>CM016620.1:35363618-35588438 GCA_005393395.2 Gossypium australe
AAAACGTCAGAGCAATGGCGACAGGAATCAAGGACAAAAGACCAGAGCTGATCATGGGAGAAGAAATTTCAAGATGCTCGAGTACGAGAGGACGCTTTGAAAAGAGCCTGTGGAAAGCCAAAGCGAAAAGGAGAGGTTACGCGCCCAAGTAGCAGAATTAGATAGGTCACTGCATCTACACCGTAGTCGCAACTCGGTAGTCGAATTAAGGGCCAGTCAGAACAAAATCGAGGAGATGAGGGGAAAGATAGGGAGCTCAAAACCGCATTACAAGATAGCAAAATTCGGATTGAGCTCCTTGAAGGCGAACAATGAACACTGGGAAGAGCAGTTTCCGTCATTCCCAAGAACAGATCAGAAGCAGAGACTATGTAATGGGCGAGGCCGTGACCCAATCCGAAAGGTGGCCGATCATTTGCAAACCTTGGCGGTCCGGGCTGACGCATTAAGTTAATATACGAATCAGGATCAGGGCGAGGCCAAAGCTTAGCTTGGCTTCTTAGGAAAGTTAAGGATTAGGCATTAGGGCAAGTCGTATATGTAATCGTCCGTTCTATAAAAAGAATTTGTTTTCTAGTAACGTTTATCTAATGGAATCGAATCGAATCAACACCTTTTTGCATTCATACCATTGCATTACATTGCATCATACACATCGAATCTCACAAAAGGACCCTAAAATTATGGCAGTTACCCTGGAACATCACTACGGTACGAGAGGAAAAACGAGAATAATGGATCAAAAGATGGAAAGACTAGAACAAATGCAAAAAGAAATCCAGGGTCAAATAAAAGAACAAGCGCAACTACAAGAGCAATTGGCCAAAACCCAGAAGGACATGATGGAGCAGATGCAAAAATCCCAGGACAATATGGTGAACCAATTAATACAATTGCTGTCTAAAGAACGAGGCATTGCCACTAGCTTAGGGAACGACAGTGATAACCCCTCCCTTCCCCTACTAGACGCCCAAACACCACAAGATATGCATCCCCAAAGAGCATCTGTCACTATCAGGCCACAATATCATGCTGATACCACAACACCGACACACCTCCCGACGGGTTCGGGCACTAACCCAGGAGAAAATCTGGTCAGTCCCGGTGTCCCAGATTTGGATGAGATGGCTGAAAAGGCAAAACAAGAACTGCCAAAATGGGTGGAGGAGAGATTCAAAGCCCTGGAAAATGCCGGTAAACGTCGGGGAATAAAGGCCAATGACTTAAGCTTAGTCCCCGACTTGGTGCTCCCTTACAATTTTAAGATGCCGGAGTTTGAAAGGTACAATGGGACAAGTTGCCCAGAGGCCCACATCACTATGTTCTGTAGAAGGATAACGGGCTACACTAATAATGACCCGCTGCTGATCCATTGTTTCCAAGACAACCTGATAGGGGCAGCAGCCAGATGGTACAACAAGTTGAGTCGTGCCAAAATTGGGCCATGGGATGATTTGGCTCAAGCATTCTTGGAGCAATACGGTCACGTAACGGACATGACCCCTGATAGGATCACTCTGCAGAACATGGAAAAGAAAGGGAACGAAAGCTTTAGGCAATATGCACAGAGGTGGAGAGAGGTTGCCATCCAGGTCCAGCCACCGTTTATGGAGAAAGAAACCACAATGCTCTTTATCCGCACGTTGAATGCCCCATTCCTCATGCATATGATAGGAAGCACAACCCGGAGTTTCTCGGACATCGTAACTACTGGAGAAATGATTGAAAATATTATGAAAAGCGGAGGGATCGAGACGGGGGAGAGTGCCAAAAGAATGCCCCCAAGAAGGAAGGAAAGTGAGGTGAATAATGCGAGCATAGGACACCCGAGGTCAATCACCATAAATCAGCCAAAAGCAACGACCACGGGGCAATAAGGGCTACCCAAGAAAGAACCCGGCACCTCAAGACAAGATAATAAGAAGCCCCAATTCACACCGATTCCGATGACGTATAAGGAAATGTATCAAACCCTGTTCGATGCACATATTGTGTCCCCTTTTCATCTCAAACCAATGCAACCTCCGTACCCCAAGTGGTACGACCCGAACGCCCAGTGTGAATACCATGCAGGAATCATGGGGCACTCAATAGAAAACTGCCTGGCTTTCAAGAAATTGGTAGAGAAATTTATCAACATGGGTGTGGTCGAGTTGGATGACATGCCAAACATAACAAATCCTTTACCTAATCACGCCAAGGGCGGAATTAACGCAATCAGCGAAAGTTCGGCAAAAAGGATCAAAACGAACGTTGCAGAGGTCAAGACTCCCCTGAAATGGGTCTGGAAAGAAATGGTCAAGCATGGACTAGTCATTGCAAAAGGAGGTCAAAGGGAACTGACAAACTATTGTGAGCACCACCAAGAGTTCGGACATGAGATTCAAACTTGTGGAGAATTCAGAGCTCTAGTGCAGAACCTAATGAACAATAAAGAAGTCGAATTTTATGAGGAAGGCACAGAAGATAGGAGCATATGCGCATCAGAGTCAACAGTAAAAAGTTCGAAAGTTAACCTTCCGATGATCACTATTTCACGTCCCAAAAATGATAAAACAGGGGCGCGGGTAGCACCGAGAGTGGTTATACGGAGGCCCGCTGCCGTTGAAGATAATAGGGAGGCTTCTTAGAATCATGGGTGTGAGGTAGTAGTCTCTGTAAAGGAGAGTTCAGCTAGCAATGAGGTAGGAACACAGGTAACGCCGAAGGTGATAATATGGAAGCCCGTTGCATTCGCTTACAAAGATAGCAAGGAAGTTCCCTGGAACTACGAGTGTAATGTAGAGGTCACAAAGAGCTCGGCTAATGTGACGAAGGAGGATTCAAATGAAGGCTTCCATACTCGAAGCGGGAGACGCTACGACTTAATAAAGGGGAAAGCTCCAATGGTGGAACAAGAAAGGAGAAAACCAGCTGAACCCGAATCGAGGATCAAGGAGCCAGTGACTGAGGAAGAGGCTAAAGAGTTCCTAAAGTTTCTAAAACATAGTGAGTATTGTGTGGTAGAACAGCTACACAAACAGCCGGCACGCATATCTGTATTGACTTTGCTCCAATGCTCAGAAGTACACAGGAACGCACTAATGAAAGTTTTAAACGAAACCTACGTCACTAGTGACATCTCGGTTAATAAGTTGGATCGGTTGATCGGCCATATAAGCGCAGACAACTTCATTCATTTTAATGATGATGAAATACCCCCAGGTGGTAGAGGATCCACCAAAGCATTACATGTTACCGCTAAATGCAAGTGGCACACATTGTCAGGGGTCTTGATAGACAACGGGTCTGCGTTAAATGTGTTACCCTTATCCATCATCAACAGATTACCAGTGGATAGTTCGTACATGAAGGAATGCCAAAGTGTGGTAAGGGCCTTTGACGGAACTCAAAGAAGGGTCATGGGGAGGATTGAGGTACCCTTACTGATTGGCCTAACTATTTACGAAATAGATTTTTTGGTTATGGACATCGAACCTTCCTACAACTGCCTGTTGGGGAGACCATGGATACATTCAGCTGGGGCAGTACCTTCATCACTACATCAAAAGGTGAAGTTGATAGCGGATGGCCGGCTGATAACGATAAAAGCTGAGGAGGACATCATTGCCACCGTGACCAGTGACATGCCTTACTTGGAGACAAACGACGAGGCAACGGAATGCTCGTTCCGATCTCTCGAGTTCGTGAACGCAACCTTTGTCATGGAAGGAAACAAGATCTGGAAGCCAAAAATCTCGAGGACCACAAGGATGGGTTTGAAAATGACAGTGGGAAAAGGCGCTTTACCTGGAAGAGGGCTTGGAAAATACCTTCAGGGGAGAATAGCGGCCCCAATACTGAGAGAGAAACAAAATCACTTTGGCCTGGGATTCAGACCAGATGCAAGGCAAAAGAAGGAGGAGTTAGAAAAGAGACGGGAAAGAAGACTCACCCGTTTGAGTGGGAAGGAAACCAAGCGGGAACCCATGATAATCCCGCACATATCCAAGACCTTTGTGTCGGGAGGGGTAATCCACTCTGAGCAGGGGACAGCGAAGGGAGAGGACATCGCGGCAATGTTAGGCAATGTCTATATTAGTGCCCTATCTGAGGAGGCGGTTGGCGGAGGAGTCTTGCCAAATATCCAGCCTTATGAATCGGAAAACATCTTGAACAATTGGACTGCGGAAGAAATCCCTGTAGTATTTAGGGCTCCTTCAGAGTAATGTCCAGGACACACTTGTTGCTCCGAGCCTAAGAGCAACAAGATTTCTTTTGTGAAATAGGCGCGTGTTCACGTATCGTTATATCAATAAAATGCATTTTCACCAAGCATTTTCTTTTTTTTTTTGCTTTGTGGTCATTCTTTCAGCATTACCATAACATACAATTGTTCATTTACAAATTCATTCATTCCACTCGTATTTTCCTAAACTGCAACAGGTCCCCGGATGTCAACGACTTGAGCAACGCCGCCTTGGATTTGAAATATCCTTTTGAGCAAGACATGTGCCTAGGAGAATTACAGGATTTTGAAGATGACACGGACAATGACCTGTCTCCTGATTGGTTAAGAATGGTAAAGCAGGAGGAGAGACAGATTCGGTCCCATAAGGAGGCAGTCGAAACTGTGACATTAGAGGAAGGGAAAGCGGTGAACATTGGAACATGTATAGTCGGGGAAACAAGGCAGAGTCTCATCAAATTATTGCAGGAATTCAAGGATGTCTTCGCATGGTCTTATGAAGATATGCCTGGTTTAAGCACCGATATCGCAGTACATCGCTTACCCATAAGGAGAGATTGCAAGCCGGTTCAGCAGAAGCTCCGAAGGATGAGACCAGACATCGTGCTGAAAATAAAGAAAGAGGTCCAAAAGCAGTTCGACGCCGGATTCCTGCAAGAAATCAAATATTCAGAATGGGTAGCCAATATCGTGCCTGTCCCTAAAAAAGACGGAAATGTGCGAATGTGTGTGGATTATAGAGATTTAAACAAGGCTAGCCCAAAGGATAACTTTCCTTTGCCTCATATTGATACGCTAGTTGACAATACAGTAGGCTTTTCACTATTTTCTTTCATGGATGGCTTCTCCGGATACAATCAGATAAAAATGCACCCTGAAGATATGGGAAAGACCACCTTCATAACACTGTGGGGCACCTTCTGTTATAAAGTAATGCCTTTTGGGTTGAAAAACGCAGGGGCTACATATCAAAGGGCCATGGTGACCTTGTTCCACGATATGATACATAAAGAGATTGAGGTTTATGTGGATGACATGATTGCGAAATCTAGAACGGAGGAAGAACACATCCAAGTTTTGCGGAAACTATTTTTGAGATTAAGGAAGTTCCAATTGAAACTCAATCCTACGAAATGTACCTTTGGAGCTAGATCCGGCAAGCTGTTGGGCTTCATAGTCAGTAAGAAAGGGATTGAAATTGACTCAGATAAAGTCCGGGCTATACAAGAATTGCCTCCGCCGCGCACTCAGAAAGAAGTTCGAGGTTTCCTCGGCAGGCTAAATTACATCGCTCGGTTTATCTCACAGCTAACTGAGAAATGCGATCCCATATTCCGTCTTTTAAAGAAACATAACCCCGGCGTATGGGATGACGAATGCCAGGAGGCTTTCAACAGGGTCAAACAGTACTTGTCAAACCCTCCAGTGCTGTCACCTCCATGCCCTGATAAGCCATTAATCCTATATCTGACAGTGCTTGGTTACTCTATGGGATGTGTGCTAGGTCAACATGATGATACAGGAAGAAAGGAGAATGCGATATACTATCTCAGTAAGAAATTCACTGAGTGTGAAATGAGATATTCACCGATTGAAAAACTGTGTTGTGCGCTGATTTGGACAACTCGGAGATTGAGACAATACCTGTTGTATCACACGACCTGGCTAATCTCGAAGTTAGACCCCCTAAAATACATGATGGAGGTGACCATTTTGAATGGGAGGATGGCTAGATGGCAAATCCTACTGTCTGAATTTGATATTGTATATGTGAGCCAGAAAGCTATAAAAGGGAGTGCGATAGCCGACTTCCTAGCCAGCAGAGCTTTAGAAGATTACGAGCCGTTGAACTTTGATTTCCCCAATGAGGATCTAATGTATGTAGCAGTTGCGGAAGAAGGCACTGCGAAAGATTGCCTTTGGAAATTGCACTTCGACGGAGCATCAAACGCCATAGGAAATGGGATTGGGGCAGTCTTGGTATCCCCAAAAGGAGACCACTACCCGCTCACAGTCAGGCTGGATTTTGATTGTACAAACAATATGGCAGAATACGAGGCCTGTATCATGGGACTCCACGCTGCTATAGAACGTAGAGTTAAAACACTGGAAGTGTATGGAGACTCTGCATTAGTGATCTACCAGCTAAGGGGCGAATGGGAAACAAGAGACCCCAAATTGATCAACTATCGAAGGATAGTCGTGGGATTAATCGAGGAGTTCGACGATATCACCTTTAGTCATCTCCCGTGAGAAAAAAACCAGATGGCAGATGCCTTGGCTACTTTAGCCTCCATGATTAAGGCGAGTAAGCAAGAAGATGTAAAGCCTATTCAGATGAGCATTTACGAGGCCCTAGCTTATTGCTGCAATTTAGAAGAGGAAGGAAGGGACGATCACCCCTGGTACCAAGATATATTGCGATATGTGAGAAATCGCGAGTACCCAGATCATGCAACTGAGAATGAAAGAAGGGTGCTCAGGAGATTGGCCCTCGAATATGTTTTGGATGGAGACATCTTGTACAAAAAAGGAAAAGATCAAGTACTGTTGAGATGCGTCGATACCTTAGAAGCCAAGATGATCCTAGAGGAAGTCCATGAGGGCGTTTGTGGGACGCATGCTAACGGATTCACAATGGCCAGGCAAATAATGAGATTTGGATATTACTGGTCCACCATGGAAGGAGACTGTATCGACTATGCCAAGAGATGTCATAAATGCCAGATCTATGGAGATAAGATTCATGTGCCTCCGTCTCCCCTGCACGTTATGACTTCCCCATGGCCCTTTTTCATGTGGGGCATGGATGTTATCGGACCAATCTCACCAAAAGCGTCAAACGGACACCGGTTCATCTTCGTAGTCATCGACTACTTCACGAAATGGGTAGAAGCGGCTTCATACGCTAACGTCACTAAATCGGTGGTTAGTCGGTTTTTAAAAAAGGAGATCATCTGTCGATATGGGATGCCCGAAAGGATCATATCAGATAATGCATTGAATTTGAACAACAGTACGATAGCAGATGTTTGTCGTCAATTCAACATTAAACATCATAACTCATCCCTATACCGTCCAAAAATGAATGGGGCAGTGGAAGCAGCGAATAAGAACATCAAAAAGATAGTGGGAAAGATGACAGAGACTTACAAGGATTGGCATGAGAAATTACCGTTTGCTCTTTATGCTTATCGAACATCCGTCAGAACCTCTACTAGGGCAACACCCTTCTCACTGGTCTACGGGATGTAGGCAGTCCTACCCATTGAGGTGGAAATACCTTCTCTTCGGGTTTTAACAGAAGTAAAACTGGATGAAGCTGAGTGGATTCAGGCTCGATACGATCAATTGAACCTAATCGAAGAAAAGAGGCTAAAGGCTATTCGTCACGGTCAGATGTATCAAAAGCGCATGATGCGAGCCTACAACAAAAAGGTTCGCCCAAGAGAGTTTCACGAGGGAGACCTAGTACTGAAAAAGATCCTCCCCATACAAAAGGATTTCAGAGGGAAATGGATGCCTAATTGGGAAGGACCGTACGTGGTGAAAAAGGCTTTCTCCGGAGGCGCACTGATCCTAACGGAAATGGATGGGAAAAGCTTGCCCAACCCCGTGAACTCAGATTCAGTCAAAAGATACTTCGCTTGAACAAGCTAAGACAGGAAACCACCAAGGACACCTTGATCCCCAAAAAAAAAAAGAGTAAGGTGGGAGAGGCCAAGGCGAAAACTCGCGAAGGGCGCTTTGAGACCAAAGGGAATTTGAGTCGAAAACCTGAAAAGGCGACTTCAATTATGAAGAAAACCCGCTGGGCTGGAATGGACAAGGAGGGGGTATGCTGCGTCTCGAGGCATCAACAAAATACTCAAGATCTCCTAAAGCACATATCAAACTCAAAATGGTCTTCCAAATGCTCAGGTGGAGAAGCCTAGGCTGCGATATCTGGGGCACCTAATTTCTATTCTGCCCATCTTTGTAATTTGTAATTATCTTATTTCAATGAACTTTTTCCTTGATTACATTTGCCAGTTTGATTTGACCTGTTTTATTTCGGGTTATACTCCCAATCCCTCCTAGGCATTTTACATTGAAATGACGATTTCAGAACTAATAATACTTTCACAAAAGGAGTCCTGCATATTATTCTGAAAGCCTCTAAACAATACAAGGTCTTGAAACATGACTATTGTTCGAAATTCATTCCACATAAGGTTTAGAAACGTTGGAAGAAGACAAATGTTACTCCCCTGAGGTGGTAGTGAGAAGTATGAACTTTAGGTCGCAGAGAGTACAATGGAAGGGACAATGAAATCACAGTGGGGCAAGCTCGTTTTTTTTAGTTCCCTACGTCTGCCACAAATCGTAATGCGTTAGTGATAGAATCTTGCTATGAGCAATGAGAACCTAAGCCATAAATGGGGTCCTTCTCACGCATTCATCCAGTTAGGAGCATTCGATTTACTGCGATCATTACATCCTAGTTATTTTTTACGCTGGGAAAAATCATCATTCACATAACATTCAGCATTCATGTAAATGACACGTATAGTTAGGAGCATTTGAGCCATCTCGATCATAGTATCCTCGTTATTTGCATACGCACAAGTATATTCTACGTGACAGGTCCTTCAAAAAGGGGCACCACCACGTTGAAATTCGGATTTTGCTCCAGCGAAGCAGTCCAAAGATTGAAGTCTTCCTGAGGGTAACAGGGAAGCAAGTTGAGAGTTCAGAACTTATCACCGTTCGTTTTCGAGAAGTTTCAGCAAGAAGACCCGAGTTGTAGGTCTCTTCTGGATTCCTATCACCGTTCGTTTTCGAGAAGTTTTCAGTAAGATGACCCGAGTTGTAGGTCTCTTCTGGATTCCTATCACCGTTCGTTTTCGAGAAGTTTCAGGAAGAAGATCCAAGTTGTGGGTCCCTTCTGGATTCCTATCACTGTTCGTTTTCAAGAAGTTTTCAGCAAGAAGACCCGAGTTGTAGGTCTCTTCTGGATTCCTATCACCGTTCGTTTTTGAGAAGTTTTCAGCAAGATGACCCGAGTTGTAGGTCTCTTCTGGATTCCTATCACCGTTCGTTTTCGAGAAGTTTCAGGAAGAAGATCCAAGTTGTGGGTCCCTTCTGGATTCCTATCACTGTT
Organism: Gossypium australe; assembly: GCA_005393395.2. Taxonomy (NCBI): domain Eukaryota; kingdom Viridiplantae; phylum Streptophyta; class Magnoliopsida; order Malvales; family Malvaceae; genus Gossypium; species Gossypium australe. The sequence goes on from CM016620.1 coordinate 35,372,990, forward strand.
CGTTTTCAAGAAGTTTTCAGCAAGAAGACCCGAGTTGTAGGTCTCTTCTGGATTCTTATCATCGTTCGTTTTTGAGAAGTTTCAGCAAGAAGAACCAAGTTGCGGACCTCTTCCTTCTGAACTCTCATCACCCCAAACCTCCAGTATAATGGATCAGAGCAAGGAGTTACAGTGAAATTTGAAGATGTTTGAAAAGGCGCGGATCAAGAAGTCAAGGCGTGGCCCGGGCGAAATTGGTCCTTTTATTGTCTTTACTCTATTCTGGTTTCACGACAATGAGCAAATAGGGGCAGCTGTAATTCCCAATTTCTGCCCGGGCCCATGTAGACAAAATAAAACCAAATTAAAAACCCAAATATTAATAGAAATGTCTAATGTCCATTTACACCAGCAAGCCCAAATAAGCAAACAGGCCTGATACACCCCTAAGCCCAAACTAAAAACCCGAACCCAATTACAATTAAAAAGACCCAAAGACCCAGATTCATGAACTGAAACCCTAGGGTTTCTGCCCTAATGCGCCGCTCCCTCGGTCACTGCCACTGCGCGTTTGTTACACGCGCTCGCGCGTCGCCTCGATGTCACACGCACCTCGTTCCGGCTTCCCACGTCGCGATCTCCCATGCTTCTGACTCTTCAGCGCCCGTGCGCCTTGGCCCCTGTCTCCACCACCGATGCCTATACCCTGCAAAACATACGCAACGGACAGAAAACAGCAAGGGAACAGGGAAGCATGGAACGAAATGTTAAAATACTGAGAAGACAATGTATCTTCGGCTATAAAGCCATTAGAAAACGATGTAATAGGGGTTCGAAAAAATATCATCGGAAGCAGAAAGAAACAAAGCATAAGAACGAAAGAGAAGAAGAAAAGGAGGGATAAAAAAAAACCTTGTAACCCTGTTTTTATGAACACTTGAGAAATACAAAAGCGGAGAGAACAAAAATTCTAAAAGGTTGAGTTCGTTCTTCAGTCCCATTTTCATTTTACTGTTGTTTCTTTTTTTTTCGATTTTAAAAAGAAAATGTTATAAACAAAAACAAAAGGGAAGAAAAAGAGGACCTTACCGAGACTCGTGCCGCCGTGGCGTCGGAGCGCTCTCCTTCGCCGGGATTCCGTCTTGGGGGGACGTGAGCACCCCTTTCTCTTTGTTTCAGTACACCGAAGGCTAGGCCATCGAAACGGGTTTCACGCGGGAGCCTTAAGGCTCAGATCTGCGTGCTGTTGACCCCTGGAAACGGTGGTGGTACGATAGACGGAGGAAGAAACTCAATCGCCGGGCAAAAGCAGAGGGAGAGGCTCCTTCTCGATTCTTGAGAAAGATAGGGGGTGTTTGATGTGAGATCTGAAAAAGGAATTAAAATCCTTTTACTTTTGTTTAAATGACAGCAGGACTGCGTCTCTTCGGCTTTAGGAAACCGCCCTTATCCCTTCGAGGGAAATTTGCTCCCTTGGTCCCCGCCCTTTGCTTTGGGCCTTTAATCAAATCAAGATTTCATTCTTGGTATATTTTCTCAATTTACCCTTAGAGTTCGCGCGCCTTCCCAAAACGGCCCTCACGTGCATAATGCGCGCAGGATTTCGGTTTAATTGCAATTCTACCCCCTCCTATTTGCGCGCGTTTCGGTGTGGTCCCCTTATTATTCGTCTGATATAATCTATCCCCCATATTCCATTTCAAGTTCAATTTAACCCATTTTACTGTTTGACCATTTCATTATTATTCCTATCATTTCATATTTTTTAACTGTTAATTATTTACTATTATCATCATTATTATTTTATGATTACTATCCTACATTACTAGTATTATTACTCTTATTTTACTCGTTATCACTATAGTATCCTCTATTACTACTACTACCATTATTATTATTCTTATATTTATCATTACGTTGAGCCTATTTGTATTATTTTTATTATTATTTTATTACTATATTTATTATTACCACTATTATTATTGCTATTATTATTTATTATTACTATATTATTATTATCATTGTTATTACTATTACATTTATTGTTGTTGTCATCATTATTATTGTCTTTGTTACTTTATCATATTATGTATATGTCTGTATATATATATGCTATTATTTATTTAGCTTCCACTCATATGTTTATGCCTATATTGTTTCACATATGCTTCTATTTTCACATCATCATTGTTGTCACATGCCCTATCCACGTTTTGAATAATGTTTTTTAAACATAACCTAAAATGTTTATCAATTTCATCCAAAAAACCCAAAAATTTTCGAAATAAGGCAATATTCTGTGTTTGGGAATTCGGGAGATCGTGCCCTATGTGTTGGGCTTCGGTTCTCTCTCTTGGCCAAACAACCGAATATCCTTTTGATATTTTGATGCGCAAGCTTCCGGAATTAAGAGACAACCTTGGATTTGAGGAATAAAATTATTGTGTCCTATGTATTGGATGTGATATTTGGTCCTTTCGAAACAAGGAAATCTTGATATTCAATTCGAGAAAAAACCAAAACATTTCCGAAAAAGATCGATTTTCTATTTATTTTTGTAATTTCCAACTTTCGGCATAAGGACATTAATTAATCAATTTGGTACCAATTTTGGGCATGACGAGGGTGCTAACCCTTTCCTCGCATGTAACCGACTCCCGAACCTGTTTTCTCTAATTTTCGTAGACCAAAAACATTGTTTTAGTAAATCAGAATCTTTTATTAAAACAACGGTGATCCGATCACACCTAATAAAAGGTCGGTGGTGACTCCCGTTTTATTTTCGTTTTCAAAACCGAGTCGATTTCCGTTTTTCAAAAAATGGTTACCACAGTTACAAATTACACATTTTGATTGATTTTGATTGATTTTGAATTTAGGGGTTTATAATGTGAGGTTAACATGATTTCACGGTTTTCTTTCTTCAAATTTTCAATTTTTTGGATTTTAGTTATTTAATATGAGATCCCTTCGATTATTTAGAAGTAAAAAGTTCTGACTCATGGCATTTTACGATTAAACCACGTCTTTAACATTTCAAAGTTTAATATCCTTAGATAAAAGTATCCACAATTAAGTAAATTACGTCATGCTAAAGAAAAATGTCACTAAAATGCTCTCATCCTTGCCGGTATACTGTTGAAATATGCCCTCGTGTTTCCCGCCAATTTGTTACTCTTTTCTTATGACCGTTTTGTCCTCTTCCTTCCTTGCAGAGCTAACAAATTACGCCACCTGGCTTTATCCTATCATTTCTATCTAAATTATTGAAGGAAAGAAAAAAAAAAAACACTTCAATTCCTATTCTCTCTCCTCGATTTCTCACTCGATGTGGGTTACCACCGTACTCCACCGACCGGTCGTCCCGGTTCCCCTATTCTTCACCTCTCGTCTAAGCCCCAAAGTACTCCTTAAACCCAAAACCTTTCGTTTTGGTTTCCCCTTGCCGTCACTAAAGTTGAAAGCTTCTGCGACTAAGAAGCAGTTGCAGACCCAGGAGCCAGGTTTTTACTATCATTTTTTTTCGGCTTATTGGCTTACGTCAAATTCAATCAACGGAAAAGATTCTGTGGAATTTTTATAGTTAATATCTGATTAGGGTTTAAATTGCAGATAATGAAGATTTACATAATCAAGAAAAAAGCGATGATCAAAGCTTTGATTTGGGATGGCTTCCTACTTTCCCTCACATTTTGGTTGCTTCAATGTCCAATTTCCTTTTCGGCTATCACATAGGGTAAGTGTTTTTTTAATAAAAAACATTTTTCTTTCTCGCTGAAAAGTTAATTGTTGTTTTTTTTTTCCTTGCTCTTTTTGCTATGCAATGAAGCATTTGAATATTCTGGAGCTTAATTCAGCTCTTACTGATTTTTTTTTTATGCCTTATTGTGCTTTCTAATTAGTTGCTCGCTCTTTTAGCTGTTGAGAAATTGGAAATTATGTTGCTAACTGATTTATATGCTTACAAGAGTTTTATTTAACTATAAATATTCCATTAAAAAACTATAAATAAGGAAACTAAACACTGAATTATTGTCTTTTAATGTATAAACCTGGTTGTAGAGTGTTAAAATTTCATCGGGAGTGTATGGAAGGAATTCATATACCCGGTCTCTTAATTCTCCCTAAAGTACCCATGTCCAACACTTGTGTTTGACATAGGTATGGGATATGATCATATATGTGAAGAAATAAAATAGAAACAAAAATATTGAGTATGCCCATATTCACACACGTATCCAATACTCACCATAACATAGGTGTAACTTGAAAATCAATGATATTTTTAAAGAGTAAAATTGGTTTGTCAAAGAGTCAGTTCACAAAATTGCTTTCTTTGTTTTGCAGAGTAATGAATGGTCCAATCGTTTCAATTGCAAGAGAACTTGGTTTCGAAGGAGATCCAATTCTTGAGGGGCTTGTGGTAAGCATATTCATTGCTGGAGCTTTCATTGGAAGCCTGAGTTGTGGTTCACTGGTGGACAAACTAGGCTGTCGCCGGACCTTTCAGATTGACACAATACCATTGATACTTGGTGCAATTGTGAGGTGAGAATAGCATATAGGCATTGGTAATCCAAGCAATGCATTTTATCTCCTCTATGCCAAGTGAAATGTGGAGTTCATTTAAACAGTACTATAATTATTTTGTACTCTTCTGTTTCTTTTGTGTGTTTCACACCCCATCTGTTATTTCATTCTGTTTTTATCTAGGTAGAACTTATAGGACACATATTACAGTTGCTTCTTGTACTTTATGTGTTTGAAAGTGTGTTTAAACATGTAAACCAATTTATATCTTGGCCCTTGAGAGCTTACTCTTATAATGGTAAGAATTGGGTCAAAGTCTATCGGGTGTCCCTGTACTACTGTGTAAAGTTCATTTTAGTTCATCTACTAAAAATTACTCCAAATTAGTTCTTATGCATTAAAATTTTGTTCAAATCATGATAATGTTAAAATTTTCCATTAAGTTGTTGATAGTTTGCAAAAAATATATCATACCTAACTGATTTACCCATGACCCGGCCCATGGAAAAAACCCAACCATCCCAAATCTTAGAACTACCATGTGGCCACTGGCCACAATAGAAGTTTCAACTATTGTGACTCTCCCCTGCCAATCCCTCAGAACCCTGAATCCAAATCTCCAAATTCCCCAAACTCAAGTTAACTTCATCGCAATATATCTAATGAAAAATTTGGGGCATTAATCAGAAAAGCTAGAGGAGAAGAGGAAAGATTTCTAATTGAAATCCCCCAATGCCTAATCCCTTGTATAAAAAATCTCATTCTATTTATAGCTTAGAAATATTTAAGTTAGCAATTCACGCAGTAGTTCCACGCAACTCAATTACTCTCGTTCTTTCCAATTCTTCTTTATTCTCAAAAGTTCAATTAGTTGAATATTTTCTTGAAGTTTTATTTACTTATCTTTATTTATTATCTCCATTGCTCATCGAATGCAGCTTAAACAATGAATAGTGTTTGATTACTCTTGCTCTGAAATTGCTTGAGCTAGTTTGCTTGCTTAAAAATGATTATCTTTCCAAAGATTTTATTTTTTTCTGCCACACCAGATACATGGCATGTTTTGTTTTTGGGATAATTGGGTTTTTTGCATGGGTCGGGCCGGGTTATGAGCAAGCCAGTTAGATATGAATATATTTTCTCCAAATCATCAAGTTAACGGTAGATTTTTAATGGTCTGATGATTTGAAACAATTTTTTTAGTGTGTAGGGATTGTTTTGGAGCTTTTTAAATTCATTACAGTATGTTTTACAGCCTGTTAACAATTACCATTAATTATTACTGATGTTACTAGGATAAGTACATCAGAATCATTATTTTGTTGCACCATAGGTCTCTTGGAAAAGAACCACTACGAATGATTCTTTTTTGTACTTGTTTATTTTACTTTGACCATCAAAGTAACTCAATGCTTCTTACATGCAACACGCTCATATGAATAACAGAATAAACTGCTCCAGAGGGCACAAAAGAAAAAGTTGAAAAATCTGGTTTCTTCGTATTTAATTAAGTTGTTTCGTATTTCTTTGTTTTTTATGTTGCTGCAGTAAGTCTGTCCTTAGAATATAGACTATTGAGATCTGTTGTCCTTAAACTGTTTTTTTCCTTCCTATCTTGATTGAATCTTCAATTTGTGACAGTGCACAAGCGCATTCCTTAAATGAAATACTGCTGGGAAGATTTCTTGTTGGCCTTGGTATTGGTGTGAACACAGTTCTTGTTCCAATTTATATTTCAGAGGTACTGCTTAATGACAAGAATTCTGGCTTCTAGGTTTTAAGTTTTACTTATACCTCATAACATCTGGAATTTTACTCTTTGTTGAAATGAGGAATAAGGGGATTTTTAACTCTTCTTACTCTTAAAATGCTTAAAAAATGCTACTTTTTTTTCTTCTTATTGTACCCTGAGCTTTAGGGGTGAGCAAAACTCGATTCAACTCGAAAAAATTGAAATTTTTTTTCAAATTTCGAGTTAAACGAATCGAGTTATTCGAGTCAACTTGAATTTTTTTTTCGAATTTCAAGTTCGAATCGAGTTGAGTTTTCGAATTCGAATAACTCGAATAATTTGAATAAATCAAATATCAAACTATAATATTTTACATTTTTACTCCAAACTCCCAAATCTTTTTATTTTTCCCTCAAAACTTTTACTCCTTCCCACTTTCCCCCCAAAACTTTTACTCCCTCCCATCCCATCCCAATCCTCCATCTACTCAAAATCTATTTCCCTCCAAAGTTTTACTCTCCAATTTACTTTTCCTCAAAAATTTACTTCCAAAAACCCTCAAAAACTTTTTTTCCCCCAAAATTTTTACTCCTTCCCACTTTCCCCCCAAAACTTTTACTCTTCCCATCCCACCCCCATCTACCCCAAACCCATCCCTCCCAATTTTTTTTTAATATTTTCCCTCCAAAATTTTACTCCCCCTATCTACTTTCCCTCAAACTTTTACTCCCAAAACTTTTTATTTTTCCCCTAAACTTTTACTTTTCACCCTTTACTCCCAAATAAAAAATCAAAATTATCCAAAGAAAAATCCCTAAACATAAATAGTAATAATTTTATTTATATCTACTATTTATATTATTAAATTAAATTTCACATTTTATTATTTATATTATTGAATTGTTTAGTCATATTGAATATTTATATTAAAATTGAATTACTAATGATGCCATAAAATATTCGTGTTAAAATTTTATATTGGTATCAATTTCACATTTTATCTTTAAAATAACTTTTATTAAAAAATTCACATTTTTACATTTAATATATTTTTTAATTCCAAAATACATAGTGACAAGAATGTAAAGATAATTGAAACAACTAAGCAAGCAAATAAGCTAACCCGTATGTAAAACATTAATAAATAAATTATGAGTTGATGAAAGTTAATAAAAAATTTGATTACGGTGGGTGATAGTGGTTATAAGGACCCAAAATTATATTTCAAATAAAATTAAGATGATAAAATATGATTCGTCAACTCGATTAACTTGAAATTTTTTCATTCGATTCGATTCAATCGAACACTCACCTCTACTGAGCCTACCATGTAAGATGGAAGTAAATGGAGTCAAAGTGGGTATTTATTAAAAAAATTATAAAAGAAAAAGTATTACTGTACATAGATTGTTATTGGTGGGTAAATTTTTGCAGATTTAATGATATGTTATTAACTGTCTGTACGTTAACCATCTTATTCTGCCATAGTTACCAATGACTTTATGAAATGCATATAGGTGCTTTTAACACATTAACTTGGTAAACTGAGCAGGAAGCTATTTCTACTCTGAACGATTTGGTTAAAGCTGCTTCTTTTATGGAATTTGTGGAGAGGATATTCCATTTTTAATGTTTTTCATTTTCTGTTCATTCCCTATAGGTTGCCCCAACAAAATACAGGGGTTCACTGGGCACTTTGTCCCAAATTGGCACTTGCCTGGGAATTATTTTCTCATTGTGTCTTGGAATACCAGCAGAACATGATCCACATTGGTAAGAACTTGCTTCCTCCTTTTTCCTTTTCTCAGAGCAATGATGGTTGTTGATGAGGAACATATATTTTTCCTTTTCCTCTCTAATTGAATCTGGCTGAAACAGTGATTAACTTGACCCTTCAGATGTAACCATCATAATATAAACCTGAAAATTTTTCTGCACTGTTATTTTTTTTGCAATCCAAAGATCGTAATGTTGGAGTAATTTACATATCAGTTTATAGGTTTAAAATCATAGTTTTTTAATGAGTGTTGAAAGAAACCCAATTGTGTAAAGGAACTCAAAGCAATCCTAATTGTGTGGTTACCATCTTTGGTCTCTTTGAACTCTTTGAACCAAAGTTGCAGCTCTAGAAACTAAACTTATTATAGCTTGTAGTGCTGAATTTGACTGTTAGCCTCACACCCTTCAAGAAAGTGTCACGGTCAAGTACTGACTTCCGTGTCTTGCATGCTCTTGACCTTTATATGCTCATTATGAAGAAACTCCATTATGAATCTGCATCCTGTAAAACTAATTATGTATAATTTATGTGAGTGTATTCTCCAGCTATTGTCATTCTTATGTTTATTTTATCGGCAATTTTTGTTTGATGCAGTATATTTTCTCAGAAGTTTTGTTTACAAACTACTTATCTTTGGTTTCAAGGAACTCCTAGGCATCAGAAGTGTATGTTTATGTGCTAGTTTAATACCTTTTATCTAGATTTACTAGTTTTATTCTATTGTCATTGTTACCTGTGAGCAAATTCCTTTTTGTGCTCATCTTCTTTCCATACATTTTATGCTTAAAAAAAAGTTCTCATAGGAACTTCTAAGCTTCACAAGTGCATGATTACAATTATTTTGGTGAATGCACCTGGCAGGTTCCTCTATTATAGAGACATTGATTAAATGAATCAATTTAGCCCCTATACTATTAAAAAGAATCAAATAAGGCCAAATTTCAACATTTACTATTTAAAATGTCATTTATTGTTTAACAGAGTAATATTTTGAAAGCATTTTATAGTTCTATAAATGAAATATTTCGTTTGGAGTTGAACTGCAAATGAGAAAAAATCATTTTCATGTCATTTTTTAAATAATAAATGTTATATCTGTTCCGGTTTGACCTTATTTGATTCCTTTTAGTAGTAAAGAGACTAAATTGATCTGTTCAATAGTACCGGACTAATTTGATCCAGTTCCTATGATAGAGGGACTTTGTAGGTACTTTCACCCAATTAATTTTGTGTCTATGGGTGCATTTTGTAGTTATTCTTTGTGTCATGTATGGAACAACTTTTTCTTTAATCAAATTATAGGTTTTTATTGCTTCAAACTGCTAAAGAAAGTAGGAAAAAATGTTTTCCAGGTGGAGGACAATGTTCTATATGGCAAGTATGCCTGGTTTTCTTCTAGCTCTTGGTATGCAATTTACTGTTGAGAGCCCCCGCTGGTTATGCAGAGTATGGCCCTTGTTTTTGTCATTACCAAACTACACATGTATTACTTCTTGGCATGTTCTCTTGAAACATAGAAGTTTGGCATCTCCGTAGACAGGGGACATAAAAGATGCGCAGACAATTATCCGTAATCTTTGGGGAGACTCAGAAGTTGACAAAGCTATTGAGGAATTCCAGTCAATCATCAGCAATGATGGGACTGATGTGAACAGCAGATGGATGCAGCTTCTGGAAGAGCCCCATTCTCGAGGTTGTATCAAGGTGGTTTCTTTTTTGGATGTTTTGTCATGATTCTGATATTTCTATGTTTAACTTGGTATATTTATAACTTTTCCTTCAACTTGGTTTCTGCTAAAAGGACAGCATGCTTCTCGGTAATCTCACCTAATAAAAAGTAAATATTTTGAGGTTTTATTTTTGTTTGAACTTTGAGGTATTATTAAGGTCTTCTACATTTGCAGTCTTAAGATTTTTCTTGATACTCCTTATTTAGGTTTTATATTAGTTTCTTGGTAACTTCTTTTAATACTCTTTTGGTTACAGTTGCTTTCATTGGAGGGGCCCTTTTTGTTCTTCAACAGTTTGCTGGAATAAACGGAGTTCTTTATTTTTCATCATTGACATTTCAAGATGTTGGAATTGCTAGTGGTGCTTTGGCAAGTTTATTTGTTGGACTTACAAATTTTGCAGGTATGAGATACGCTTTTGTATTTTTTTCCCTTCTTGTTTGCCAATCTCTGTGTTGAATTCTTATCTATAATATATATAAAATCACTAGTTTGGAAAAACTTTTGAACTGACGATAATACCCTTTATTTTCCATCATATTATTAAATTCACATTAAAAAATAATTATAATATTTAATTTAGAATTATTAGTTAACAAAATTTAAATAAAATAGAAGTTGTGATAATTATACATTTAAAAATAATTATAATTTAATAGAAGTTGATTTAAAACTTATTAGAATTTAAATTACAATTATTAGTTAAAAAAGTTGTGCTAATTTTAAAATAGAGCATAAACTATAAGAAAAAAGTTGTGATAATTATAATATTATAATTTACAATTATTAGTCTAAAAATTTTGGTGTAAACAAAAGTTGTGCTTATTTTATTGGTGTAAATAGTGGTATTACTTGAATAGAATTCTAAACACTTTAATTACCACTTAATTAATATAAGAGTTTAATTAGTTATTATTTTGAATATTGTTACTTTCCATTAATTAGATAAAGTAAAAGTATATTGTATGTTAAATATGTTAAAAATGTTTTAATTTTTATTTGAAAAATTTTCTATTATATATTCAAAAAAAAAAAATTCTATTATAATATTTCAATTGAAAAGTTAATATATTTTAATTATATTTAATAATTCAATTAAGAAATATTATTTTACTCTTATTATTGTAATTAAAAATATAATATTTAAAAAATTAATTAAATATTAAATGCATTAAATCACATACAATGAATGTGCCATTAAAAACTAGTTTTATTAAAACAACCTCTCGCAATTGTCAATTTCTGGTCTCCAGGTGCACTCTGCGCATCGTACCTTATGGATACACAAGGAAGGAGAAGGCTTCTCATTGGAAGTTATCTGGGAATGGTGAGACAGTAAATCTTTATTCTAAATTTATGTTAGTAAATGGTACCGGTTTATGTTGATTTGACACTTTAGTTTTGTTAAACTACCCATGTCTAATATTTATACGTGGATATGACCGTCCAAGGATCCTTCAAATACATGGGAAAACTTTCAAAAGAAAAGAAAAGATTGAACATATCCACATGGGACACATACACATGCCCATCACTCACACATCAGTCCGAGTAACTTAAGTATCAATACTACACCACCTCTTTGAAGGAAAATTAAGAAAAGCACAGAGTTTGAACTGTGATCATTCATGGTGGAAATATGCACATGGCAGGGGGGTCAAATATTGTTAAATTGCCAACATTTCCACAGTTAAAAATTTATGAAACATTACAGTATAGTACTATTTGAGATACTCCGAAATTCTTACTTTGGTGAGTTTTCAGGAAACTTTAAAGTGCAGTCTGAGTGTGTACATACATGAACATGTGACTGCACGTGCATATATGTGTTTCGGTCCAATAGACATTCCCTTGATTGATGCAATGTTAATAATACTAAGCAATGAACTTTCCTTTTGCAGGCAGTTTCAATGTTTCTTATTGTTTTTGCTATCAATTACCCATTAGAGGAAGATTTCAGTCACAACTTATCCATTCTAGGAACGCTCATGTAAGGAGCCCCCTCACATGCTGTAATTTAAATGCCAGATATGCTGACCCTTATGGTTGAACACCCTTGGATTGCCTTTTTATATGTTAAAAGCGTTTGACATGTTACTTGTTAGGTGGGACCATAAAAGAGCTGAGCTGCTTGCTGATACTTGCATCTCTTATTTCAGATTTAATTAGGTGTTTTCTTTCAAAATGCTTTCATGTAGGTACATGTTCACCTTTGCAATTGGAGCAGGCCCAGTAACTGGTCTCATAATCCCAGAACTCAGTAGCAGCAAGACACGTGGAAAGATAATGAGTTTTAGCTTCTCTGTTCATTGGGTATGTGATTTATATTTATTTTCAGTTTTGTTTAATTTGGCTGTCCCATACATTCAAGTAATATGGAAACTGTGTTGATGATATAGGTTTGTAATTTCATGGTGGGGCTACTGTTCCTTGACTTAGTGGAAATGTTTGGAGTTGCTTCAGTTTATGCTGGTTTCGGCAGCGTGTCGGTGTTGTCAGCAATTTTTGCGTATTACTTTCTGGTTGAAACGAAAGGCCGGTCTCTGGAAGAGATTGAAATGTCACTCAACTCTAACATGAGAGGTGGAGGAAGGTGAATGATTTCTATTTCACGCAGATGCGGTGTAAAGGGTGAAGTTGAGCATGCAGTTTTTATTTATTACTATTATTAGCACGGTCACACTGCATTCATACTTGCTCCGGAAATTCCCCCCAACACCATAATGTTATCTTTTATTTACAATTCTGTTTATTTTATGGTTATTTATCTTAAAACTTATATATCTGTTATTCTTTTTTATTGTTGCCTGTTTATGTCTGTGTGAGTCTTTAGGCCTTTGAGAGTTTAGATATGAAAAGATAACGGAAGATTTTAGGTATCAAAGATAAATTTCATGGAAGAAACTGTTTATATAAAGATAAAATTTGCAATCATGCTAAGCATCTTGACTTTAAAAATGAAAATAATATTCACTCCGAGTAAAGGTTTTAATAGTTTAATAGATATAACTTTTATATATTTTCTGTCGAAACCATCCCTTCTTTGGAAAAAGAAGACGGGAATCAGACTTGGGTTTTTGAAAACGGATAAAATAGGGAATCGCCACCGATTTTTATTAGGTGTGATCGGATCATCTTTTTGTTTTAATAAAACGATTTGGTTTACTAAAACAATGTTTTTGGTCCGCGAAGTTTTGAGAAATCGAGTTCGGGAGTCGGTTACGTGTGAGGAAGGGTTAGCATCCTCGTCACGCCCAAAATTAGTACCGATTTGATCAATTAATGTCATCATGTCAAAAGTTGAAAATTTTAAAGGGATTTAAAAATTCGACCTTTCTTGGAAATATTTGCGTTTTCTTGAATTAAACCAAGATCTTCTCATTTCGAAGGAATTCTCATTTCGAAGGAATAAAATATCACATCCAATACTTTAGGACATGATAGTTTGAATCCTCGAGCCCAAGATCACCTCACGATTTTCCCGAATTGCAAATCAAGACTTTCTCGTTTCAAAGGAATTAAAATATCACATCCAATACTTTAGGGCACGATAATTTAAATCCTTGAATCCAAGATCATCCCATAGTTTTTTTTTAAACTGAAAATCAAGATCTACTCGTTCCAAAAGAATAAGATATCACATCCAATACTTTAGGGCACGATATCTTAAATCCTTGAATCTAAGACCATCTCAAAACTATCGATTTACATAAAATGACGCAAACGGAAATGATCATAAAAATGTCGAAATAAAAACAAAGAAATAAAATAAAAATATTAAAAATAAAAAAAAATTTAAGAAGAAAACAAAACGATGTCAATAATGATGGAATTATTAGTAATGAGGATAATGAACATTATAATATGAATACTACCAATAATAATAATACTGCTAACAATAATAATAATAATAATAATAATAATAATAATAATAATAATAATAATAATAATATAATAATAATAATAGTAATACGCAATATATACAATATACTAGTATAAATATAGTAATAATAATAGTAATAAAGTTAGTATATACGAGGTATAATACAATAATAATAATAGTAATAATAATAGTAGTATAGTAATATAATATAATAATAATAATAATAATAATAATAATAATAATAATAATGATGATGCCGTAATAAAGTAATAATAACAATAATAATAATACAAATATGTACAACAACAACAACAACAACAACAACAACAACAACAACAACAACAACAACAACAACATAATAATAATAATAATAATAATAATAATAATAATAATAATAATAATAATAAAATAGAGATATTAAACAATGGCATTAACAATAGTAATTGCAAAATAATAAAAAAGGGGCTGAACTGAACTCAAGGCTGAAATTTAGGGCTAATTCGGAAATAACAATAATTAAAAGAAACCTATTCACACGCGCGAAAGAACCAGAGGGAGCAAAACGGAAATTTTCCCGCATTCTCAAAACACAGCACTTAATTCGGGACCAAAACGAAAACAGAATTGAAATTAAAGGGGAAAATCTTAAAAAAGGGGAAAACTTGATTGCAAAACTATGAAAAAGTGGAGGGGCTAAATGCGAAATTAGCCCCTTCCTCAGAAAAACGCGGATCTTTCCTCTTTGCGGGTCAGGTTCGGGTCAACCTCCCCAAAACGACGCCGTTTTGGCGCCTGGGGAGGTCTTATTGAAACGGCGCCGTTTTTATCACTATAAAAGCCAAATCTTCCTCTTTTTTTTTTTTATTTCTATCACTTTCTTAAAAAAAATCCCTCTCCCCCTTTCTTTTCTCTCGATTTCTCTGGGGAGAAGCCAGATTCCGGCGAGGGTAAAAGAAAAACGAAAATCTTTATATGTATATGAACAGATTCGAAAAGAAGAAAAGAAAAAGGAAAAAAAATAGATCACCTCCTTGCTAACTCTCTGTTTTTGTGTTTGAATCTCTGCTATTATTTGTTTTTTTGAAATTCTTGCACTTGTATTGATTTTTAAAAAAAAGATCCCCGTTCCTTCTTTTTTTTTTTATAACCGAATATTGAAGAAAAGGTTAAAAATACAATAGATCTTGTCCTTTGTTGCTGTTGCTCCCACTTGTTTGTCCTCTTTCGCAGGTATAGAGGAGCAAAGGGGAGGTGGCCGACAGAGGAAGGTGGGCGCAGGTGGTGGAGGCCAGTGGGGTTGCGGCGCGCGGCGCTCCTCAGGAGCTAGGGTTTCCCGAAAACCTTAAAAAATATGGGTCTTTTGGGTCCCCTTTTTTGTTTTTGATTTGGGCTAGATTGTTGGGCTCGGGTTTGGGTCTTAGTAAAGGGGTTTAATGGGTTTTGTAGCAGGCTTGGGCTAAAATTGGCTAGTACATTTTCATAAAGTAAATAAAATAGAACAAGAAGTAAATAATTTAAGAGATGTTACAGAATTAAATTTGAACAACGAATCTAAAGAAATATTATCTAATGTTAATAATAAATTAGAACAAGTTCTTATTAATAAAAATATAGAACAAGAAATAGACTTAGGACCTTTATATTATGGAAATAATAATATAATATTAACCTTACCTGAGGAAGAAGATATTTCTTCAGAAGAATCATCTTCTACAAATAAAAAAACATGAAAAAAGAAAATATACTCATCAACAAGAATATGATTTTCAATCCTATAAACAATTTGTACAACATGGGAAGTATAAATTCACTAAGAGTTCTGGTAAAAATGAAAGAGTTGAATATTTAAAATTAATAGAACAATTTTATGAAAAATATAAAGACTTATTTACTTTATTTAACTATCATTATATGTTAAACTATGACACTACAGACAGTAGTAGTTTTAGTAATTTTGATAATTCTATAAACCTAGAAGACCTAAAGGTTACAAGTTATAAATCTGATGAAGAAAATACTTCAACAGATGAAGACGAAAATATAGAAATACCAGAACCTATGGATACTGATCAAATAGATCCTTATGGAAAAAGAAAAATAGCGTCAGATTTTCAAAACGATGATTATCTGAGATCTTTTAATAAAGATTTTGAAAAAGTTAAAAATACAACTAGAATTTTTGGTAATAAAACAAAAAATATAGCTAAAAATGAAATAAAAACTGAAAATCCAGGAGAATCATCTACTCAACCAGTTCCACATAGAATAGATGATTTAAATAAAAGAAATGTTGCTCAAGGAGGAATATATTTAGACTTAACTAATATTCCTATTGCAGACTAATAAAACTATAGATGACTAGGCACAATCTATTACTATTGTTGTAAACAACAACAAATGTGGTCAAAAGAATAATTTTTAAACTATTTTGTTGGAATATTTCAAAGAGATGTTTTACAATTTCTAAGAAGATGAGAAGAATCAGATAAAGGAAAAGAACAAAAAGGGCATTTCATTAACCAGATAGGAACTCCCAATGATTTTTTAAAAGGATTAACTTTTATTCTGAAAATAGAATTTTGTGGCTATTTTGATAAAAAAGATTAGGATAGTATATCTAGTTATATATTGTCAAAAATTAAATTATGTGATATTAGATATTTAGAAGAATTTTGAATTTTTTTTTCATGATTATCAAAAACTAAAAAAAATGAAAATATAGAATTTTGGAAAAACCAATATTTTCATAAATTACCACCACCATGGGATGAGATATGTATAAAAAATATGTTTCTTATTTAGAAAAGCATAGTAAAATGGCGGGTGTAGAACCAGAAAATATAAACTCTATAGGAAATAGAATTAATTTTGCAAAAGAAAGAATAACTTTATATTGTCTACAAAGTAAAGCTTCTAAACAAGTTAAGCATAAATTAAGTACTAAACATTGTACAAAAATTTTAAAAAATGAATGGGAATTTGGATGTAAACCAATATGTCCTACTACTTATAAAAGACATAAAAAGAAAAATAGAAGATATAAATTAGTTAGACGAAAACCAGGAAATAAAAAATATACGGGTTATAATAAAAAGAAAAAATTTGTTAGAAGAAAAACCTCTAAAAAACCTAAAAAACAAATATGTAAATATTTTATATGTGATGAGGAAGGTCACATAGCACCAACTTGTCCTAACAAAGGAAAAAGTGCAAAGAAAATAATTAGAACACTTGAAGAACAAGACTTAGAAATATGTTATGAAGAGGAAATAAATCCTAAAGAAATATTATATGAATTAATATCAGAAACAGATTTTAATATAGATGAAGAAGAACATATATTTATGTTTAATATAGGAAGTAGTTCTAATAATCAATTAGTAGAAATTTCTAAATCTATACAACAATATATAAAATTAGGAAATCTAATCGGAGAAGAAAAATACTTTTCTGATGAAATGATAGAAAAAATAAATAAAAATAATATTTTTAAAGAAGAAATATATAAAATATCTAAATTCAAAATATGGCCTCAAAGACATATAGAAAAAATAAGTGGTAATACAGTGGCTAAAGATACTAGAGGAGGATTAGCAGAAATCCCATTTTTTACTAAAGATAAAATTAAGATTATTAAAAAGAAATATCCTCAAGTTAGATATATACATTTAGGAATAATAATGATAACTATTAGAGCTTTATTTAGAAAATGTCATGATATACTTATAATAGCAGTTTTGCTAGACAAAAGATTTGAAAATCCAATAAAAGCACTTATTGGAGGAATTCAATCAAACTTACATACTGGTGTAATAGGATTAAAAGTTAAACCAAACTACTTTATATTTATTACGGATCCTCTAATAGAAGAGTGTTTATGTCTAAGAATTCAGACAAAAAATTCTGAAATTAATGATTTAGCAGAAGATCTAGCAATAAGTTAGACTTCTATTAATGAATATACTAATACAACAGAGGTAGAGATCAAATAAATTAATAATAAAATTATTGAGCTCTTTGAATCCAATAAATTTACTACTGAAATTCAGCCAATATTATTATATTTAAGAGACCTATCAATACCAAAAGACTGGATGATAGAAAAGATAAGTAGTACAAGTACTTCTAAACCTGTAAGTACTATAGAATATATGTCGTCTGGAGATAAATTATATTTTAAATATATTACTATAACAAATACAAATGATAATTTAGTTTTACCCTCAAATACTCAAATAGAGGAAGAAGAGGATAATACAAGTACAATTTCAACATCAATAGGTATGAAAATAATTCATATTCCTATTTTTCCTACTGAACTAAGTACAAATTCTAGAAATACTAGAATGGAAGAAATACGAACTTCAGCAATTATTCAACAAATGAAAATTAGAACCGGTGATGTAATTACATTTTCAGATTTCCAATCCAGGAAATATTATACATATTTTGAAATTACATTTCAATTTAGAGAATATAAAACATATTCCTTGTATGTTTTATTAGATATAGGAGCTACAACTAGTAGTTGTAGAAAGAATGCCATTCCTGTAGAAAAATGGAAACATATAAAACACCCAATAAAGGCCATAGGAATAGATGGTAATAAAACCATAATTCAATATAAGGCTAGAAACGTACCAATCTACATAAATAATGTAAGATTTGTGATACCCAAAATATTATGTTTTCCTGCAATACATGGAGATATATTATTAGGAAATAATTTTATATGCCAACATTTATCATTTTATATAGATAAAATTTTAATTATGTTATTTGTAGAAAAAACTTCTGTAAAAATACTATTAGTTGAAAATAATAAATTTGTGTGTGATAAAAAATTTACACCACCAAGAAAAGAACAGGTTAAACAATTTAAAACAAATCATTGGTTGTTTAAAATATTAGAAAATAATTTTGGTGAAGAACCATTAAAATTATGGCAAAATAGTCCTAGATATTGTGAAATTAAATAAAATCCCAATAAAATTATTAGAGTTAAACCAATGATCTATACTAAACAAGATATAGATGAATTTGATATACAAATTAAAGAATTATTAGAAAAATGATTAATAGAAACAACCAATAGTCCACATTCTAGTCCAGTTTTTATGGTAAGAAATCATGCTGAAATAAAAAGAGGAAAAGCTAGAATAATTATTAATTATAAAAGATTAAATCAAAATATTATTTTTGATGGATATTTTATTCCAAGAAAGGATGTTTTAATTAATCAAGCTAAACAAGCAAAATATTTTAGTAAATTTGACTGTAAATCGGGATTTTGGCAAATCATGCTAACTGAATAATCTAAACTTTTAACAGCTTTTAGCGCACCTTATGGAAATTATCAATGGAGAGTAATGCCATTTGAGTTATGTAATGCACCGCAAATCTTCCAAAGATGGATGGATTTTATATTTAATAAATATAAAAAAATTTGTGTAGTCTATATAGATGATATTTTAATATTTTTCAGATACATTAGAAAAACATAGAAAACATTTAAATATCATTTCTCAAGAATTCATAAAACATGTAATTATTCTTAGTCCTAAGAAAATAGAATTAGAAAAAAATGAAGATTAAAATTATCTTCGGATGGTCTTAGACTACAATATCATATTACAGTAAAAATAAAAGAATTTCCTGAAAACGTTGAAGATAAAAAACAACTTCAACAATTTTTAGGAATTATTAATTATGGAAGAAACTTCTTTCCTAACTTATCTGAAAAAATAGACAAGTTATATGAAAATTTTAAAAAAGGATAAACCTTTTATTTGGTCTAAAAAAGATTCAGAAATTATACGGAATTTAAAAAATGAAATAAATCATATTCCAAAAGTTTATTTACCTAAACAAGGTGATAAATTAATTTTAGAAATAGATGCCTCACAAAATTATTGGGATTGTATATTAAAAGCTAAGACAATAAATAATGAAGAATTAACATGTGGATATAGCTCAGGGAAATTTAAACCAAATGAAATTAATTATGTTATATATGAAAAAGAATTATTAGCAATAAAGAAAAGAATAAAACATTTTCTTATATAGCACCTGGAAAATTTATCATAAAAACTGATAATCAGACAGTTAAACAATTCTTTACTAACAAAAGTTTGGAAACTGTACGTAGAAGAATTAGATGGTACAATGAATTGTGTACTTTTAATTTTGAAGTTTTATATGTAAAAGGAATTGACAATATTATTGTTGATTATCTTAGCAGGCCCTATGAATAGAGGTAAAAAATCTCTAAAAAAAGTTGGTGAATAGACAACTGTCCATCAAAGATCCAACAAAGAAAAAACAACAAATTCTAATCAATGATTTGTGACTATATCTGCACAAGCACCTTTTTATCCTAATTAAGGATATTATGTGCCATATCCAATGATAAGACAATAATTGGAACTCATTTACCGTTGACACCAAAAACGGTAAGTCAATTCCCTTGGTCCTAAGATCCAAATTCAACATGCCAAGCCAGTTATGCTGAAATGATAAAAGGAGCAGAAAATTTGTTGAAACAACAACAAATTTAGGAAATAAAAGATTTTTATAATCCAGACTTACCATTAGAATTATATAATTTTATTAATGAAATATGGAAAACCCATATTTTGAAATAAAGAGCTAATTTCAAAAGAGCTTTTACTAAGTTTTCACAATTTTTAGTTGAAAAAACAACTAAAGAAAATGAAGCTCATGATTTATTACTAAAATCTATTTTATATAGAGATTGGGAAGAGCTTGAAATAGAATATATAGCTATTAAGGAGATAAACAATCTTCTTGATATATTTCAGTATTTTATTAATAAAGGAACAAATAGTCCTATTATGAATAAAATGTTTAGACTATGTTTATATAATAAAGCTAGAAAAATTTGACCAGTAGAAATTTTTACAAAAATAAATGGAGCTATTTGCAACCAGCAAGCTCAATTTCAAAAGGCTTTTTCAGAATATTTTCTACAAGCTTATGTTTTTACTAATGATTTAGATGAAAAATTTCCTACTATAAAATTTAGACTTGATCATGAACCATTTGATGTAAGCAGTATTGAATGGGGTTTTGTTAAAGAAATAGTAGTTCGAAATTTTTCTTTTCATCTATTAAAAGATTTTCCTACATCTATTAAGTCTATATTATTAAACATAATAAATAAAGATGACTTTTACTATTATTTTCATATTGAAATAAGCAGTCTTATTGGTATTGCTGAAAAAGAAAAATTTTATCAGCCATATTAAATTTGGATTATTCAAAGAATTATTGGAAGTCCCAGATTATCAGCAGTCAAAGAAGATAAAGAACACTTGACAAAAAACATTGACAAGTATTACAATAATCCCAGTTATTATCAAACCTAAGCAGGGATAGATCTGATGACAAAAGCCCAATATTTACTTCAGCAACAGATTTATAGACTCTGGACTGATGGAAGAAGAATATTTGCATATGGAACTGGAAACATTCAGAATGATAGAGATGAAGAATCTTTGCAACTATTAAAAAAGATAGCTGAAATGAAGATTGAAGATTTTCCATTTCATATAATAGAAGAAATCAAAAACATGTGGTAGACTTGGAATTCACCAAGACTGTCACTAGATTCATTACATCTAGATGAGATAGAAGAAATGAATTTAGATAACATTCAAGAAGGATAAAGCCAAAACAGGCAGCCACGTGGAAAAATAAAGTCCAAAAAAAAAAAACAAATGGACAAAAGAAGGTATTTTGAAGAAAATGACATCTAGATGCAAACAAAAAAGATTGCAACGTGGACGCAACCATCAAATCAATGATGTGACAAGACAATGCAACGTGGAAGCAACCATGATGAGACAAGACAAAGCAACGTGGAAGCAACCATGTTAATAATGAGACATGATCTTTATCAGAAAACTGTGCGGAATTCAAAGAAAATTAAATAGAGTTTTAGAATTCTCTTATAAATAGGAAAGGAAGAAACCTAAAGAAAGCATCGAAAAATAGTTTAGAAATATTTCCTTTTACTTTTTATTCACCATCCTCTCCTTGTAAAAACTTTTTCTTTACTTCTACTTTTGTAATATTATCTACTGTCTTCTGCATTCCCCTTCCATCCCTGTAATTAGTAAACTTAGAGAAATAATACCGTAGTATTCATTGTAAGTTCTTATCTTTTATTTACAATTCCGTTTATTTCATGTTTATTTATCTTAAAACCCATATATGTGTTATTCTGTCTTATTGTTGCCTGTTTATGTCTGTGTGAGACTTTAGACATTTGAGGATTAAGACATAAAAATATAACAGAAGGTTTTAGGTACTAAAGATAAATTTCATGGAAGAATCAGATTTATCATATTATATGTAATTGTCACATCATTGCTCATATGTCAAATTTACAATTAACTTCCTTTCCCCTTTTAACTAGAATAGCAGTTAAGTCGGATGCATTGGTTAAAAGGCTGGCTGGACCGGTGGAATCCAAATTTATTTGACTACTTATTACGGTTTTGTACTTATATGAGATTGGTTGGATAATATTATAATTTTGAAATTTTAATTAATCAAATAGAAATTAAAATTATATATATTACTTATTTAAGATTTTATTAGTGAATTGGTTCTTAAGTTATACTTTAATCTTTAAATTGCACTTTTTAAGTTTTATTTTTACTAGAATTGTTATTAAAATAGCCATTTCTTTCATTTTATCAAAAGAAAATCCTATTTTAGTATTATTTTATTTTAAAATATGAAAAAATATAAAAATATTTTTGTATTAATATTTGTTACTTTGTAGAGGTAATAAGCTTTTAGTCATTTCAGATCGAGTTAGTTTAGTCTGTCAAAACCTTAATTAATAATATAAATGATAAATTTTAATTGAAACAAGTAAAACTTGTCTGCAATTTCCAAAAAAATAAAATATTAAAATAGTTGTAAGCAAAATTATCCGTTTTATGGTCAAACGGAGTTAAAAATTTCCATAAAAATAAATTAAGGTAGTTTATTTGTGGAATTAAAAAATTATTAAATGAACTGAACAATATTTTTTTTATTTTAATACCTATATTTATATATTTTCATAATTAAATTAAAATAAAAATATAATAGTCTTAACTTGAATAAAATGATGATTAAAACTCTCATCAAATATTAATTTAACGTGAGTTTAAACCATGTTATTCTTATTCTCTGCTTTTAACATAAATATAAATATCGCAGCAATTCCCTGCCGAAGTTGTAAACTGCTCTGTTTAAGGACTAATATGCAAGGAATGAAGATATATCAAAGAATAAAGAGGTTGTTGCTTTGAGTAGGTAGCTAAGGGCTAATTTCCTTCCGCGTAAATCAATATTTTGAAAAAAAAAATTATTTTAGATTTTGAGTTTTCTTTTTGTTTATCTTTGTCTCAAAATTTAACAATTTTTTCTCAATTTAATTTTAAAACATAAATTTTATTAAAATATGATAATGTAACATTATGAGCATCACTTAAAGTTTTTTAGAAAATTATAATTTTTTATATACTTTAGATTTTATAATAAAATTTTTAAGTGATTAGGTACATCTCCCTTGAATGGAACTGAAGTTGGTGAGCCAAAATGAAAAAAAAAAAAATATTAATCAAAGATTTCATGTTTTCATGCTTCAACTTACTATACACTTAACAATGACCTCCAAAATTACTTAATGAGCGAATACTTGCAAATTTGAAAGAAAATTTGTTGAAAATAAGCTTGCTCTCCTTGAACCAGTGGACAGCCATGAAAGAAAAAACCAAGCTTTTCTTCCTTCCTAGCTTCGGTGGAAAATATATTTGGTTTCTCTCTCCCACCTAGTTATGAACATAACCTTAATAATAGAAGTTAAGGGCCATGATTTTACTTAAAGAGTTTAGGTAGTGGATTTCCATGGTAAAGATCATTGTCACTCACTAATTAATGATGGGTGGTGGTAAAATAGCCACTAAGGACTTCAATTAATTGCTACCCAACTCCTCCAACATTGAATATTCATGCATCAATCATTTTCCTCCCCATGAAGACTGTTTGTTGTTATTTAACTATAAAACAAATAATCCAACGGACTTAGATATGTTTTACTGTTTGGATCAAACAGTTATAATTCATTTTCTGATGTGATTGTATACTGATGATGGCACCAATATTATTCCTATGGTTGCAATTCTATACTTTAAAATTTGAGCTATAATTTCATAATGCCCCGCTTTTTTCGGGGTTTTACAAAAACTACTTATATATTTTATATTCAATAAATATCAATTTAATTGTAAATATGTTATAATTTAATAGATTTTAATTTTAACTTAATTTTTTAGCAAATCAAGTATAACTTCATGTAAACACGATCTAAACTCTAAAGGGTAAATAATGAGTAAAATAATTTTTTTTATTAAAATATGCTTAAAGTATTTATATATTTTTTTATATTTGAAATTTTACTTCCTTTCATTTTTAAATTTAAAAATGTATGTTCAATTTTTAATACTACTAAAATTCTTCATTCAAGTCCATTACAATATCTTCTCTTTTGTTCTTTGTCTATCAAATGAGTATTTTTATTATTTCAAAATACCACACCGATTAATTTAACATAGCAATGTTAACTATTTGACCTAAATTTTTAGATTTGAAAAATAAAAAGATTAAATTCTTGAAAATAAAAATAGAGAGACTAATTTCTAAATATAAAGACTTGAAGTATATTTTAACCCTGAAAATGCAAGTTAAAAACGGGAATATATATATATATACTTGCGTCAAGTTGTAATCCTTTAGAGTGTGTTTGAATGAAGAATTTTAAATTTTTTGAGATTTTTAAAATGTTAACACATTAGAATTCATCAATTCAAAATGCTAGCCTTTGTAATTATTTTGTTTAGATAAATAATTAATTTAAAAAATTAAGTTATTAGAATCTTATGAATTTAAAAATAATTATAATAGAAGAATAATTATATTAAAATATAAATAATATAAAAATATTGAATTTGGATATTATTAAATTTGTAAAAATTATTATAAATAGTTTGAGAAAATATATTTCAGAAGGATCATGTGTATTAAATTAAGCAAAATTACGAGAAACTTTAAAAAATCATTCCTTTAGATAGAAATTAGAAAAAGTTTAAGTTATTAAAATCCCTCTTGCAATTACTCACAAAATTTAAAATTCTCCAATATATTTATCTAAACACGTAAATTCATTTTAAAATTTTAAAAACTTTTCCTATAAATCTCTTGTCCAAACAGATTCTGTTTTAACTTGTAGTATAGAGCAGATAAGAAAACATGTGTTGTGTGGTCGTTGAGGCATGTAGAAAGGATGCGCATAATTCAGCAAAGCATGATCCCAACTTCAATTTCATGTGAATGTTTTAGAAGAAGACAGCGTGCATACGTAAGTTATTATGGATAAGATCGTAACATCCCATGGCCCATGACATGTGCCTCATGCATGCCTAATCATCTTTGTTGCTTGGATAAATTTGAAGAAAATATCGTTTTATTAAGAAATAATTAAAATTATAAATGTTAGTAGAAGATAAATTAAATTTGAGATTTAAAAATAAAATCACTAACATTTAACTATCGGACTAAAAGAGCTAATATATTAAATTATAAAAGAAAACACCTTTTGTAGACTGCATTTTCAAACACGTCTCTATTTCTTTCTGAAAAATTGACCTATTCCTTTAAATATAATAAAATTTAAACTATTATACAAGATAGAATAAGATTACGTTATGGACAAGGTCTGCTACCCTAGCATGTCTCTGTCTGCTCTCTTAGCAAGCTTTTAGGTTTTTGTTTCAAGGTTAATTTGTTTGACTCAGCCGCCTCCTTTTGAAAATTTTCCCATAAGTCTCATAATTGTTTTCCTTGTCAACGCCTTTTTCTTCTAGTATCTATGGAAGCCGAATTCGTAGATCTTACTCTGGAAGAAGAAGAAGAAGCAGTCCTGCAGATACAAACAAATTTAAATTCGGTAAGGGAGGTTGAAGCTTTTAATCTGGTAGGTTGCTTTCTTACGGCAAGTATTATTCATTTTCCAGCAATGAAAAGTACCATGGCTAATTTATGGCACCCAGTTAAAGGGGTGCAAGTTTGTGAACTGGGGGAGAAAAGATTTTTGTTTTAATTTTTCCATGTTATGGATATGGAAAGAGTTTTAAAGGGGTCACCCTGGACTTTTAATAATCATTTGCTGTTACTGCACAGACTACAAAGGGGAGAGGATCCATTAAAAGTTCCTTTATTGTTTTCACCTTTTTGGGTACAAATCCATGACGTTCCCATTGGTTATTTTTCTGAAAGTTTGGCGATGCAACTAGGAAATTTCATAGGAAGGTTTTTGGAGTATGATGACTCAATTTTAGGTAAAGAAATCAGAAATTTTATACGAGTACGTGTTCAATTGGATATTCGATGCCCTCTCAAAAGGAAGAAACAAGTGATGTTCAATAATGTATGCTCTTACGTCAGCTATAAATATGAAAGATTGACTCTCTTTTGCTTCTTTTGTGGCCGTCTAGGTCATAGTGATTCCTTTTGTGAATAAAAAATGGAGTTAGGGGTTGAAATTAGCGAGTTGGGTTGGGATTTGTCATTATGTGTGCAATCAAGAAGAGCCCAGGCGATGAATAGCGTTTGGCAAAGAGAAGATGGTGAAGCTGTAGGGGTTAC
This sequence comes from Gossypium australe, assembly GCA_005393395.2. Classification (NCBI taxonomy): domain Eukaryota; kingdom Viridiplantae; phylum Streptophyta; class Magnoliopsida; order Malvales; family Malvaceae; genus Gossypium; species Gossypium australe. Next base: position 35,399,347 of record CM016620.1, read on the forward strand.
CAATGCAACTGATTTTTCTAAAGGGCATGGAAGATGGGATGGAGTCAGGTGATTTGAAATTATTGATCCCATCTTAGGTTTCAATCTAGAAGGTAGAAATGCTTGCCCAAGGATAGAGACAGAAAGCATGATAAAGGGTCAATGGACCATGATTTGGAGGATGAGGTGGCTGTAGGGGAAGAGGGGAAGAAAAGAGCTAGAGGAGACATTGAAGAGAGTAATAATTTGGAAGGTAGAAACAGGAAATTGTTAGTTGAAAATCATCAATTATCAGCGGCTGCCAGGAGGCAAGCCGATTGGTCGCAATGAAAATACTAAGTTGGAATGTCCGAGGTCTGGGGAATCCTCGGGCAGTTCGAAGACTTCGGCATTCACTGAAGTTACATAACCCCCAAGTAGTCTTCTTTATGGAGACAAAAATTAACAAGTTCAAGATGGAGAAAGTTAGACAAAGATGTGGATATCAGTTTGGTATTAATGTTGATTCTATGGGCTCGAGAGGCGGACTTAGCTTAGCATGGCGTGAGGATGTTAGCATAGTTTTACAAAGCTTTTCTCATTGTCATATCGATGTAATTATTGAAGAAGATGGAGGGAAGAAGTGGAGATTAACAGGGTTTTATGGATCTCCGTACATAAATGATAAAGAGGAAGCCTGGAATCTGTTAAGAAGATTACGTAATCAGGGTGAGTATCCATGGTTGGTTTGTGGTGATTTTAATGTAATATTATATGGTTTTGAGAAGAAAGGAGGCTTACCTAGAGAAGAAAGAAAAATGGAAGAATTTTGACAAGTGTTAGATGATTGTCAATTGGCAAATCTGGGTTACTCAAGAAACTGGTTTACTTGGGAGAGAGGTAATCTACCGGAAACAAACATTCAAGAAAGGCTTGATAGAGGAGTTGGTACAGAGGAGTGGAGATCATCATTCCCAGATTTTATAATTCAACATCTTCCACATTCTTTCTCAGATCACTATCCACTTCTTATAAATATAGAATATAGAGCTAGACGTCAACGGGGAAAAAGTTTTATGTTCGAAGCTTGGTGGGTCCTAGAAGATACTTTTTTTGAGGAAGTTAGAATGAGCTGGTGTGTTTCTATAGGAGATCTTCTAAACAAGCTGGAAATTCTAAAAGGAGATTTGAGGAGATGGGCGAACCAGATTCGACGAAATAGAAAACTGAAAAAAGAGATTCTAACTACTAAATTGGCAACGCTTCTTGAAGCGGACAGAGACGATGGAAATCTGGCAGAAATTATTGATACAAAGATACATCTGAATATGGAGATTGATAAGGATGAAAGCTACTTGGAGCAGAGGGCTAGAATAAATTGGCTGAAACTTGGTGATAGGAACACATATTTTTTTCACAAGCAAGCGACACAAAGAAAGAAACGGAATTTGATTCAGAAACTGCAATTTGATGATGGAAGGGAGACAATGGAGAGTAAGGAAATGGAGGAGATTGCACGATCATATTTTGTAAAACTATTTTCTGTTGAAAGTCAATTTAATACTGATAGAATATTATCAGAAATTGAAGCATGCTTTTCGGAAGAAGATAATTTTAAATTGAAGGCCATATACACAAAAGAGGAGATATGGACAGCGTTAACAGAAATGGGTCCTACAAAAGCCCCAGGGGAGGACGGATTACTAGCCATATTTTACTGAAAATGTTGGCCGATCATTGGGGAAGATGTCTCAAACTACTGCCTTCAACAGTTGAACAACAGTATGGACTTACGCTCGATTAATAAGACAAATATTGTGCTGTTACCGAAAGTTCCAAATTCTTCCAATATTTCTCAATTCAGACCTATTAGTTTATGTAATGTGATTTATAAATTAATAGCTAAAGTTATAGCTAATTGACTTCGGGTAGTGATTCATAAATGCATAGATTCTGTGCAAAGTGCCTTTGTTCCAGGGAGGTTGATCACTGATAATGTGTTACTTGCTTATGAAATTCTGCACACTTTAAAAAATAAGAAGGCTGGGAGAAAAGGCTCATGGCGGTGAAGTTAGATATGAGTAAGGCATATGATAGGGTTGATTGGAATTTTGTGGAGAGGGTAATGAAAAAGATGGGCTTTGATATGGGATGGGTTGACATGGTCTTGAAATGTGTATCTTCAGTTTCTTATTCTGTGATTTTCAATAGAATTGTAAGTGAAAGTTTCCTTCCATTTAGAGGTCTTCGACAAGGGGATCCTTTAAGCCCGTTTTTATTCTTATTTTGTGGGGAAGGACTCTCGAGTTTGATGAGGTTGGCGAAAGCAGGAAACATTCTTAAAGGGGTCAAAGCGAGTCGCAGTGGGCCAGCTATTTCTCACTTACTGTTCGCAGATGACTGTATTCTGTTTGTAGAAGCTACAGAAAGAGGTGCGATTTCTTTGAAACAGATTTTGATGGAGTATGAGACGAATTCAGGTCAATGTGTTAATTACGATAAATCGACTGTTTTCTTTAGCACCAACACTCAAGAAAGGGAAAGGATGGCAATTTCATGGGTTCTGGCTGTTAGGAGATCGAATGACATTGAAAGGTATCTGGGGCTCCCTAGTATGGTGGGAAGGAAGAAGCGGTCGTCTTTTCAAAACTTGAAAGATCGATTTAAACAAAGAATAGACAACTGGAGTATTCGGTTTTTATCACAAGGGGGAAAAGAAGTCTTTATTAAAGCTGTTCTTCAAGCTATTCCTACGTTCTCGATGACATGCTTTTTACTCCCTAAAACTCTTTGTACGGATTTGGAAGGAATAACAGCAAAGTTCTGGTGGCAAAAAAGTCGAAATAGAAAAGGTATCCATTGGTGCGCTTGGAAAGATTTATGTCTTTTAAAGGAATATGGTGGTCTTGGCTTTCGAAATCTTGCGAAGTTTAATGTTGCGTTACTAGCAAAACAGGGTTGGCGTCTCATTAATTATCCAGATTCGTTATTAGCGCGAGTGTTAAAAGCAAAGTATTATCCTAACTCGAATTTTTCTGAAGCTCGGTTAGGAAATTTACCTTTACTTACCTAGAGAAGTGTCTGGGCTGCGAGAGGGCTCCTCGATAAATGAATGTGCTGGAGAGTCGGGAAGGGGGATAAAATTTCCATTTGGGATGATTTGTGGATTTCGGGAAAAGAGGCAGATAGAATTTTGAATCAAAACAGCAATGAAAACATTAAGTTAGTGTCGGATCTAATTGATGCCACTAGTAGAAGATGGAAATCTGAGATGATAAGAAGTACCTTTACAAGTGATATAGCGGAAAAAATTTTGCAGATCCCTCTTGCGGAGTTAACTCATGAAGATTTACAAGTATGGCGTGGGGAATTGACAGGGGAATTCTCAGTTAGGAGTGCCTATAAACTATTACAAGATTCTAGCCAGGATCCTAATGATATTAATTTACAAACTGTGACAAAGAACTTCTACAGGAAACTTTGGAAACTGGATATCCTAAAAAAAATTCAGATTATAATATGGAGAGTATCTTGGAATTTTTTCCCGTCTTTGGTGAATCTCAAGAGCAAGAGGGTGGTCACAGATGTTTAGTGCCCCAGATGTCGCCAAGCAGAGGAAGATGGATGCCACATTTTTCAACAATGCCCTGTAACAATCGAGGTTTGGAATCAGTTACAGTTAAACTGGGTGTTAAATCACAAAGATCTAAGTATGTGGGACTGGCTTATATGGATTTTTGAGAAAGGGTGCAATGAACAGATTTGGTTATTCTGTTGCGGACTTTGGTTCATCTGGTTTAGTATAAATTCGTTACTATATGAAAAGAATCCTTTAACAGGTGCGAAAATAGTAAGAAAGATCAATAGCTACGTTTCGGAATTGGACGCAATAAGAGGAGGAAACAATATACCTCGGTTTGCTGAAAGATCTCATCAAATACACAGTAGGGGTAGGGCAATGGTTCAGTTTGACGCGGCCTTTGATGGACAGGCACTCAAATCGGCTACTGGCCTACTGGTCCAAGATGAGAAAGGAGATTTTGGCTTCGAAGGCAGTCATCCACTCCAACATCACAACCCCATTCATAGCGGAGGCATATGCAGGGTTGTAAGCAACAAAGTTAGGAGTCATGATGAATTTAAGCAGAGTGATGATTATGGGAGACTCAAAAACAGTTATCAAGAAATGTCAGAGCAAAAATGTAGACAAATCGGTTATCGGAGCTATTATTAGAGACATTCACAGCCATTCAAGTAGATATCAAGAGATCGAGTTTACTTTTATTCCCAAATCGGAGAATCGTTATGCTCACACTATTGCGAAAGATGCTTTAAGAAGAGAAGAGAGTTATTACCTGGTGGGGGTCTTCACGATCGTGTTCGTCAAGTGGTGGATCTTAACCAGCAAAGTACTTATAAAAGTTGGAAGAAGGACATGGAATGGGACGAGAAGATATGGTAGACCTTAAAGGGACGAGAAGTTACGGTACTCGACACAAACGAAAGAAGGCTGAAAGAGAGAGCTGAAGGGGATAAGAATGGAATCGGAAAGGGCAGGAGAAGAAATGGAAGAAGGCTGAAGGAGAGAGTTGAAGGGGATGAGAATGGAATCAGAAAGGGCAGGTGAAGAAATGAAAAGGAGATTTGAAAGAAATGGGGGTTGTTCAAATTGGTAGCAGATATTAATTATTGCCTGGGGAAACTGCTATCTTCAATGCTGGGTCGGCAAATTTGAAAGGTCACCGCGCTGAGGGATCCAACTGTTTCTAATTTGGCTGGATTTAAAGCTGATTTTTAGTTTCTATTTTAGTTCGATTTGGTCCAAGACGAATGTTTTCTTTGTTTATTTATGTTAGGCTTTTAATGGTTTTGTTTCATTTTGTTTCTTTCTCTGTTTTCGCTTGGGCTAAAGCCCAATTGAGTTTGTTTCTTTGTTTCTCTTCTATTAATAAAAAGTCCAGTCAGATTTTATTCAAAAAAAAAAAAAGAAGAAGAAAATTTAAACTATTTTTTCAGTTATCTTAAAAAATCAGACATATATTACTAATTTACCACGCTAATATCACAGAATGCACACCAACACCATATCCAATAATCCATCAAAACAAAATTCTCTACTTCAACATCTGTTTTAGTTAAAAACTTTGGATTAACATTTCAAACTCCAAGATTCAGTTCACCACCGTTACATTCCTTCTTTAATTTATAAACTAGTAAAGGAAAAGTTAAATTTTGTTTAAGATGTTTATACTTTTTTTTGCATTTTTATTTTAAAGAATTTGGTTATTTTATTTTTCATATTTAAAAATATAAGTTCAATTATTAAATTAAATTTTTTTCTATTAAATTTAAGTTTATTACAGCGTCATTTTTTCTTACATGATTATCGAATTTTATTTTTTATATATACATAATTAGACTTGAATTTTAAAATCTAAAAAAATATAAATTTCTATGACTAAAAGGAGATAACTAAATAGAGATGGATTAAATTTCAAAGGTAGAAAAACTACATAAACTTAAAAGCATATTTTAATAAATAAAAGGTTAAAATATGTCTATAGTTTCTGTACTTTTCAAAAATTAAGAATTTAATCTCTGTACTTGTATTTCCAAGAATTTAGTATATTTACTTTTCAAATTTCAAAATTCAGCTTCAACTATTAGCTTTTTTTTTTTTTTTTGTAAAATTCAAGTTTTTCTAATTACATGGCTATCAAGTGAATAATTTTTTTTATTTCAAAATGTCACAGTAACAAATTAAAAAAAAACAATGTTAATAATTGGACCTAAATTTTGAAATATGAAAAATAGATAGACTAAATTTTTAATAATACAAGTACAATGACTAAATTCTTAAATTTTAAAAAGTAAAGAGACTATATGCACATCTTTACCTAAATAAAATGGTTAAATTAGTTGAATAAGCTAATTTTTTTAAAGGCCGTTTTAAAATTTAATTAGAGAAATAGGTCATTTTTAGGAGAGAAAAAGTGAAAGTGCGTCCAAGTGGCGGGATAGGACCATCACCTTAGAAACCTATTTTGGGGAAATTCGGTTTCGAGGTGATTGTGTTTGATAAGATCAGGGGTCAAAGTCCAAGTGGTGTTCTCAGTCAGCGGCTGTGATGCGGTTACGAGTTCGAGTATAACCGAGGGCTAGTTGACGGTCTTTATGCGATCACGAGTTCAAGCTTTTTGGATACCCTGCAAATGATGCCTTACATATACCATACATAAGGTTGAGGTTATAATCATAAGGAAAAACGAGGGGTTTCCAGTGTAATCAACGTAATTTTTCTTTATTTCCACACAGTTAGTATATTTAACCTTTCATTCTTATCCGAAGGTTGACACCGAGGTGGACACAAGAGAACTCTCAGGGGGAGAGCGGATGTTTCAGCGGAAGTAGAGGTCAAACTCAAGTCGATGCAGTAGCCGTTGTAGTTATTAATGGGTTGTTTACTAACGGTAACTATTGTCAGTTTGAAATGAGCATAACCTTTACTCCATTAAAACAGTCGCTGCTCGTATGAGAGTCTTCCTGCGTCCACGATGGTGCCTACCTTCGGATAAGAATGAAGGTCAAAGGTATCGGCTGCCTAGTAATGGAGAAAAAAATTACACCAATTATAGTGGGAAGGTCCGCAATTTTTCCCTATGATTATACCTTTAAACTTCCGTATGTTATTTATAATGTAACATTTTCGGGTATCCAAAAAGTTTGAGCTCGTGGCCGCGTAACGACCGCCAACTGGCTCCTCCATTATACCTCGATCCATGACCGCATAACATTCTTCGATTGAGACCTTCACGTATACTACCACCTGTGATCGTACAAAGCAAAATCACCCCAGAACTCGACTTCCCCAAGATAGGCTTCGAAGGTAATGGTCCCATCTCAACATGATATATGAAATATGTGGCTCAGAGTGATATTGCATTACCGATGATTCAATAATACCTCGAACATCAACCAAAAATTTTTAGTGACAAAAATTTTTAATACCGAGAAGTGTTTTATAGATGAGGATGGGGAGATTGTGGGAGAAGATTTTTGAGGGACGATGAAGAATGGAGTGGAAGACCCCTTTTTATAGGCCTGGGGGAAATGATTGGATTGTAAAGTAGAAATTTCCCACAGTTAAAAACGCGCTGCAGGACTAGAGCCTTCTAGGAATATATTCAAAACGTGCTTAAAAACAATTGAAAAATTGCATGGGCACGTACTTTTGAAGAAAAAGGTTAGAAAAAACACGCCCAGTTAGGCATGCTTTCTCTAACCTTTTTTTGTTGAAAATTAAAAGCAGTTGCCCCAGAGAATATTATTGTATAATTTATGCACGTTTTGAGGCGCTGAATACTACTTAGAGCACTATTTTGATGAAATTATATAACTTCAGGAACACGTTTTCGAATAATACTTTGCATTTCATCATCATTGTTTGATGAATACATGTATTCATAAATGTATATTAATGCATGTATTCCCTCTATCGCTAGCTTATTTTCCTATTAAAGGCACGAAATTTGCATAACTTAGACACAGAGCAAATTAATATCAAATATTGAATTATTGAGTCGCGAAACTTGTGTGTACTTCTTCCAACAACCCTTTACCTTTTTTTTCTGATATTGTTAATCCAATTTGTGATCGATATTGAAATGAGTCGGCGAGTGAAATTCATTATTTACTATGACGATCAAATCTGTAATACAGAGGTCGGGGTGGTATTTGTAAGAGCACAGTTCATGGAATTGGCTTTCAATCGTACCATTCAATTGTGTGAGCTACGGACTAGAATCAGGAGGAAAGTCAGAGGATTGACCCGGGGAAGAATTTCGAGGTTGCAATGTAGATATCTTGTTTCCGTTGACCCCTATAGGTATGACCTGTTTGATATTGTAACACCCCTCACCCATATTCAACGCCAGAATTGGGTTACGGAGCATTGCCAGACTTATAAAACAATTAAACAATAATTTCACATACATTTTCAAATTTCATATAATCATCATTCAAACACAATCACATTATCCCTAATACGAGCTTACAAGGCCCTAAACATGCTTTAGAAGTGGTTCGGGACTAAATCGATAACTTAGGAATCTTTTACGAGACTTAAAAATTTTTTCAAATATCATGGGGTACACGTCCGTGTGGCCCAATCGTGTGTCTCACACGGCCAAAGACACGCCAGTGTCATAGACCGTGTGGACATTCAAAATGGGATCACATGGCCGTGTCCCAGCCCGTGTCTGACCCTGTGTAACTCTCTGACTTGGGTCACACGACCAACACACACGCCCGTGTACTAGGCCGTGCCAAACCTGTAGGGTATACTGACTTAGGCCACACGGCCAATCACATGCCCATGTGTTGGGCCATGTGGAGCATACTGACTTGATTTTTAATTCAACACCAGGAAACACACGACCGTGTAACCTGATCGTGTGTCACACACGGCTGAGACACACACCCGTGTCTCTGCCGGTGTGGACAAAAATAGGCTATTTAACAAGCCAATTTGCCACCCAAATTTGCATATACCTACATAAACCCAAATGGCATAAATCATGGCATAACTAGGCATGTATATCAACTCCAATCAAGCTCAGTTTATACCATTTCAATACCAACCATTCCAAGCCACACAATTACCACAACCCATTAATCAAATTCATACAAAAATTCACTTTTATAATAGAATAAAATAACCAATTCCAAATATGCATTATTTGCCTAGATTCACTAGCATACCAATATTATAACTCAACCATTTGCTATTCATATTACCTATTATCAACAAGCATCACATATCCATCATTAAACTCACACACAAACCATATGCACAATTATATACACAACCAAACCAACCAAAATTAAGCCAACTTCCATGGCTATATACAAAACCAAACTTTAAACATTTACAAGCCAATTCAAATGGCTAAATTCATTATCAAATCATAACCAAAATGACCATAATCCTATACATGCCATATACTTAAAACATGTAAGTTCAAAAGTACCCAAGAGATAGTAGGATAGTGTGACGACGTCTCCGACGATCCTCGAATCCGAGCTAGCTTTGATTTCACTATAAAATACAGAAAAATTAAACAAAGTAAGCTATAAAGCTTAGTAAGCTCGTATGAAATAATAAGCAAAGCTCACCATTCAATTATCATTCAATAATATGAACATAACATACTACAAAACATTTAACCACAATGTTAACATGTATTATCACAAAATTAACCATGAACTTACAATTTCCATAGATTCGATGCTTATATAGTTTCCGTACATACCTGTACTGATACGTATCTATTTCTCACCATTTCATATCTTCGATATACTCGTTGAACCATTTAGAACAATACAGGTTACACGGGAATCTCAAACCCTAAATGCCAATATATATAGCTGAAGCTATCTCAATAAAATCTTGCACCGAAGTGCCAATACATAGCCGAAGCTATCTCAATTTCATATCTTAATAATGCTCACTCTCGAGTTATCAACGGGTCTGTTCACACAAGCTGATGGTCATGACGTAGCTACACGGTGCTGCTCACACAAGCTGATGAGAATCCGCAACACATGGATAACTCAGCCACCGGTAGGACGTACGGACCAGCACCTAGAACAATAATAACCCTTAATGACATTTCATTCGTATCCTAATCTATTCCTAAGGTTCAACCGGGATTTCACACTTGCTGAATTGTCGTCGAACATGTCCGTAGAGTCGTATTCACAGTTTATGCAATATCAAAGCATATAAAATACAATTATAACAAAGCTTATTACATACGAACTTACCTCGGATGCAAAAACGACGAATTAAGTCGATTAATCAGAAACTTTGTTCTTTCCCCTATCTAAATTCGTATTTCGCCTTCCTTGATCTAAATGTAATAAAAAATTAACTTATTTAATAATCTCTCTATTCAATTTAGTCCAAATTACACATTAAATCCACTTTACACTTTTACCCCTAATATTTCATATTTTTACAATTTAGTCCTTATTTCATAAAATTACAAATTCATGCAATTAAGTCCCTACCCATGCTAGCCGAATTTCTCTTATTACTATAGCAACCCATATTTTTCATTTATTTCACAATTTAACCACAAAATTTCAACATTTCTCAATTTAATCCCTAATTGACAATTTTGTCAAAAATCACTTAACAAATGTTGTTTATCTAACAACAAGTATGCAGTTCCGTCATTAAACATCAAAACATACATAGATTCATTAATGGAAAAACCCTAAACCTTTAATAGTTTTGCAAAATAGTCCCTGGGCTAGCTAGATTAAGTTACAATGACTCCGAAAACATAAAAATCATTGAAAACTGAGTCAAAATCACTTACATGCACTAGGTATTCATGACCGAATGCTTAAAGCACAAAAATGGAGTCTCTTGTTCTTAATTTTCGGTGATGAAGAAGAAAGATGATGATATTCCCATGTTAATTCATTATTTTACTAAGTTATTTATCAATTTACTATATTAACCTTAACTATAAACTATCAAAAACACTTAAAAGATGTCCAAGAATATCTGCTTATATTAACAATGGTATATTTACCACATAAGGACCTCCACTATTTAATTTCATAGCCATTTAATACCTTTAGCTAATAGAACACAAGTTTTACACTTTACGCGATTTAGTCCTTTTTATCAAATTAAACACTCAAACGATAAAATTTCTTAACGAAACTTTCACACAATCATACTATCATGTTGAAAATATTAAAATAATAATAAATTAATTATTTTGACCTCAAATTTATGGTCTTGAAACCACTGTTCTGATTTAACTAAAAAAGGGTTGTTACAGATATGAATGACGAGCTTCAACTTGAGACGGTCATATCATCGCACGTCTTAAGCGAAAATTCTGTAATTGAGTTATACGTTGAGTTTGATAAGGTTGATGGATCTGTCCCATCTTTGGCCATTGTTGCATCGGATATTAGAACCGGAGCTGAAGTAGAAAGTCCCACTATACGGTTGTGCGGTGGGTTCATTGGCTTGTTATAAAGCTCCTACTACGATGCCTCCGAAATATCTATGGGTAGACATTCGTCAGTCTCTGACATGGATCTAAACTTTGGGAGCCAATACCAGTCGATGTATGAGCATAACTCTAATCTCGACATTCAATCAGTGCGTTTAATTTCAATTTCGGTGCGGGTTCAATGTCATGGGATGAAGTCACTTATACTAGAGGTTCATTAAGGTACACAAGACACCAAATCGATGCAGATTTTGGCTGGCACATGGGTTATAGAAGAATCGATGACTTGCTACTTTCCACGAGGATCGGTGGGGGTGGATTGAAACCCTTACTAGAAGGGGACAATGAGGGCGCAGATGAGGAAGAAGATGCGGTAAAGGAAGAAGATGCAGGTGAGGATTAAGGGACAGCGGATGTATTTGATGGGAAGAAGTCAGACCCTGAGCTAATCTGGCAGTGCAAACTTGATGGTTTGGAAGTCACACTATTTTCTGAAGTAGAGCTAGTTCCAATGGAGCCAGAACCTTGCAGGTTCGATGATGACGACTCAGAAAATGCTCTAGATCCAGATCTATGATTCAAGGCATATGAACCTTTGCCTCACATGACCAACATCGACCTATCGGTCGAAGATGGTTTTGGAGTTCCGCATCTATTACACAGAACACTAGACCATGCAAGCACATCACGTAACGTACGAGTACTAGAAGTTGGTATGGAATACCCAAGAAAATATGCTTTCCTTGCTGTGCTGGAGCGGTACAGCTTCAAGAACGATATGAACTACCACGTTACGAAGTCTCATTTTGAGAAATTCGATGGAAACTGTGCAATTCGCGACGAGAGGTACAATTAGAAAATCATAGCATCTTTAAGGAAGAAGATCGGGTTGAGGACGATAGAGAAGTATTCTGGTCCACATACCTTTGTTGTGACAGGTGCAAGCCAGGATCATTCTAGGCTAGACTCTGACTTGATTTTTGACATTATTCTATCAATGGTGAAGGTGAGTCCCAGGATTCTCGTCGCGATGTTGATTGCAAACATTCGTAGCCAGTTCAGCTACAGTCCATCATACTACAAAGCGTGGGTTGGAAAACATAAGGTTATGGATAAGTTGTATCATGGTTGGGACAGTTCATACAACTATCTTTGGCAATGGTGTCAAGTGTCGGATCTATACATTTTAGGTTCTATAACCGATCTGGAAACACACCCAGTGTACTTCAGTGATCGATTGGTCCCTGAAAAAGGAGTATTCCATAGATTCTTTTAAACCTTTGAGCAATGCAAAGAAGCTTTCCAACACTACAAGCCTTTGGTGCAAATTGACGACACTTGGCTGTATGAAAGGTATGAGCATTAGTTGTTGATTGTCGTTGCTTAGGACGCTAATCGTAGGATTCTACCGATTACGTTTGCAATAACTCCTGGAGAAAAGATAGATATTTGAGATTTCTTCCTGAGCAGGTTAAGCTAATACATTTGCCCGCAGCCCGACATATGTGTCATATCAAATAGGGGAACTTGAATCCTGTCAGCTATTGAGTGCTAGGGTAACCTTTGGGATCGCACTCATCATAGGTATTGCATACGACATGTCGGATCCAACTACCACTCAAAATGACTTTTGGAAAGTGAGTGAGATGCAGTCATCGACATGGGTATGTGATTGGCAGTACCTGCACAGTCATGTTGTACCCTATTTTGTTTGTTGTTTGCATTCATGGGTATGCTTTTCTCAATAGGTTATGAGCTCGTCCAACATTGTTTTCATGAAATGTTGAACAACTTGAGTGCCATTAACAACTACGTGCGACATACCTCACCAACATACCCTTCGAATGGTGGACACAATCATATGACGGAGGTTTACGGTACGGGCACATGATGTCAAACTTAGCAGAGTGTATCAATTTCATACTAAAGGGGACTACCGATAACCTTGGTTGTGAAAGAAACATACTTTCACCTGGCTACGTTGTTTCCAAAGAGGGCAACAACATACATTGAACAGATAGTAGGTAGCCATACTTGGTGTGAGGACGTAATGAAAGAAATTAGAAGAAATACGACGAGAGTGAACACTATGTATGCAGTGTGCCAATAGCATCAAAATCTGAAATTTCGAGTCACGAGGCATGTTAGGCCGAACTAGGACATGTGAAGGGCATCATATTGTGTCGACCTAACAGAAGGGACTTATGATTGTGAGAGGTTCTAAGCTCTTCGATTCTCATGCGCACATGTAATTGTTGTATGTGAAAACCTAAGAATTGAGTACACGTCTTACATCAACATTATGTACAGTCTATAACGCATGCATGGAGTATGGAGTCCTGAATTCTCACTCATCCCAAATAAGAGTACGTGGCCGCTCGTGTTTAGTGTGCCATTCGAGTTGGCAACGAACATGAACCTACGTCGCGTCCTAAGAGGTCACCCGAATACCACCTAGATACGAAACATTATGGATATTCGGGAAAGGGATGGGCAATAGTGGTTATGCAGGTACTGTAGAAACTTGGGGCATATGAAGGCAATATGTTTTATGTTGAGGGGTACTTTGGGGTATCAACGTTGATAGCATTATTTTCAAGACTAGAATATATTCATTGCAATGCTTCCATTATTCTCATGTTCAAACTTTGTTGTTTATTATTAACTTACACATAACACATTTTAGAATGTAACGAAGAAAAAGATAGTGTTGGAATGATAATCTATAGTTTCTTTATTTATGTGTTATATATTTACATCGTAGTAGTAATCAAAAATTACATCAATCGTGTCGTGTGAGAGAATGTGTACTGCAGGTCGATGGATGACGCTCACGAGAAAGATTTCTGCGCACAACCGGATATGCAGGCCTATAAACTTCCTCCTCGTCGTCGTCCTCGTCAATATCGCCTTCACCCCACCCTCTTGTACATTTCTGTCTCTATCGTCGTCATTGTGTCCGCCTTCTTATTTATCTTCATCTTCACCTTTGTCTCTATCATATTCTTCTGTGCTCGAGTGTAGTGTTGTCCTAACTTCCCATTGTGTATCCTTCACTCCACTAGTAGACGGTTGCACTGATGACCCACCCTGATAAAAATAATGATGCGGACGGTGTTTGTGTTACTATCGACGTGTAACCGTAAGGTACAACAAAACCCAAATACATCGATATTGATTCGGGCATCGACACTAACATTGGCATTTGCATTAGTGTTGTCATTGATAACGGTGCATGCGTCGACATCAGCCTGACATTTGGGTCGGCATCGACATCGGCATCGAGGTGTAGAATGTGGGGGACATCGGTGGCTCGAAATATATACCTGCCAGAATAGAAGAACCAGATACATGTGGCAGTGGTGTGTAGTGTTGTGCTTGTGAAAAAAATATGGGGTTAGTGAAATGAATAGGGACAAGTGAAGTGAACTAACCGGGATATTGCATAGACATAAGCATCACTTCTTGGGGTAGAGCCGATGGCGAACCCGTTGTGCGACAGTATTTGGCCTTACGCTATTATTAGGATGGTTGTCGTTGCTTTTCTAACAAAGTTGCCTACCCCTCACCTCCACCGATAGTAGATACAGCTTACTGGTGACTTTGAACCATGACAAGTACTCCAAACAGGTCTTCGTGTCCGCTAAGAAAAATGGTTTGCGGATGGGTAAGAAATCCATCCTATGATCCCAAGCCTCAATGTACTCCTTGTGCATCTCTCGCCAATCCTCGTTGTTTTTCCCTCACATGTCCACCTTGTGCAGCTCCTTTAAGTCTTGCGGTGGTGGTAGAATTTGTTGCCTCCTCCCGAACTGTCGCATCACCCGGTCCGATTCCTGCATTTCCATAGTCACGTATATTATCAACGGCACCTTCGCATCCCACATCCCTTAATTTTCCAACACTTTTGGCGAAATGCAAGATATGATATCGGTGTCGGCGTATGACATCCATTCAAACTGAAATGCATAATTTTAAATTTCATTATGCACGAAATTTGACAAATCATTATGTAATTAATATAGGTTTGAAAGAATAAGTAACTAACCTCGACTTCCAAGCGTTGATATAACAACAGCCTAATGTCTTCTAGCTCCTCGGGTAGTCCCACATAATTCGACCCATGGTTCCACCTGTAAATGAGATATGATAGTTCAAACATATGATAAATAAAAACATTTACTGTATAAACTATGTATTTAATTAATAAATGATTTTTACCTTGTCACCAGCGGAAACATGTATGGGTCATTCACTCGGGGATGTAGAAATGGTAGCCACCACCAGGCCCACGACTGCAGCTGTAGCAGACAACCACCGATTGATATCTTATCCGATTCTGTGGCCCGACACAACTCTCGGTATAATGTGGCCAACACGGCTAATCCCCAACTCAGTTCCCGCATTCTTTGAAGTCTACTTTCAAGATTTATCAGGCATTAAAATGCCCCAAGTTAATTGAAGGATGAATTCTTGGGCATATTGTTCTTTGATGACCTTGGTCGCATCCACAATTAGCTTATCAAAATTTTTTTGCCAACCAATTCATTGATATCTAACCACCATCAAACTTGTTTGGGACCTTCTGCAATAATGTCATGTAGAGATCCTCTTTACCGGGAATGATTGCTGCTCCCATGACGATCGACCCATTCACCGACAGACCGAGTTGTAACACCATGTCCTCTAGTATGATTGTAAACTAGCCACATAGAAGATGAAAAGTGTGTGTCTCGGGCCTCCATCTTTTCATCAACATGTTGATGAGTTTAGGATTAAGTTTGTTGCCCCCGAGCATACGAGACGCATGCAAAAATCCTGCCTCTTGCAAGTAATCACGAATTTCAGTGATTGGAGGTTTTGCCAAATTATGTATGAATGCTTCCAAAACATGATCATCGCTTATTTATAATGACAAAAAGTATTTTAATTTATAAAAAAATTTAAATTTAACTTAATCGAAAATAACGAAAATTAATTTTTTGTCTTACCATTACTACTTGAGCGGCGGAAATGTGTTTGTTGTCGAAAGAAATTAGAGAGGTTTTCATTCGTGAAAACTTAATCCGAACGAATAAAATACGGAATAATTAAAATAATATTTTTAACGAGAATATCGTAAAATTTTGAATAAGAACTTGAGAAAATTGAGACAGTTGAGAGAGTTAGGAGATTAGAAAGAATTAATAGAATAGAATGTGAGTGAAAAAAATTATTTTGGGGGGTATTTATAGGTAAAAAAAATTTGACTGTTTGCCCTTTTAAATTTTTTTACCGTTGCATGGCCAACGGTCATTTGAACGTTGAGAGAAAGCGCATCCAGCTGGGCGCCCTTTTCTTTTCTCTCTTAAAAAATAGTCAATTTCCCTAATTGTTTTTTAAACAAATTGATTTATAAGCCTAATTAGAAAAAATGACATAATTGCCTAATTTAACCGCTTTCCACATTGTTGATCGGTGTTGAACAAATTTTTATTTATTTTGGTACAAGAAATTTTAATATTTTTAAATTTTTTAGAATATTTCATAGAAATTATTTATTTTTTGAAAAACCTATTACAATATTTTTTAGAATTTATATTTGTAGAATTCTTTTCATTTTCTAGAATTTATTTTTAGTTAAAATTTTTATTTTTTTATTTTTTATATACTTTGGAATGTTTTGCATAAAAAATATTACGAATTTTTGTAAGTGTCTAAATTATAAATATTTTTTTCAATTTTTATATTTTTGAATTTTTATATAATATTTTGACTTTTAAGAAATTTTAGATTTATATATTTTAGAAGTTACACTTAAAAAAATAAATATTGATATTTTAAAAAAATTGAAATTTTTATATGTTATATGTAATAATTTTTGTAATGTTTTTAATTGATATAATATACATAATATAAAAAATAAAGAAAATGTGATATGGCATATTTTAATAACACTGCGTGTCTGTTTTTTTTCAATATCATAAACTAACTTACATAACGGAATAATAACTTAAATATCAAAATCGGATAAAAAAAATTAAGTAGCTAACCATAGCATTAAGCCTTTTTATATATATTATTCAATGCATCCAAAAAGTTTGGTGATTGAAGTGGGTGCCAATGCCTCATCCATTGAAGTTTAAAGTGAGTGCACATTTTGTGCTATCTTTTTCCACTTTTTAAGATCGCAAGCAACCAAAGCGTTACTTCCAGACTTTTCCAAAACGATGTCAGCAATAAGCAGTAATTACTTTTATAATTAATAAGTAACAATAAGCACACCAATGGTGCCTTCTCTTTTGGAAAAGTTTGTGGATTCCCTTCTAAATTTACTCTTGATTTATGTTCATTGTGTGTATAAATTTGTATCATGTTAGATAGAACAATTTTTTCTCTCTAAAAGACGAAGTTCAAAGTTTAAAGTCGTAATGGCCTCAAAGAAAATCATCATCAGCAAACCAGCTCGCAAGCATGTTCGACTTCATTGTCAAGCACCAATATCCTGTTCATCCCTATGACACTAGGCAAAAGATAAAACTCTTTTTGAGTTATTCGATCAAACTTCTTTAATGTTTAGTGAAAATTCACTTTATATACTTCTTTGCCAACTCATGATTTTGAAGAAGCTTATGCTCATTAATCAATTGCAACTCGTGGATTATAATTGTAGGAGGAAAATAACCAATCAAGCAGTAAATGCGTTCCAACATCTCCCTCAAAACTAAATTCTAAAGTAATGAATGTCATGACAACTAGCACTACAACCTTGGAAGAACAAATAGTTTCTCTTACAAAAGTCGTGGAATCCATTGCAACAAGCATAAAGGGAATGGACGATAAAATCACTTTTACGATGCCTCAAATTAAATGTCTAAGTGAAAGAAATCAAACTGTAACACCCCTTATCTATCCCAACGTATGGTATGAGTGGGAGGTGCTACAAGAGCACTTTCATACTTCAATAAAAAATTTTCTTTAATAAAGATACTCATTTAGAAATATACTAATATTCTTATAACCAAATTAATCAAGCTTATGGGGACACATCCAAATCATAAAACGAGTGTTTGAAGTTGATTGAATTAAAACAATGTCACTTGGATTGAGAAAAATAGAAATCTATTCCTAATTTAAAATTTTAAAGAAAATCATAAAATAATATAAAAACATTTTTTAAGACTCTAAAATCAACTTAAAACCATTTAAAAACATTTTTTGGGTGATCGGAGGTGCTCGGGGTCAAGTACGAGCTTTTAGGAGCTCAAAACGACCAAAACAGTGCAATGGCCCTATCTAGGGGCCTGAGTATCGGTACCTAGGTCCCTATATTGTAGGTTTGAAATTTTTTCTTGTTCTAGCCCTATACTTAGAGCAAGGGTATCAAACCTTGGGCCTCTAAAGCTGAAATTAGGCAAAAAAAAAAAAAAAAAAAAACCACTCTAAAACATCTCCCCTAATTGCACCATATCATTCTAATAAATCAAAACATTATAAATAAAAAAAATTGAACTCATTTAAGCATGAAAACTTAGTAAGAGCACATCCATTGTTGAAATGATACAAATCTTGTTTAAGAAAAAAAGCAAAAGAGCCTCAAGTTGTTTAAGTTTACAACAACTCAACTAATCTAAGTCTTTGGATACATGCTAATATTCCAACTCAAATGGTATTTAAACACTTGAATACAACCTTAAAAGCTCAATGGGTGATGCGAGGCTCCAAACCAAAATTATGACTTCTCAGCAAGTCTGAAACCTACACATTTAAAACAACTTTACGCATGAGCTTAAAAAGCTCAATAATACACAAAGATAATCAAACTTATCCTATTCTATTATTAATGTTGAGCCCCTAAGACGAATTTTTCCAGAACTCATTAATGCTATGTTTAGCCTTTCTACGAATTCTTATCTAATTATTGAATCATGAGGCTCTACTTCCATATTAATAGTATATTAATTATTCCTATTGTAGATCTTAAACATATGGCGCTAATGAGCATTAAACCTTACATGTGTTCACCTTTTTAACCAAATTCATTTAACTAAATTTCACTTATGACCATTTTTTCTTTATGCAAGTCATACAAAATTTGTTCATTTAATTATTGGCTTATTGATACGTCGTATTTCGATACGACAAATTAAGCTCTTTTCATACTTGAAGAGCTTTTTTTCGAGCAATGCTTAAGTCTTTTTATTTATTTTTAATACTTATATGAGAATTTACTTTAATTGCACTTTTTAATAGGGGTGAGCGTTCGACCGAATTGAATCGAATGGAAAAATTTTGAGTTAATCGAGTTTATGAATCCTATTTTATCATCCTATTTTATACAAATTTAACCTATTCTATCATACATTTAACCATTCAATACCATCATTTTTCCATACCATTTCATACTCAGGTTTTTCATTCAAGTTCCATACACATAGCTTATAATATTACCAAAACATACAGACATATATATGAACATTAGCCTTTCCAAAATCGAACATTAGCTAAGATTCAAACCAAATTTATCATTCCCAAGTTAACATATATAAACACCTATGTACATGCCACATAACCGAACTTTAAAACGTTAGAAAGACTACTGAATCAATGACGAGATAATGTGAGCTTCTCATAGATCCAATCAACATGTTCCACAAGTTGGTAATGGACAAGAAAAGAGAAAACAATGGGGTAAACATTTTGAATGCTTAGTAAGTTCATTGGCATTAAACAAATTACCTCTAATTACAATTTAATACAACAATCTATTCAACTGGACAAATTTGCCTAAGCATGGCAACCATATATCAACAAGGTGAGTTCAACGTATAAACATATCATATAATAATTCAAACATATAACATTTCAATCCACTTATAATACACATTTCAATACTATTCTATAATCAGTTTATCATTTAGCAATTTGAAAATCAAGGTCATATCAATTCATTGCCCTTTTTCACTTTCCTTTAATCATTTAGCCCAATGAACTTAATGAACAGGTTCGAATACATGGGTAACTACACCATATCAAATTGCTCGTCCAAGCAGTAACAACGCCACACCAAGACACTAAAGTGCAAAGCCTGTAGGCTATCACACGCATATTCGTATATCAATACGTCCCTTCACCATTCAAGGGTCTTCGTAGAGACATACAATGCTCGATGATCCACAAAAAATGTTGGATTTCGATATAGTCTGTAATGAACTCCGTACAAATACATATACCTCGTACCATCACATATATCCCGTACTAGTGCACAATAACCATATTGACATGTCAATTGTATCCTGTCCTTTACTAAGTTGTCACACCCCTCACCCAGCCCAGTCGTCGGACCCGAGCTATGGGATGCTGCCAAAGTTACCGGAGCAAATCATATTCCAGTTGTAGCAATTAATACAATCAAACATCAATTTATTTCATAATCTCATGCACAATATGATTTACAATCAAAACCAAGACACATTCGAGCTTACGAAAGCTCCTAAGTCAACCTGAGCACAAATAAGGACTAAATTGTAAATTTTTCAAATTTTAGAAACAGGCATCAATACTAATAACAGGTACAGGTACCATTTTGGCATTCTATCATTTTAGAAAGCAAAACATTTAAGGAAGTATCGATACTTATTATCAAGGTACCGATACTTTCTGAAAATTTTGCAAAAATGACCTCTTTAAAATCAATTCATGCCAAAACTTAACTTAAACTCAAGAATGCTTATATGCACACCATAAGAGCTGTAAATGTTGGCGTTTGAATCAATTTAAATAAAAAAGAATTGATTTAAAAAAATGAATCGATTCAAACAGAAAGACAATATATTCAAACTTAAGAACATTTAAAGTAATCATAACTACAATACATCTCCTATATAGATGCCACATAACCAAGTACCTAACATTAAATATCTACTGAGTTAGAAGCTGGATAGCGTGAGCTCTAAGGTGATAAGCTTTTCAAGCAGATAGCACTAATATGACATTGGTGGAACAATTAGATCGTTAGTATCGACAGTAATTAGTTCACCCTTCTGACATCATAGTACAATTCACTTCTATTTAAAGGTTAAAACTATATCATAAAAATTCAACCAATTCGTACCGAGAATAATATCAATTTCATCAAATGACAATAACATCATATCAGTGTTTTTGTTGAAAAATAAAATCATGAAACTACATGAAAAAGGGAAAATCAAGTTTAAAGAAAAAGTAACATCATCAAACTTGGCATCAACCTTAGCTTCTAGGACAAGCAAGATGCTTGATTTCCAAGGGATTGGGGAAAATTGTCTATTTCAAGAATATCAAAATGATCATAGTTAGACTCCAACCACAAGTCAAAGGAGCCAATAAAAAAGCAACACTCCTAGGCACTAGCTTAAACTGTCACATTGCTCTTAAACACAAGTTTAAATTGTTCATCTGATACTCCTAAGTACAAGCTTAAACTATTCATCCCAAATGATGATGCACTTAAACACGTGCTTAAATTGTTCATGTAAAATAAATGATAATGCTCTTAAGCACAAACTTAAATTGCATATCCTAAAAAATTTTGAACAACCTCATAACTTGATCCTTCAAAAAAAAAAAACGAATGTACGTAGGCAACTTGGTTTTAACGCTAGGTTCAGTCACCACCACACACACTAGAAAAGAAACATTCCTAAAGCCAAACCTCAAATGCCTAGCATTTCAAAGCTAGACTTCCACCTCAAGTTGGGAAACAAATATGCTCGGGATCATGATATGATGACACCTAGATAATTGCTCCTCAGTTGGCAAGTTCAGTGCACACTTTGTCTTCAACCGTTCAAATATTTTGTGGTCTTGCGTGAATCTATTTCGGTCATCATATTAGGTGCAAGCTCCATCTTTCACACTCTTGATGCTACGAAGTTTGTGATGGATTATAAACAATTATGCGCCATTTTAATGCCTCTAAATCATGGACGAATCTTTCATGGCACATGCTCTACCATTCACCATGTTAATGCTCCAAAGTCTGGAATTAATCTTTATTAGTCATCACATGCTTCAAAGTCTTGAATGGATCTAAATGATTATGACCGATGCTCTACAATTGGTATTTGAGACATCTTGACGCTCTTGGTATACAAAGCTTGAGACACTGAACTTGCTTGGCTAGCCAAATAAAATAAGGCTTAATATAGAAATTGCCTCCTAATATCCTAGTTTTCTCTGTTTGATACTTCAAGAATTTTGCACAATGGTTCAGAACTTAAAGTTTGTTCTCGTTACACAGTTTTTCCCAAAGCATTAACACCGTTCAAAAAAGAAGAAGCAGGATCCTCTAGCCAATCAAAAGCTGCCACATGGCGTATTCTAATAAAAACACTTTAAAATGACCAAAAATATAAAACTTGTAAGAAAAATATCTTAAAAAAAACTATATTTGACTGGAGTTTTACGTGACAATTTTTTTAAGTTGCTTATGAAATAAAAAAGTACACCGTCAATGTATCAAATGCTAACCTTTTTAAAAATGTAAAACAAATCATAAAAACATATAAAAATGTAAAAATTTTAAAAATATTTTAAAAAATATTTTTTAAAAGTAAAAAAATTAAACAAATTATAAAAAATGTAAAAAGATATAGAATTATAAAATTATAAATCAATTTTAAAAATAAAAAAGTATATAAAAATATTTAAAATTATTTTAAAAATATTTTAAAATATTTTAAAAAATTATTAACAAACTTATGGTTCAAAACCCAAAATTTTTTATTTTTCACAAAACTTTCTCCCATATTTTACAGAAGAATTCAACTCACCATATGAGTATTGTATGTTGCATTTTTCCATAATAATATAAACTAAGAAATATATATATATATATATATATATATATATATATATATATGATGAGCCAAAAAAATTGAAGAAAATATAAAGTAGATGGGACGTTTCCGGAGAGCTTTTTTATTTAATTTTTATTTAGTTTTTTAATTTCTAAATTTTTTAATATATTCTATTTTTTTAATTTATAAAAATTTTAATATAATTTAAATATATCACTAGTATAATTCCCCCAGGTCCGCTATGGGGAAATCTTTCTATAGCCTTTTTTTAAAAAAAAAAAAATTAGAAATGATAAATAATGTAAAACAAAAGTAATTAATATCAATAATGAAATATGGATAGTTTTCATTACCTTTTTTATTACTGATAAGGTATATGCATATATAAATTTTTGTTACTCTTAAAAGATATTAGTTTATTTTCTTCAATTCATTTCTAATATATAATCACCTATACTAATTAAATTAAGTTAAAAATAAACTTATTTATAAAAATATCAACGGTATAAGTGGCAAAATTTCAATCTTGCTTGTGGAATTAAAATTTCTCATTGTCTATCTACCAAATAATTACCTTTTCATTAAATAGAATGACAAATGGTTGTGTTAGGCATAAATTATTTATATCAAATTATGATTATGACTTCTCTATTGTGTTTAAATTTAGTATCTATTCTTTAATTTCATATAACTTAGTTCCTCTACATAATATCGTTAGTTAGTTAAAATTGTTGATACCCCTTAATTATTCTAGTCAAAATGTTTAGGTCATTTTTTTTCTTAAAATGCCCATTCCAACTTCATGTGGAAATATATATTGTGTTAGAAAGATGTCTTTAAGAGAAATTTATGTAAAAATTTTAACCAATATAGCTAAGGATGTTAATTATTTGGGCCAACTAATGCCATTATAAAAGTAGAGGATCAAATTATGTTAAATTAAAATATAAAGACTAAATCTCAAATGTGAGTATAATAGAGATATCAAAACTACAATTTTATCATTTACAATGACTAAAAAAAAGTTGTGCCCTTAATTAATCCAAATAATTAGCATCCTTAATATTTTTAGTAGGTGATGTAATTTTTTTAATAACACTTATTCCAATTCATTTTGTTAAAATATTTTTTTGATAGAATAATATTTTTTTATAAAAAATAGATTAAAATTTTAATTAGAATAGCTAAAGATGTTAATCATTTGGACTACCTAATTTCATTAGAAAAATAGAGAACCAAATTATGTCAAATTAAAATATAAGGATTAAATATTAAATGTGAGAAAAACGGAGGAAGCAAAACTGAAAATTCACCATTATAATTATAATGTAAAAAACAAAGAAAAAAAAAAGTAAGTGGATGCATGCACCTTTTATATAGAGTAATAGAGTAAATTTTGAAGGGTAAAATATATTTCTAGTTTATGTATTTTCCATGCATTTAGAAGTTAGCCTTCATAATTTTATTTTTAAGCATTTAGTTCCTTTAATTTTTTTTTTAAATTTAAAAATTTAAGTCCAATTGTTAATGCCTTTAAGTTCTTTTATTAAATTCACTAGAATAATGTTTTGAAATTTAAAAAGAAATACTCACATGATAACTATGTAAAAAAAGGTATTGCAATGAACGTGAATTTAATAGATAATTCTAACGGTATTAAAAATAAAGACATCATCAATTTAATGAAAATAAAGTTTTTTGCGCTAACCAATGACATTTAAAAAGTTGAGGTGTAACAACCTGAATTTTAGTGGTATCGGAAAAGGCGATTTTGGAACCCCATTTCTGTAAGTCGAATCTGTAAGTATTAAATAAGAATATTTACAGAGTTGGTATAAAAGTATATTGATGTTTGTCTCATCAATTTTATCTATTAATTGCTTAATTTAAGTACAAGGATTAAATTGTAAAAGTTCAATTTCTATAGGTTTTTTTATGTAACACCCCAAACCCGGCCTAGACGTTAAGCCCGAATCTGGTGTGTCATATGGAAGTTTTTTTTTTTTTAAACCATCTTTGAGATTGTTAAAAACTTGTTTGAGAATTACAGCCTCTTTGTTAAAACCCAAAACACTTAAGCAATTCTTATTTACTTGAAAACGTAATTTTCTTTAAAGACCTTTTTGGTTGTGAAAATATATTTGAAATAAACAATTTACGAAAATGGGACGTTTGGGAATAAAGTTGCAGAAGCATTTTGAAAGAAAATCCGAGACCTGATTACAACATTTAACCCAAAATAGTAGAGTAATAAAATAAACAAGAAAATAGTCCGAAGTCCAAATAAACCATTTCTAAAGTATGGTCTCCATTGAGTCATCCAAGGCCCAAGTCCACGTCACTGAGCATTACCTGAAAAGGTTAAGAGAAAGGGGGGTGAGTTACAAGAACTCAGTGTGTAATCCCCTTACCATCATCCACTGGGTCGGAACACACATAGCAATATTTTGGGCCTAAGCCCATTTACAATTATAACATAATAACATGTATATAATATGCATATGATATGCAAATTCCAAACCAAACCTAATTTCCATCCGCTACAGACCACCCGTACCAACCAGCACACCTGTGGGGATCAAGTCAACCCACCACGCCAACATACCAATCGCAGGCATAAAGCCATTTAAAATGTTTGTGGCAGAGCCACCGAACTAGATTGTGACAGAGTCACCGAACTAGATTGTGGCAGAGCCACCGAATTGGATTGTGACAGAGTCACCGAACTAGATTGTGGCAGTCACCGAACTAGATTGTGGCAGAGCCACCGAACTGGATTGTGACAGAGTCACCGAACTAGATTGTGGCAGAGCCACTAGCACTTCTCTTCAATTTTATTCCAACCCATGCAATCATGTATGCATATACAAAGCATAACAATATTCATAGAATAATTTCATCATAAGGCCCATAATACAAGTTGGCCCATTAAGCAATCTAGCAATTTGGCCCATTAATCAATCTTAACAATTTGGCCCATTAAGCGATCTAGCAAATTTTGGCCCATTAATCGATCTAGCAAATTTTGGCCCATTAATCGATCTGACAAATTTTGGCCCATTAATCGATCTAGCAAAATTTGGCCCATTAATCGATCTAGCAAATTTTGGCCCATTAATCGATCTAACAAATTTTGGCCCATTAATCGATCTAGCAAATTTTGGCCCATTAATCGATCTAGCAAAATTTGGCCCATTAATCGATCTAGCAAATTTTGGCCCATTAATCGATCTAACAAATTTTGGCCCATTAATCGATTTAGCAAATTTTGGCCCATTAATCGATCTAGCAAATTTTGGCCCATTAATCGATCTAACAAATTTTGGCCCATTAATCGATCTAGCAAATTTTGGCCCATTAATCGATCTAGCAAATTTTGGCCCATTAATCACATGAGGCCTTTTTTTTTTCAAATTTCACACTTGGCCAATTTATCAAAATAATTCATATGGCTCAAAATATCACTTTTTAACAAAATAGCCCATTAAGGGCAAATCCATAATTCCCACAACCTTAATATCGGTTTCATGCATTTACACAAAAAGTGTTATTATACCGTATTTTCCGATTTTACAAATTTTACGATTTATTCTAATGCTTACGGTATAAAATCTAACCCATGAGATAAGTGTGAAATTACACACTCTGGCCCATATCACAAATATCAAACTGCCCATATATCAAATATCACATTTGGCCCATAAAGGGTATTTTCGTAATTCGGTCCATAGGGACATTTCGTAATTCGGCCCATTAGGGGCATTTTCGTAATTCGGCCCGTAAGGGCATTTTCATAATTCGATAATCGTACCCACTAAGGGTAATTCGGTAATTTACTCTCTAAGGGAAATTCAGAAATTTTACCCACCAAGGGTATTTCGGTAATTTTGCAACCCAGGGGTATTTCAGTAATTTACCCTCTAAGGGTATTTTGGTAATTTTGCAACCCAGGGGTATTTCGGTAATTTACCTCCAAGGGTATTTCAGTAATTTCACAACCCAGGGAATTTCGGTAATTTACCCTCTAAGGGTATTTCGGTAATTTTGTAATCTAGGGGTATTTCAGTAATTGCACACCCAGGGGTATTTCGGTAATTTACACAACCCAGGGGTATTTCGGTAATTTTCCCTCTAAGGGTAATTTAGTAGTTTTACCCACCAAGGGTAATTCGGTAATTTACCTTCCAATGGTAAATTCGGTAGTTTTACCCACCAAGGGTAATTCGGTAATTTACCTTCCAAGGGTAAATTCAGTAGTCTTACCCACCAAGGGTAATTCGGTAATTTACCCTCCAAGGGTAATTTCGGTAGTTTTACCCACCAAGGGTAATTCGGTAATTTCATATTCAACGGTGTTTTCGAAGGCCTACTATCGCCTCGAGTGGCACAGAATTTTATATGGGTCTCTTCGGAACTATTGGGTCAAAAATCCATTTTAGGCCCAAATGGGGTAATTTCGCAATTCTGGACTTAACTACTAATTTGAGCATAAAAATTTAAAACTATCCATCTGCGTCATACTGACTAAATTGATTATAACTCAAGTTAGGAAACTCGAAATTTAGATCCGTAAAATTTCCTTCAAACTATACTCATATATCTTCTTATTGTAATTTTTCCAGAATTCTTGGCCTAGCCATTTAGTACAGTTTATTCCTTAAAATTTCCCTTGTTTCACTGTCCAATGATTTTGACCTCTCTTACCTTAATTTCAAATATCTCACTGTACGGTTTTCGTATACTGTTCCAACTTATTTCTCTTGAAAATAGGCTCACTAAGGAATCCATACATATAAATTATAACCCATAATTCATTTTGTACAATTTTATATGATTTTTCCAAAACAGATTAGTGAACCCCGAAGTTAATTAGAACCAGTCTCACTAAAATCAAGATATCTCAGAATATAAAATTCCTTTTCCTTCTCCATTTCTTCCATATTGAAATAGACACAGTAAGATTTAATTTTATATCTTATTCACTTTCTAATTCATTTTCTCCTATTTTTAGTGATTTTTCAAAAACACGTCACTGCTTCTAATTGAAACTGTTTTATTACGAAATACGATTACCACTACGATCATACGCACACCCGAGTGATTGCGGATGCCGGTTTTTAGTTTTTTTCGGTATTTCCACCGATTAACAGTATATTTCATACAAACTTTCAGAGAAGTGTGAGATTACACACCATTTCAGATATGTATATGGAAGGGTATGAGATTACACACCTTATTCAGAATCCGTAACGCGATGCTCTCCGCGACACCAAAAATCCGAGTCACCTATTACGAGGGATAGGTTTTTGATTGAACCTTTCATAAAGTACTTCGAGACCTTGGAACCAGCATAAAATCTCTCATGGCAAGTTCCTAGACTCTCAACCATGTTACAAATTAGTCCCCTCATTAGCTAGCTTAAGCTTTGGGGATTCCAAAAGTACAATTTTTTTATCAAGCAAGATCATAAAAATCACTTACTTGTGAGGAGAAATGTTTGCTGAAAATTTTGAGCTCCATAACCCTTATTTCTCTTCAATTTTCGGTGGATGAAGATGTAGGAATAGTGAAAAGATGATAACATATTTATTCCTCTTATACTATTCATTTAAAACACCTAACATCACCAACTTTTGATCAAAATAAATGCTCTTGTCCCCTTTTTTTTTGGATGGCCTACTCATTTAGACAAGGCCAAATTGTACTTTAAGGACCTCCAATTAATATTTCTTAGTCAATTTGCACCTCTAGTAATTAAAATTAAACTTTAGCACTTTATGCGATTTAGTCCTTTTGTCGAAATTAAGCCCTCAATCGCTAAAATTGAGACACCAAAAATTTCATGCATGTTTATAAACATGTTATACACATAGAATAACATGAAAATAATTTTCTCTATCCTCGGTTTAGTGATTCCGAGATCACTGTTCCGGCTATCCCCTAAATCGGGCTATTACACCCTCCATGCATTTTTTTTTCACCTACCCATTCTTTTCAAATCTCATCATTATATTTTTTTTCACCTACTCCATTATTTCAAATTCCATTATTATTATTTTCCCACTTCTTTATTATCCTTTTTCTTTTATTTCTTTCCTTTCTTTTTCCTTGTTTTCCTCCTTACCTTATCTTTTTAGTCATCATTTCATTTTTCTTTTATTTCTTTCCTTTAATAATGTCATGGTTGACACTTGGAAGAGCACACAAAAATAAATCCAAAATTTGCAAAAGATGGGATTTGAACCTCTTCCCTCAAGGTACTTCACTTGATGCCATAACCTCCTTGCCATATGCTCATTTATGCTAGCAATTTACTCTTTTATTTCCATAAGCCTTGATGCCACTTACTATCTCTCCTTAATAGGCTTAAACACAAACTTTTACTAAGGCCCAACTTGAACTCGAACCTTCATAGAACCCCGTAACTTTCTAAAATCATCTTCTTAATAAGTCCAACTTGAAATAACGCCATTCTCTTGTTCTCAAAATTTTTAAACACTCCTACGCCCAAGGTCCAATGGGCCCAATCCTACTAGGCCCAATTTAGGGATGTTACATTTTAATTGGCCAAATACTTAGGGACTTAAATTACAATTAGTCAAAGGTCTAAAATGGTAATTAAATCATTTTGTATATTGAAGTAGCGCTTGGTGATGGAAGATTCCACTTATATTTCTTAACCAGGGCCGTTCCTGAATTTTCTTTGGCCCGGGGCGAACTGAAAAAAATGGGCCCCTAACGCACTTCTTCTTTGAAATACGAAGTCATATAAAAAGATATAAAAATTCGTTACATCCCATATAAAATTAAAAAATGTATATGAAAGATACATATTATACTTATAAAAAGCATTTCCTTCGAGCATTTCTTGATGCAAAGTCATTTATGATCATATCTACATCAATTTTATCTAACATATTTCTCTCAATAGATAACATTGCTAGACCATTTAATCTCTCCTGCGACATTGTCGATCTCAAGTAATTTTTCAATAATTTCAACTTCGAAAAACTTCTTTCCGCGGAAGCCACTGTCACAGGCATCGTCAATAGGATCCGATATGCAATGGAAACGTTAGGATAACAATCTGCATTTTTGACAAATTCAAGAATATCAATTGCTGTCATTGACTCATTTGGTAAAGTCATTTGTAACACTTTCATTTCAGAATAAAGGTCATCAGCATCAACATCTGACAAATTATTATGAGAAAATGTATCTTCGAAATTATTGTAACAATCTCTTAATCTATTTCTTTCTAAAGACTTCAACCTTGTTGAGTCAATTAAAAATCCAAAAACATTTTTAAAAATCTTTAATTGATCAAATCTTTCTTTCAAAGAAGTAATTGCCATATCCACAATCACCAAAAAGTAGTTAACTCTAAAAGATTCCTCAGGTGATTGCAAATCTTCATCATGACCATCCTCACCAAATTGTTTTTTTTTTCTAAAAATAGGACGTTTAGTTGAAAATTTTGGATCTATATCCATACTAAACGCAAGATCTTTGGCAACACTAATGCTAGCTTAAAACCCTTCTTTTCTATAATTTTCAAAATATAATATTATACCTTCCACTTCTTTCATCGTAGTATCAATGCACATTGTCTTGGATTATAACTTTTTACTCACCTTGTTAATTGAAAACAAGATATCATATCAAATAACAATTCCAAGTAAAAATTCAAAATTTTGAAGTGCATTAGCCAAACTTTCTGCTTCACTTTTCACTTTAGCATCATTACCTGAAGATTCGTATAATTTTGACAAAGCTAATCTTATCTTGGAAGCATGAAATCTAATAGCTTTAACACTTTTAATTCGACTTTCCCATCGAGTATCCGATAGAGATTTCACAGTTTCTGAAACATTAACACGCAAAATTTTCCACCTTTTGGTAGAACTTGCGAACAATGTATATATACGTTGCACAATACCAAAAAATGAAATAGCTTTTGTACAAGAATGTGCCATATCAGAAATAGTGAGATTAAGACTATGACAAGCACACGGCATATACAAAGCTCTTGGATTTAATTCAAGTAGTCTCCTTTGAACACCTTGGTGTTTTCCTTTCATATTAGAACCATTATCATATCCTTGGCCTCTCACATTATCAACATTAAGCTCAAGAGATTTTAACGCATTTAATAACTCATTATAAAGCCCCATCCCAGATTTATCATCCACTTTCAAGAACTCTAAAAAGTATTCTTCTATTTTTACTTTGTCACTTGACATATTAACGCATCGTATTATTAAAGTCATTTGTTCTTGATGGCTCACATCAGGGGTACAATCAAGAATAACAGAGAAATATTTTGCCTCTTGAATGATTTTCAAAATAGAACTTCTAACACTATGGGCCAATATAGAAATTAGCTCATTTTTAATTTTGTGACCAAGATAATGATAATGCATTTCTTCCTTTTGAATACGTCTAATATGGTTTTGCATTGACAAATCAAATTTAGCAATCATTTCAATTAGGCTCAAAAAATTACCATTATTCTCCTCATAAAGTTTCTCATTTGATCCTCGAAAAGCTAAATTATTCTTACCAAGACATTTAACTATAGCAAGTATTCTCAAGAAAACATGTCTCAAACGTTCTTTCTCTTTTGAGATTCCTTGTTGCAAGTCTTTATCAAGAGTCTGATTAGTCTTCAA
The DNA here is from genome assembly GCA_005393395.2 of Gossypium australe. Taxonomy (NCBI): domain Eukaryota; kingdom Viridiplantae; phylum Streptophyta; class Magnoliopsida; order Malvales; family Malvaceae; genus Gossypium; species Gossypium australe. The sequence goes on from CM016620.1 coordinate 35,430,835, forward strand.
TCTCACTCTTAATTCAGTCCAAACATTCATGTTAGTCATATGGTCAAAACTATTCTCATGTTCTTTGAGTTTTTCTATCATCATTCATACCATCAGTGGCCAAGTAACTCTTTCTATTTAGTTTTGTGAATAACTTACAACAAAAACAAAAAACTTTATCTACATGTTTAGAGTAAACTAACCATTTTCTATCGCTAGTCTCTCTATTAATCAACTTTCTAGAAAAATAAGCATACGAGAAATGCCTAGAATTACCATCTAAGGGAAATTTAAGATTCAATTCCCTTAAAGGCCCCTTTTCAACTAAAATATCTCTAGACTTGTTATCAAGGATACCCCAATTTCTAGGATCGTAAATGTCTAAAGGAGGAATAAAATGCGGATCATCCCTAACATATTCAACATTTGACTTATTTTGTACATCATTAGGGTCATTCACAGTAGCAAATTCCTCATTGATATGATTTGGAGAATTATTATGTTCATTTGGATCAAGTTCAACCACATTGGCACGGTCATAGTCATAATTCAGATCATCCAAATTAATAGAATTATCATTTAAATTTTCATTAGATTGGTCCACATTGTCTACTTCCCCTCCTTCAGAAGTCTCTCCTATTTTTTTCTTAAAAAATCTATCAAGAGATCCCCTTTGTGATTCTACTAACTCATCTCTTTGTTTTCGTTTCTTTCTTTTCTCACTTCCAGACAAATATTTAGGTAGCATTATTTAGCAATATAAATAATAGCTAATGAAACTAATATAGGTTAGAACAATGGCACATGTAGGGCTGTAGAATTGAACAAATAATCAGCTTAATCCTTAGCTTTCTTAATTTGCAATGATGAGCCAAGGTTCCTGCCAATAAAATTGACTAATTAAACAAAGCCAAAAATAAATAATCACAATCAAACTACAGAAAACTAGATCAAATCGTCAATTTTTAGAAAAAAAATCAAATCATCTCAAAAATGAAAAATGTAAAGCACCGATAATTAGATAATGACTAACCTGTAATTGACTAGCATATCTTCAAGACAATCAAATTAGAACTCCATTGAATATCTACCTTTCATATCTGCAACAATCATCCAACACCCATTAAAGAAAAATCAAGAAATACCCACAATAGAATTTTTTTCAATTGAATCCAGTAAGTTTTCGAAAGAAAAAATGAAATAAATCAACTAAATTGAATTCTGAATTTAACAATTCAAGATTTTTATAAGGAAAAATTCCTACTTTCCCAACTAGAGATTTTTATAAGGGAAAATTCCCAATTCCCAATTAGATATTTTCAAACAAAAACTCCCAATTTTTCCCATTCAAAAAATCAAAATCTTCAAACGAAAAAAATCAAAAATCAGAATTAACTAAGAAAAACTAAGCACAAAATAAGAGACTAAAATTGTAGAAACTTACCTCAATTAATCCCAATCGAAAATGCTCTTCTTTATTATTCAATATGCAAAACTCAAGGAAATTATAAGGAGAAATTGAAGAGTGAAAATGCCGAAAATTCAGTGTAATTGAAATTGAGACATAAGGGTGATAACAAATGAAGCAATTTATACTACAACCCAAGCATGCCGTTGTTAATTGAATGGGATAACGGTTATCTTCATTGTTAAGTGACATAATTTCAGGCGTGGAGGGTAGATGAAGAGCCAAAAATTGGAATAGACAAAGAGGAAAGAGCAAAATGTTTCTCAGATTAGTTGGATTTTGCTATGGGAAAGAGGAAAGTTTTAATTTTGGTGTTGGAAAGTGGAAAATTGAAAGAGGAAAGTCTGAAGAAGGAAGAGGAAAGAAGGGAGATGTTGCTCTGGAAGGTGTTCCTCTGCCGCGTGAGGAAAGTTGGATTTTCTTTAATTTTTTTAATGAAATTTAATAAATTTTCTATTGAGCCCTGGGCAGGGCCCCACCTGCCCTGGCCTAGGGCCGGGCTTGTTCTTAATGATGGATTAAGTTAATAAAGTAAGATTAAATTAATTTAATTAGGTGATTAAAGATTTAATTAAAGTATATATATCAAACATTATTGAAAATGTGTTCATCTTTTTCTTCTTCAACCGACCAAAGCTTAAAAACCTAAAGAAAAAGCCATTTTTGAAGCTTTTACATTCGGTCCTTAATTGGTAAGCATTTCCAAGCCCTTTTCTTGTAATTTAAAGTTTTTGAGGTCATGAAGCTTGATTTACCTAGTCCATGTACCAATTTGCAAAACTACTAAAGTTTTTGAAAGTTTCCATTGTTGATTTCTTGAAGATTTTGGTGTTAAATTGATATATTTCAAGCTTAGATTATGAAAAAATGACTAGATTGTAATGCTTAATTGATAGTTTTGTATATAGGGACTCCCTAAAGTGAATAAAATGTAAAATTGAGGCAAAATTTCATTATAAATAGAGAGTAGAGGATCTGTAATGAATGTAATTGAAATCAAGTTTTAAATCAATTCTAAAAATTAAAAGTTATGGCTATTTCAATTTCAAGGGCTAAATTGAATAAAATGTAAAATTTTAGGGATATCAAAGATGAGATTTCATAGGGTCATTCATGTCATGGTATAATGTATAAATTTTTGGTATTGATGGATTGAATGGAATAATTGAATAGATCAAGAATTGGATCAAACCGGAGGTAATCGAGGAAAAGTCAAAATTTACTGATTAAGCCATGAAGATTCAACTTGTTTGGTGTTTTGGCCAGTTAAGTTCATATAGTATTGATTTACTTAGGTTGTTATGTATTTTTTTGTAAATATCATCATCAATTCACCATTCTAATATCGTATATAACAAAACTCAACTCAATTTTATATATCAGATAAACCATGTAACTTTCTATTCCATTCTATTTAGTCCTCTATCTCGATATACCATATCAATCATCTCATCTTAACTCAAACAAGCATTATATAATTACCTCATGACTAATCATGCAATTTAACTTAAATAAGAAATAATTAAACTGAATTAGATCAAAGAAATACAAACCGAAATTCTGAGCTACTCGTCGACGACTTTGGATTTTCCTTTCCCTCTCGATAGATTCGAGTCAACGTTAGGAAATAGTTTCCAAACCTTTGAAACCCTTGGGATGGTTTTCTTTGTTTATTCACTTGAGCATTCAGGCATGAGAAAGATGGAAAGGATGAATCTTTTCTTTCATTCCACCCAATTTATCTTTTATAGCTAAATTAACATGTTAATTAATTTAATTAACATCCATTTAATTAAATAAAACTTATTTTAATCAAGTTAACAATTCTATAACCTTAAAATCCACTAAAAAATATTTAAGTATGCTCTAATTGCTATTTTGGACCTTTGGTTAATTGCAATTTAACTCTTCAAGCCATTTTCTAATTAAAAATCTATAGTGATTGAACTTTACAATTTAGTCATTGTACCTTAATTAAGCAATTAATAGAAAAAAAATTAAAGGACCAAGCTTTAATATTCTTTTATTTTAACTCTATAAATATTTTAATTTAATATTTACGGATTTGATTTATGAAAGCGGGGTTCTGAAATCGCATTTTCCGAAACCACTGACTTTCGAGTCGTTACATACCAGCTCATCAAAACTTTTATACATTAAGGTGTATATCAGGACACTTATATACATGCCACAACCCTTGTAATATCCTAGATTAGGGGTTATGCGTTTGGAGCATAACTCAAGTGTTAGTAGGCTTTAAGCATGTTTGGAGGTGTTTTAAGGGTTTTTAGAACTCTAGGATAAAGGTGAAAGCTTTGGGAAAATAATTGGATTTTAAGTTAAAAGGGGAGCTGGGCTGAAGAGGCCTTAAGAAAAGTTTTGGGGAGTTTAGGACACAAGTAGCCGTGTGGTAAAGTGGCTTGGGACGCCACCTAAGGTGCAGGGAGGCTTGCGTCAAAAGGGACTTCAGGGGGTGGAGGTTTGAGCAACGTGGGAAGCAATGGGCTTGTATTTTTGCGTCAAGAAGGGAAGTTGGGCTAGGGAGGCCTTAAGGGAAAAATTGTAGGCGTTTTTGGCATAAGACAGGCCTTGGTAAAGTGGCTGCAAGGCGCTACTTAAGGCCTTGGTGATGACGCCGTGCGCTGTGGGCAAGGGCTTTGGTTCGAGTCTTGTTGTCAGCAGGGAGGCGTGTTTTTATTTTGCTTTTGGCGTTAAGACAAGGGGGAGCTAGGGAAGGAGGTCTTAAGAGAAATTCTGGGGAGTTTATGTCACAAAAAGCGCCTTGGCAAAGTGGCTTGGGGCGTTACCTGCAGCTTGCGTCAAGGGCTCCAGCAGGTCTCATGTTCGAGCCTTGTTGGCAGCAGTAAGTGTTTTTATTTTGCTTTGGCGTCAAGGAAGAAAGGTGAGAAGAGGTTGGACGGCAATTGGACTTTCAATTGGAGGAGGATTGAGCTTAATTCTCCTATTAATTTTCGGCTAAGGTAGGATAAATGTGTTTTATTTATTTTATTTATTTTAAAGGGTAAGATAAGAGATTATGTGTTGGGATTAATTTATTTTTTTAAGGTGATAAAGAAGGGATAATAGAAGATTTATGAGGAATTTGATAATGAATTGATAAGGTGGCTGAATGAGGGACTCTTTGGGGTGCCTAATCGGTTTTGAAGCTTTATAAGGAGGGGGTGCCGAATTTAGTTTCTTTTTCCCATTGCTTGTGCCATTTTTCCTCTTGTGCAAAAGCCATTGCCGAAATTCTTCTACTTTTCCCTTATTCATCTTTTTATTTCTTCCAACCCCAAATTCCCTTGTAGCCGAATATTTCTTGTGATTTAAAGCCTTAGCCGAATCTTATAGCTTTCTTCTTCTCCTTTCTTCTCTTGAGATCATAAAGTGCCGAACCACCATTGTTGTTCTAAAAAGTCGAATCTCTAAAGGAGGGGCTGTCGACTTTTCTCTTTTAGTCTTCACAAGCAACGATAGTGGTAAGTAATCTTTCCTTAGCAATCGGTTTTTGCTTCATCTTCATTTGTGTGCTGAAATCAAGAGTTTAGGCTCTAATTTCCAAGGTTGGCCGAATGGCCCTATAACTCTTTTAAATGTGTTAAGACCGATTATAGGGGAAGGTATAGCCTAGCGCAAGAGATCTTTCGGGATTTGGAGGCTTGAGGTAAGTAGTGAAGTTTCGGCCTAAGGGCACTTTTTAATGCTTTTTGGTATAAAAGTCGATTCTGACAAGTGGATTATAGGGATTTCGACAGTTCAAGAGTAAGGCAAGTTTCGGGATTCAGATACGTTTTTGGTAAGTAGGTTAGATTATAGTTATTCGATTAAGATCTTGAATATGGATGATTAAAAGTTTGATGCTGATTAAGTGTTGTCAATGGATTCGAGTGCCAGTCAAGAAGGTAAAGGAATAGTCCCTATTCCTAAATTCAAGAAGAGAGCAGTCTCTGCAGTTCGGGATTGGCCACCCGGGTGTGGACCAGCGTCAGAACAAGAAAGTAGGCAGATAGCCGTAGTCTCGCTTAGTGATAGCATCGGTATCGAAAGCGTAGTTCTTCAAGTAATCAGGTGTGTAGTTAGCCTACCGTTTTTCAGGTTTATGATTGTATGTGATATCTGTATGTGTGTTATGAATGTGCTAACTAGTGCAGTGGAAATTGTGATATGGATACCCTCAAGGGGTATGTCAATAATCCGGTAAGTACTCAATCTGATGAAATGTGACTATTGTTATGAATATGTGATAATTTGCTAAATAACATGTACATGCATTATCATGGCACTATTTTATGTTGCATGTGCATGGGTGGGATAAGAATATGAAAGAAGGACAGGGTGTACTTCGAGTACGTGGTTTGATGAATGGCTCTGTGCCTCATCGTGATTGATATAGGCTATGTGCCATATCGTGGTTAATGATGGCTTTGTGCTCATCGTGGTTTTGATGATAGCTTCGGCTACATCGTGGATTGACGCTAACTAAGGTCGCGTTGTGGATTATTTGCGATTAAGTTCGCGTGGATGGCATTTGTTGCCATATTGGAGTAAAAAGGGGAGGGTGATTTAATGATCCCCTGGTGTGTGGTAGGCTGGATACGGGGGTGTGTAGAGGATGGACCCTAGGCGGGGTTGGGTGCATTGTGCATAACTCTGCTTGATATGTGAATCAGTATGAAAAAGGGCCAAGCCCAATGTGATATGTAAATAAATGTGGAAATGGGCCAAGCCCAGTATGTGATGTGGATTAATGTGGTAATGGGTCAAGCCCAGTATGTGGGAACATGTGGTTAATTACACTATTATAAGAATGTGATATGGCTATGGGCCAAGCCCAATATGTGGACCCTATGAGTGAATAAATTGCATTACTATATGTCATAAGATATGGATATGGGCCAAGCCCAATAAGTGAACTCATGTGAATAATGTTGCATTAATATCTGATATGTGGATAAATATGTGGTTTGATATGTGGGTGGAATTCAGTGGACTAATTGCACACTGAGTCTGTATGACTCACCCAATTTTTATCAACATCGCAGGTGATGCTTGGACCGGGTTTGGAGTGGATACAAGGTGGCCCATGCAGAAGAAGTTGTTTTCCTTACTTTATATAGTTTATGAATTCAGTACTTTAAGTAATCAATCACTGTAATAAGGGCCTTAAAGTATTTGAAGTTTGTTAAAGGGTTTAAGTATTTTTTTTATTAAGTATCTTTATTATGTTTTAAGATGGATTAGAAATTGAATAACGATTTTGAAATGTTTTATTCTCGGCAAATTATATCTTTAAAAATATATATTAAAGTTTTGAAGTCCGGATAATTTGAAACAACTCAACTTATTTCAGAATCTTAAAATACACAAGATTTTACAAACAACCACAAATATTTATGTTTTCACTTCTAAGTCAAAATATTTTTCGAACGTTTTCCGCAGTGGCATTTCAGATTCGGTCGTAGTGAATGGGCCGGGTTTGGGGTGTTACAGTTTAGTATCAGAGCTTGGTTCAAAACTCGGCTTTGAGGGTTTTGGGTCCAAAAACATTTTTCAAAATGGGCTTTTCAAAAATATGGACTTTTAAGAATTATTTTTCAGGATATTCTGGCATGGCACCTGTATCTCCGACCCGAAGTCCACCAGGTAAGTACCTCTGACTATTGAAGTGATTTATATGTGAATGTTATGGGCATAATTGGGCTTGTAGATTAGAAGATTAGGGCTATTGAACCCTAGGGCTAGTGTACTCAAACACATGCATAAGACTTAATAAGAACCGAACAAACCTGTGAAGTAAGTCGCCGAGTTAAGGTGTGGCAACCATTGTGCGCATGTCTAGGTTGGATCCGGAAGAGCCTGGTACTTAAGCAGTCCTCGTGACTCACCTCCTCTTCGCTGGAATCCTACCTGGTGCGTAGCTTCGGTTCACCCTAACCAAGAGGACTTATTCACGGGCTAAACCCGATAACTAAAACCCGAAAGGGATTAGCCGTATTTTCATAAAAACTTCAGTTTTAAAATTCTTAAATTACCCTTTTGAATTGGAAAAGCTATTCTATAAAATATTTTCTGAAATACTCCCGATTTACAAAAATTACTAAAATACCCCTAGTGGTAAAATTACTAAAATGCCCTTGGTTTCTAAAATTACCACATTACCCTCGATTTTAATAAAAATTTCTAATTTGCAAAAGCATCCACGAAACCCTAACTTGTAAAAATTTAAGATACCCTGATTTGAAAATTTTACGAAAATGCCCCTGACTTCCAAAATTACCAAAATAACCCCGATTTCTGAAATTTCTGCAATACCATTGATTTGGTAGAATCTTCAAAATACCCTCGAGTTTTGAAAATTTGAGAATGCCTTTGATTTGTAAAGATTATTTTCGATCTGACCTCGATTTATTACCAAAATACCCTTATAGGAAAAATGACGAAATTACCCCTGGGTTGGAAATGGACGAAAATGCCCATGGAAGTGTGATCAAATGTTATTGATGAATGAATGTGTCTCTATCGAGATGGATGAATGTGAATGTGAATGTGATTTTCTGAATTAGAATAGTGAACTTGAACTGAAACCTTGATTGATCGAAAGAACCACTATTAAACTTCTTATCATAAAAACTGTTCGCGCGATAATCAGTGAAACAAAATTTCTAATTCATAAAACTTTTTAATCAGATTAACTCACGACGTTAGATATGAGTTCTAGTGGACGTGGAAGAGGTAGAATGACGGTGTCGGAACCAGTAGGGTCTGGCCATGGGTCAGAAAGTGATGTGCCGCCGCCAACAGTGGGCGCGGAGGATCAGGAACAGACTGGAGGAGATGATGCAGTATCGTTAGCTATGCTGCGAGTGCTAGAGCGAGTCGCAGGAGCTAATGTGAGTAATGGAGCTCAGAAATCAGTGCCTGAGAGACTTAAGTCAAACGGAGCCGAGATTTTTAGAGGAGTATCTGGGGTAGCTCCGAATGTAGCGGAGTATTGGCTAAAAGCAGTGGAAAGGATTATGGATGATTTGGATTTAACTACTGAGGAAAAGCTTAAGGGTGCTGTTTCGCTACTCCGGGATGAAGCTTATCGATGGTGGCTCACTGTCAGGCAAGGTACCCCTGCAGATCGAGTGGATTGGGAGTACTTCAAGGTTAAGTTCGAAGGAAAGTACGTTGGAGCTAGTTATTTAGACTCGCAAAGAAAGGCGTTTCTGAACTTGGTACAAGGAAGTATGTCAGTAGCAAAGTATGAAGCAGAATTTGTGCGGCTAAGTCAGTATGCTAAAGGAATCGTGGCTACTGATTATGAAAGGTGTGTTCGATTCGAAGACAGATTGCGGGATGAGCTGTGAGTGTTGATCGCTCCGCAAAGAGAACGAGACTTTGCTGTTCTAGTGGAGAAGGCTTGGATCGCTGAAGAAGTTAAGAAGACTGTGAAACAGAACCGAGAAAAGAATAGGAACCGGAATAAGAGAAGTTTTGAACCATTAGAGTCATTTGGAGAATTTCAGAAAAGGCCAAGGATTGAGAATTCTGTACGTGTACCTATACCAGTTGTTGAGAATCGGAGTCGTTTATGTGCCCAATGTGGGAGAGCTCATTTAGGAGAATGTTGGGGAAATAGTAAGGCATGTTTCCGGTGTGGGTCTAAGGCTCATTTGGTTAAGAATTGTTCTCAAGTGAGGGATAGGGCTCGAGGTCAAGGTCGTGGAACACCAAGCGGTGGTGCTGAAGGTTCAGATGTGAGGCAACCAAGGTTGGCTTAGGCAATCAGTCGTAGCAAGGAGGAAGTTGGACCAGATAGGATCGGGTATGTTCCCTAATTCTGGAATCTCTTTATTGCCTTGGTTGTTATAGAGATAGTCATGCTTGTGGTGCTAGTGAAGTGTATGGAATCTTGAATGCGAATCTTGAGATAGTATCTAAGGAATGTGTTAGTTTTGTTAAGATCAGAGTGCGCAGCCGTAGAGTAGTGTAATGAGTTAGGAATGCACGATTGAACGATAGTAAGTAATTTCGAGGACGAAATTATTTTTAAGGAGGGTAGAACTGTAATATCCTAGATTAGGGGTTATGCGTTTGGAGCATAACTCAAGTGTTAGTAGGCTTTAAGCATGTTTGGAGGTGTTTTAAGGGTTTTTAGAACTCTAGGATAAAGGTGAAAGCTTTGGGAAAATAATTGGATTTTAAGTTAAAAGGGGAGCTGGGCTGAAGAGGCCTGAAGAAAAGTTTTGGGGAGTTTAGGACACATGTAGCCGTGTGGTAAAGTGGCTTGGGACGCCACCTAAGGTGCAGGGAGGCTTGCGTCAAAAGGGAGCTTCAGGGGGTGGAGGTTTGAGCAACGTGGGAAGCAATAGGCTTGTATTTTTGCGTCAAGAAGGGAAGTTGGGCTAGGGAGGCCTTAAGGAAAAAATTGTAGGCGTTTTTGGCATAAGACAGGCCTTGGTAAAGTGGCTGCAAGGTGCTACTTAAGGCCTTGGTGATGACGCCTGCGCTGTGGGCAAGGGCTTTGGTTCGAGTCTTGTTGTCAGCAGGGAGGCGTGTTTTTATTTTGCTTTTGGCGTTAAGATAAGGGGGAGCTAGGGAAGGAGGTCTTAAGAGAAATTCTGGGGAGTTTATGTCACAAAAAGCGCCTTGGCAAAGTGGCTTGGGGCGTTACCTGCAGCTTGCGTCAAGGGCTCCAGCAGGTCTCACGTTCGAGAATTGTTGGCAGCAGTAAGTGTTTTTATTTTGCTTTGGTGTCAAGGAAGAAAGGTGAGAAGAGGTTGGACGGCAATTGGACTTTCAATTGGAGGAGGATTGAGCTTAATTCTCCTATTAATTTTCGGCTAAGGTAGGATAAATGTGTTTTATTTATTTTATTTATTTTAAAGGGTAAGATAAGAGATTATGTGTTGGGATTAATTTATTTTTTTAAGGTGATAAAGAAGGGATAATAGGAGATTTATGAGGAATTTGATAATGATTTGATAAGGTGGCCGAATGAGGGACTCTTTGGGGTGCCTAATCGGTTTTGAAGCTTTATAAGGAGGGGGGTGCCGAATTTAGTTTCTTTTTCCCATTGCTTGTGCCGTTTTTCCTCTTGTGCAAAAGCCATTGCCAAAATTCTTTTACTTTTCCCTTATTCATCTTTTTATTTCTTCCAACCCCAAATTCCCTTGTAGCCGAATATTTCTTGTGATTTAAAGCCTTAGCCGAATCTTATAGCTTTCTTCTTCTCCTTTCTTCTCTTGAGATCATAAAGTGCCGAACCACCATTGTTGTTCTCAAAAGCCGAATCTCTAAAGGAGGGGCTACCGACTTTTCTCTTTTAGTCTTCACAAGCAACGATAGTGGTAAGTAATCTTTCCTTAGCAATCGGTTTTTGCTTCATCTTCATTTGTGTGCCGAAATCAAGAGTTTAGGCTCTAATTTCCAAGGGTGGCCGAATGGCCCAATAACTCTTTTAAATGTGTTAAGACCGATTATAGAGGAAGGTATAGCCTAGCGTAAGAGATCTTTCGGGATTTGGAGGCTTGAGGTAAGTAGTGAAGTTTCGGCCTAAGGGCACTTTTTAATGCTTTTTGGTATAAAAGCTGATTCTGACAAGTGGATTATAGGGATTTCGACAGTTCAAGAGTAAGGCAAGTTTCGGGATTCAGATACATTTTTGGTAAGTAGGTTAGATTATAGTTATTCGATTAAGATCTTGAATATGGATGATTAACCGTTTGATGCTGATTAAGTGTTGTCAATGGATTCGAGTGCCAGTCAAGAAGGTAAAGGAATAGTCCCTATTCCTAAATTCAAGAAGAGAGCAGTCTCTGCAGCTCGGGATTGGCCACCGGGGTGTGGACCAGCGTCAGAACAAAAAAGTAGGCAGATAGCCGTAGTCTCGCTTAGTGATAGCATCGGTATCGAAAGCGTAGTTCTTCAAGTAATCAGGTGTGTAGTTAGCCTACCGTTTTCCGGGTTTATGATTGTATGTGATATCTGTATGTGTGTTATGAATGTGCTAACTAGTGCAGTGGAAATTGTGATATGGATACCCTCAAGGGGTATGTCAATAATCCGGTAAGTACTCAATCTGATGAAATGTGACTATTGTTATGAATATGTGATAATTTGCTAAATAACATGTACATGCATTATCATGGCACTATTTTATGTTGCATGTGCATGGGTGGGATATGAATATGAAAGAAGGACAGGGTGTACTTCGAGTACGTGGTTTGATGAATGGCTCTGTGCCTCATCGTGATTGATATAGGCTATGTGCCATATCGTGGTTAATGATGGCTTTGTGCTCAGCGTGGTTTTGATGATAGCTTCGACTACATCGTGGATTGACACTGGCTAAGGTCGCGTTGTGGATTGTTTGTGATTAAGTTCGCGTGGATGGCATTTGTTGCCATATTGGAGTAAAAAGGGGAGGGTGATTTAATGATCACCTGGTGTGTGGTAGGCTGGATACGGGGATGTGTAGAGGATGGACCCTAGGCGGGGTTGGGTGCATTGTGCATAACTCTGCTTGATATGTGAATCAGTATGAAAAAGGGCCAAGCCCAATGTGATATGTGAATAAATGTGGAAATGGGCCAAGCCCAGTATGTGATGTGGATTAATGTGGTAATGGGTCAAGCCCAGTATGTGGGAACATGTGGTTAATTACACTATTATAAGAATGTGATATGGCTATGGGCCAAGCCCAATATGTGGACCCTATGAGTGAATAAATTGCATTACTATATGTCATAAGATATGGATATGGGCCAAGCCCAATAAGTGAACTCATGTGAATAATGTTGCATTAATATCTGATATGTGGATAAATATGTGGTTTGATATGTGGGTGGAATTCAGTGGATTAATTGCACACTGAGTCTGTATGACTCACCCAATTTTTGTCAACATCGCAGGTGATGCTTGGACCGGGTTTGGAGTGGATACAAGGTGGCCCATGCAGAAGAAGTTGTTTTCCTTACTTTATATAGTTTATGAATTCAGTACTTTAAGTAATCAATCACTGTAATAAGGGCCTTAAAGTATTTGAAGTTTGTTAAAGGGTTTAAGTATTTTTTTATTAAGTATCTTTATTATGTTTTAAGATGGATTAGAAATTGAATAACGATTTGGAAATGTTTTATTCTCGGCAAATTATATCTTTAAAAATATATATTAAAGTTTTTAAGTCCGGATAATTTGAAACAACTCAACTTATTTCAGAATCTTAAAACACACAAGATTTTACAAACAACCACAAATATTTATGTTTTCACTTCTAAGTCAAAATATTTTTCGAACGTTTTCTGTAGTGGCATTTCAGATTCGGTCGTAGTGAATGGGCCGGGTTTGGGGTGTTACAACCCTAGACTCCAAAATGATCAAATAGCTACCGATTCGGTGATAGGATAGTGTGAGCTTCAAGGTGGTCCAGCTTGACGAGTTCCGCAAGGTAACGATCTACAAGGAAAAGAGAAAACAAACTAGGTAAGCATATAGAATGCTTAGTAAGTTCATAGGTGGCATAGTTTGGCTAGACATAACAAATCAAGCCAATTCATGTCATTTTGGATATCTAATATCAAAACTCATTCAATTCAAGGATAATACAATCTCATACATAATCCAATGTATTATACTCAATTCATTCAATATTTTTCCATTTGAACTTCAAGTTCATTTCATTTCATCTCATTTCTATTTCTCATTTCATATAACTGTTTTGCCCATTTAACCCTAGTAAATAGACTCTGATACACAAGTATCTACACCACACCAGTTGCTCGTCCAAGCTAAAAATATATACATGTCAGGTTACCTGTTCGGGCTAAACCTTTAAAATGACATATTAGGTTACTTATTCGAGATAAACCTGTGTCACATGCAATTGAAATTCTGCAACAAATTCTAGACCTCAGTAACGTTTGTATTCAATCTCGTACAAGCGAGCAAAAAACCTTTGGCATGCCAATTGTCACTTAACATTTACTAAGTTCACATAGCCTTTTATTACAATTTTAAACGTCACTTTTCAATTTAGTCCAATTGTCACCTTCCATACCAATTCACAAATAATTAATTCACAATCAAACATGATAGAATGTGAATTGAACTTATAATGAAACTAAAAACTGGTTACCTATTAAATGTACAGGCTATACTTCAGTTTAATCAATGATGCACTGTGTGTGCTAGAATAAGTTCTTCGGTATATCCGATGATGCACTTACGTGCTAGTATATTTTCTTCGTGTACGTCCAATGATGCACTTACGTGCCAACATTATTACTTTGAATAATCTGATGATGCACTACGTGTGCAAGTATAATTTCTACGGCTTATCTGATGATGCACTATGTGCGCCACAATATTTCCTTCGATTTATCTGATGATGCACTACAGTGCCAGACTGGGATGCAGGTTGGTTAATTTGTATATCTGTCTTGAAATTTGAGTAATATATAAACATGATTTGGCTAGGCTATGTGCTAGATAGAAATGAAATATGAATTGATTTGGTATAATTCCTCACATATGAATTATGATATTCGATTAAATGGGAAATACCATACGAGTTGGCTAGAAATGAGCCTTGGGGTCGATTGAGTATTACAAGCCAATAGACTCGAAAATGATTTGAATTGATGAGATAAATTGAACATGAAAATCGATGAAAGTGTATATACATATATATATATACATATATATATATATATATATATATATGAGTATATTCTTATAAATGGTGATATGAAATGATCAAGTGTGTATGAAGTGAAATATATGAAAAATGGTTAGAAATGAAAACACCCCAACTAGATCTGGAAAAAAAAAAACATAAAACAGATTTGTTACAAGTGATTCTAAAGACAAAAGCAAACTATTTTGTGTAAGAATGTTTGAAACAACAAGTAAAGATTAAAACTCCTAAATTTTTTGTGTTTCTTGATGGAACAAGATAAGAGAACATCTCTCTTGAAGCAATTTTAATCTAAAACAAAAATCAATAAAATCAAAAAGATAAAACAACAAGAACTAAATTAAAATAAACAAGAAATGATAAATTAAGGCTAGAAAAGAGAAGATGACGTCCTAAGAAGTCTTGGAAACATTAAGAATCCACAACTCCTTTTAATGGCTTTAATTCCCCCTCCAAGAAAGAGATCTTGGCAAGAAAAGGATTGAAGATGATTCCTACGACCTAAAAGATTGTTAAAATAACTTCTAAAATAAACTTAAGAGCAATTCTTGAAGAAAAACTCAAAAAGAATTATTATTAACTTAAAAAAAACAAAAATCAATTGTATGTGTATAAGAGTGGACGGCCATGCTACTTATAGCCCCCAAAATAAGTTTTCCTAACTCTAATGGACTAACTAACATGACAACTCATTAAATAAAAAAACAAGTGGACTTTTAATGGGAATTCATCCAAAGGAATTAAATGGGCTCATTGGGCTGAATTCTTACATGATATCAACCTATTAAAATTGTAGAACCCGTTTTTAGTCAATTTGGAATAGTGGGTTTGGGACCACAAATTCCAGGTCAAAATAATTATTTTATTATTATTTTAGTGTCTACAGTATGTTAGCATGATTTTGTGAAAATTTCGTTAAGAAATTTTATCGTTTAAATGCTTTATTTGATAAAAAGGACTAAATCACGTAAAGTGTAAAAGTAGAGTTCTATTAGTTAAAGGTGTTTAATAGCTATGGAACCTTAAAGTAGGGTTCTTATGTTGTAATTAGACCATTGTATATTTGAGTGGACTTATATGGACATATTATTAATTGTTTTAAAGGTTATTCATTAAGGTTAAATTAGTAAATTAGTAAATAACTTAATAAAATAATAGAAACATGTTATCATCCTTATTTTCTATCATCTTCCACCGAAAATTGAAGTAGGAAACTCCATTGAAGGAGCTTAAGCATTCGACTATTCAAGTTCTTTGCATGGTATGATTTTTGACTCGGTTTTTAATGATTTCTATGTTTTCGGAGTCGTTGTAACTTAATCTAGATAGCCCAAGGATTAAGTTGAAAAATTGTTAAAGGTTTAGGGTTTTTCCATTGATGAATGTATATGTATTTTGATGTTTGATGGTAGAAAATGTATGGTTTTTGTTAGATAAACAACATTTGTAAAGTGATTTTTTGGTAAAATTCCCAATTAGGGATTAAATTGAGAAATGTAATAAATTGTGGTAAATGTGTGAAATAATGAAAAATATGGGCTGCTATGATAATAAGGGATATTCGGCTAGCATGGTAAGGACTTAATTGCATGAATTTTTATTTTTATGAGGTAAGGACTAAATTGTGAAGATGTTGAAATATTAGGGCAAAAGTGTAATTTTTCCATAATATAATTTTTAGGCTAAATTGAATAGATTGATAATTGAATAAGTTAAATTTGATATTATATAGATCAAGAAAAATGAAGTTCAGATCTATATCGGGGGAAAAATAAAGTATTGGACTAGTCGATCCATTTTGTCATTTTTGCAATCGAGGTAAGTTCGTATGTTAATAAGCATTAATATCATTGTCTTTTAAATGCTTTATTATTGAATTCATTGTGAATATGACCTTACGGATATGTTCGATGAAGATTCAGCAATGTGAAATCCCGGTTGAACCTTAGGAATAGATTAGGATACAAATGACATGTCATTAGGGGTTATGTGTTTGGGTGCTGGTCTGTACGTCCTACCGGTGCCTGAGTTATCCGGCATGTGTTGCAGATTCTCGTCAGCTTGTGTGAGCAGCACCGTGTAGCTTTTTCATGATCGTCAGCTTGTGTAAGCAGACCCGTTGATAGCTCGAGAGTGAGCATTATATGAGATATGAGATTGAGATAGCTTCGGCTAAGTATTTGGCACTTAGGGTGCGAGATTCCTGGGTATCTGATATTATTCCGAATGGTTCAATGGGAATATCAAATATGAAATGGTGAGAGATA
Source organism: Gossypium australe (assembly GCA_005393395.2). Taxonomy (NCBI): domain Eukaryota; kingdom Viridiplantae; phylum Streptophyta; class Magnoliopsida; order Malvales; family Malvaceae; genus Gossypium; species Gossypium australe. The sequence continues at coordinate 35,447,234 of CM016620.1, forward strand.
GATACATATCAGTACAGGTATGTACGTAAATTCATATGAGTATTGAATCCATGAAATTGGGAGTTCATGATCATTATGTGAATGAATATATATTAACATTGTGATTAAATGGTTTTGTAGTATATTATGTTATATTACTTGAATGGTGAATGAATGGTGAGTTTTACCTATTTACTATATGAGCTTACTAAGCTTTATAGCTTACTCTGTTTACTTTTCTGTGTTTTATAGTGAATGTTAAAGCTTGCTCGGATTTGGGAGTCATCAGAGATGTCATCACACTATCAAACTATCACTTTGGTACTTTTGAACTTATGTATTTGGTTGTATGGCATGTATAGGAGTTATGGTCATTTTGGTATATGGTTTGGTAATGGATTTAGTCATTTGACTTGGCTTATAAATGATGAATGCTTGGTTATGTGTTTAGCCATGTAATTTGGCTTATTGGTATACTTGGTGATGTATATACATGTGCAAATGGTCTTTTGTTATGTGGTTGACATTTGCTATGTGATGGTTGTTGTGAATTGGCATTTTGAACATCAAATGGTTGAAATTTGGAGATATGACATGCTTGTGGTTTTAGACAAAATAGTGCATAATTAAAAGTGACCATTTAGGTGATTTAAGAATGTGAAATTGATATGAATTGAATGGCTTATTGTGATATTTATGTGTCTTGTGGTTGATGGTATGGAATTAGCATGAATTAGGCTTGGTTGAGATTGGTTTTAATGCATATTTATGCCATGTTATATGCCATTTGATTTGTGTAGGTGAATGCAAATTTGGGTGAGCAAGATGGCTTGGTAATATAGCCTATTTTTTTCTACACGGGCAGAGACACGGGCGTGTGTCTCAGCTGTGTGTGACACACTGTAACATCCTAAAATTTAGAATTTTATGTGTTGCATGATATCTTGTGTGAGGCTAGCTAAATTATTAATTGTGTATGTTTTAAGGTCCTAAAAAGGCTCGGGGTTTATTTGGGCCTTAGTAAAAAAAATTGGTGTTTTAGCATTTTAAGGAAAGATAGTAAGTGGCATCAAAGCTTATGGAAATAAGTGAGTAAATTGCTAGCATAAAGGAGCATATGGTAAAGGGGATATGGCGCCACATGAAGGGCTTTGAGGGAAGAGATTCGAATCCCGCTTGGTACAAATTTTTGATTATCTTTTTGTGCTATTCATACATAGTGTCAGCCATGGTGGTATTTAAGGTAAGGTGGACTTTTTAATTATGGTATGATGGCTAAAGAAACAAGGAAAGGATGAAGGTAAGGAAAGGAATCAAAAGAAAAAGGCAAGATAAGGGAGCATGTTGGCCTTTTTCATAGATGATGTTTTGGAAAGTGTTGTTGGTCAACACTTATCCTTATGGGCAAAACAATATACGGTTTTGGTGAAGGGAGAGGGTAGCCGAATTTGCTTTAGTCATTTGGTAGAATTTTTGGTGCTTGATAGGCATAATTTCTTTTGGCATCCTTTTTGTGTTCTTTTCTTCAACTTCTCCTCTCATTGTCGCAACTTCAAGTCAATAGTGAGTATTGTTTCTTTTCTTTCTTTGCCTTGCCGAAAACACCTAGCCATTGTGACCAATTATTTTCACTCATCTTCTCTTGAAAACCGAAACTAGTTAAGCACTCCTTCTCCATCTTTCTTTTCTTTTTCACAAAATTCTTCAACCCTTCTTTCTTCTTCTCTAATCCATACTCTCATAGCCGAAATTGTTCTTGTTCATTTTTCCTTCATAGCCGAACCTTTCAATCCATAATCTCTCATTCACAATTTCTTTTTTTCATTCGGGTTGACACTATTTTCTTCGATTAAATCGGTAAGTGATTTGTTTTCTATTTTTATATTCTTTTCTTTCTAGCCGAATAGGTACATATCACTATTCGGTTGTGAATCTTGATTTTTAATCGAAATGGTGTTACTTTCCACTCCTTCATATCTTAATCACCCTCTTTTTCGTAGTGTTCTAAGTGGGTGGCCGTGTATTATTCTAGCCTTAAGTCAAATGGTGGAAACCGGATCCAAAATCGATAAGGTATGGAGTTCTTCATGGGTTACTTGAAATCGTTCATTATTCGTTTAGTTGCTAACGGAATAATAGTGGTTGTGAGTAATCGATTATATTTTTAGGGACTAAATCGCTCGATCTATCCACTCGTTGATCATACGGAAATAGTGGTAAGCCAACCCTTTTTCCTTAGTCAATCATTTCATATCAACGTATTATCGTTTTGACTAAGATCTTATTCAATGGAGGCAAGCGGTACCGAATCGAAAGGGAAAGCGTTTGGAGATCACAAAAGGAGCGGATTTGTGATTCCTACTCCTAAATTCAAGCGAAGGGCGGTATCGGCGGTTCGGGATTTTCCACCAGGTTGTAGACCATCATTCGGTGAAAATAGACAAATCGTGGTTGTTCACGATTTTAAGGGTAAACAGTTTAGATCGTTTATTTTAGAGTTAGGTTAATAAAACCACATATGTCGATTAATTGGGTGTTATGATATCATAGGTGTCGACGATCGAGAAGGCCTAGTACTTACCGTAATCAGGTGTGTAATCTCACACCGTAATTTCGTAGATTTATGATTCAGTAACATGTCGAATAATTAGATTGTTATCATTATACGACTAAAATTGAAAAATTGGCATAAAACGAGAATTTGCTTAAAGTATACTATTTTGAAAGATTTGACAGAATCGGCATTAAGATTGTTAAAATTACGAAAATACCCTTATGGGCAGAATTACGAAAATGCCCTTATGGGCTGAATTACGAAAATGCCCTTATAGGCCGAATTACGGAAATGCCCTAATGGGCCGTTATGTTAGAATGCCTTAATGGGCCGATTATTATTGCTTAAATGAGCCTAGTCATTGTAATAAATTACTTGATAAATGATTGCTATTGTTATGCGAACATTTTATCATGTTGTTGCATTTTCATATATTGCATGGGTTGGGAAAATGTTGAAGAGAAGTGTAGCCTGGTGGCATTGCCACAATAAACTGTTTATTATAATGTTTACACATGATATCGGTGGCTTGGCCACAATAAAATTTATTAAATGGCAATTTGCCTGCGTTTTGGTGTGATGGCGGGGTGGGTTGACTTGATCCCCACAGGTGTGATGGTTGGTACGGGGGTGTGTTGGATGGATGGGTTGGGTTGCATACTTTGCTTATATATATTCTGTTATGTAAATGGGCTTAGGCCCGAGATATTGAAATATGGGTTCAGGCCTAGTGGACAACGGTAAGGGGATTATATACTGAGTTCTAGTAACTCACCCTGTTTCCTTAACCCTTGTAGGTAATGCTCAGTGATGTGGACTTGGGCCAGGGATGACTCGGTGGAGGCCATACTTTAGAAATGGTGTTTCATTTTGAACTTTAAATTTCTATTTCCTTTTTCTTTACTATTTTGGGTTTTTATGATGTAATGGCATCTGGAGTATTTTTATTTTGCTATATGTTTGACGTACTTTTATTTTGCTTGAATTATTTGAATGGGAATTTTTCTAAAAACTTAAATAAAGATTTTTCTAAAATAGATTAACAAAGGTATTTCATAATCAATTTTAACAAATATTTTAACTCGAAAATTTTCTCTTGAATTATCAACAATATTTTCAAAAGTCTTGTTTATAAGATCTTTAGTTCAAATTATCGATTTTTTTAAATTCAACCTTCGAGGTTTATAAAACTTTATCAAATATTTCAAATCAAATTTATTTTCTTGATTTTAACAAACAAACCTTTTTAGTATGAACACAAATGACTTATCATGTTTTTCTCATGTGACATGTCAGATCCGGTCATAACGCATGGGCCGGGTTTGGGGTGTTACACACACGGTCAAGTGACACGGCCGTATGTCCCCTGGTGTTTAATTAGAAATCAAGTGAGTATGCTCCACACGGCCCCTGGTGTGGCATAAGTTAGTATACCCTACAGTTTTGGCACAGCCTAGCACACGGCCTGACAAATGGGCATATGTGGCCATTTCGAAGGGCATACGGGCTAATCACACGGGCTAGTCACACGGATGTGTGTGTTGGCCGTGTGACCCAAGTCAGAGAGTTACACGGGGTCAAACATGGGCTGGGACATGGCCATGTGATCCCATTTTGAATGTCCACACGGCCTGTGACACGGGAGTTCTTTGGCCATGTGAGACACACGGCAAGGCCACACAGGCGTGTGTCCCCTGTATTTTGAAAAATTTTCTAAGTTTTTTTCGAAAATTTCTTGAGTTATCGGTTTGGTCCCAAACCACTCTGAATGCATGTTTTGGGCCTCGTAGGCTCGTATTAGGGACAATGTGATTGATTATGAATGATTATTATTTAGATATGAAAAATGTAAGAGAATCGTATGTTTATTTGTGTAATAAGTCCGGTAATGCTTCGTAACCCTATTCTGGCAATGAATACGGGTTAGGGGTGTTACAAAAATAAAATTGAACGTGAAGTTTAAATATTTTACAATTTGTGGCACTTTGAATTTGGCCTGATATTCAATTAAACTACTTTCCAAACTTTAGGATGGGCTTGTAGACATCTTAATGGGTTATTTTTTCAAGAACTTTGTCTTGTGATTCGTTTGCTCTAAAAATTGGCTCGTTCAAGCTCATACATGAAATCCAATGTGCCTTGGCTACAAGATTCAATTTCTTGGACCAAGATTTCCAAGATTTGAAATCTTGATATTCTTGATTCTTGAAATTGTTTGAAACAACAAAATTGGACCAAGATTTGGTTTCTTGATTTTCTTGAAAACAAAAAAGTGAACCTTGTTTTCTTTAATGGTTGTGTGCGCATCCAGGGCCTTGGTAACGAAGTCTTGGATGGTCTTGTTCAATCTTGCTTGGATTTGTTTGGCCTTTGACCTCGTTATTGGGCTTTGAGGAAATTTGAGTCCATCACGTTCATGAGCCTGATCTTGTGCCTTGAAACTCGTATCATTCCCCTATTCCTCAAAAAGATTCGTGCTCGAATTTGAAATATGAAAGGGAGATAAGTCAGCAACATTAAAAGTAGAACTTGTATTGTAATAACCCGTTTTCAGTGAAATCGGAACAGTGGTTTCAAAACCACAAATCCGAGTCAGAAAGAAAGTTTATTTTAATAATATTGCATGGTCTGCATTATGATAGAAAACACGTATAAAAATTTTGATGAGAAAATTTTATCGATTACATGTTTAATTATAAAAAGGACCAAATTGCATAAAATCCAAAAGTTGAGTTCTAGTAGCTATAAGTATCAAATAATTATGGCATTCAAAACTTGAGGTCCTTATATCATAATTAGACCATTAAGAGAAGTTAGTTGATATTTTTGATGATTCATCTATGGAAATTTAGAAAAAGAAAAGGACTAAATTGGAAATAGAAATAAATAAAGATGATAATAACTTAATATCATCTTATTTCATCATCTTCCCCAAATATTTTCTATGGAAACCCTAGGAAAGAGAAAAAAAATCAAGCAAGCCTAATTGGGTAAGTAATCTTGTCTCGTTTTTGTAATTTTTAAATTTTTGAGATCGGAATAACCTAACCTAGCTATTTTGGGGATTAATTTGTAAAGTTATCAAAGTATTAAAATTTTTCCATGGATGAATATGCTGAAATTTTGAAATTTATGGTAGAAAATGAAAGGTTGTTGATAAATAAACAACTTTTGTAAAGTGAATTTTGATGAAATTGTGATTTAGGGACTAAATTTTAAAGATGTAAAATTCATGGAAAATTTTTATTTTTTGTAAAATATATGAGTTGTAAATGTTAATTGAAAAATTCAGCTATGCTTGGATTAAGGATTAAATTGCATGAATTTCATTTTCTGAGCCTAATGACGAAATTGGAATTAATGAAAAGTATAGGGGCAAAATGGTACTTTTGCCTAAGATGTGAATTGGGTTGATTTGAATGTGAAATGTAATAAATAGATAATTAAATTCATTTATATAGATCTAGAAATACAAAATAAGGAGTTAGATCGAGGAAAAGAAAAAGTTTCGGATTAGTAGATTCTCATATACGAACAAGTATCGAGGTAAGTTCGTGTAACTAAATTGAATATATTTTCATGTTTGAATTGAATATTATATATGTGAATTATGAATTTGTTATGTATATGAAAATTATTATATAACCGACATGTCCGAGAATTGTTAAGTTCCGTTTGAATAGATGAAATTCGATGGATACAAGTTTTCCCGAATTGGTTTTGGTCTTGCATATGTTGCGGACACACCACAACTCAAAAGAGTGTCCTGTTATTAGCCTTCTCGAGCTTCCCGTATAAGGTTCTTGTGGGCTTCCCGTTATAGCTCTTTGAAGCATCCCGATAGGTTGTGGTCCTACATGTGTTATGGACACACCTTAGCTTTTATGAGCATCCCGATATATGGCTCTTCGTGAGCTTCCCGTTAAATTGGCTCTTTGTGAGCTTCCCAGCAGTGCTCACTTGAACTTCTCGATATATGGCTATCCGGAGCTTCCTGTTACATGGCTCTTTGTGAGCTTCCGGATAGGCTCTTTGTGAGCTTCCCGATATGGTTCTTTGTGAACTTCCTGATTATGGCTCTTATGAGCTTCCCGTTATATAGCCCGGATAAGCTTCCTTATTTAGCTCTTTCTGAGCTTCCCATTATAAGGCTCGAGAGTGTGCCTCTCGGTTATGTTCTCTAATGAGCACCCATTGATGGATCATTGATAAGTACACGTTGCGTGTACTACCCGAGTATCCATCGATATTTTAATGATTCGACGAAAAAAAAACTCCTAATGTAAGAAAATAAGAGAATTAAATGAGTTATATCTTGAATATCCCTGAAATACCTAGAAATGGTTGCATGATGAGCTCATCTTCGTTTTCTTGATATTCATGTAAATTTCATGACTAACTTGTTTGATATGAGCATGTGTTTAGGCAATTGGCCACAATGTTTTAGATGCATGTTTGTATGTTTACTTTAAATGAATATGATTGGTAAGTTAAATTCTTGTTCTACGAACTTACTAAGCATTAAATGCTTACTCTGTTCATTTTCTCTATTTTATAGTATTCTGGAAGCTCGTAAAGGTTGGAGTAGGTCAGAGTAAGATCACACTATAATACCTCAAAAATTTCTACAGTAAGACATTATCCTTGATATAGTAAAATAAGGAAATAAAGTGACAAAAAGGGAAATTTTGAGTTATGACAACATTGAGAAGTATATTATGATATATTAATTCAATAAAGGACTAAATTACAAAAGTGAAAAAAGTTTTATTGCCTAAGAGTAAATACTCAAAACTTGAGGGGTTAAAGTGTAAATATGAAAAAGTTGTAGGACCAATAGTGCAAATATTCTAAGGGTGGAATTGATACGAGCTCGGTTGTATTTGACTCGAGTCGTATTTGTTGCCCAATCGTGAATTTGGGTAAGAAGGGTTCGTTTCGGAATAAAAATAAGTGTTTGCAAAATAGGCTAACAAAGAAAAAAGGTTTATAGGCTTAAGAAAAAGGTTCGAAATAGCTAGATGATGGATATTTGATTCGGCTAAGGCCAAAGAAAGAACCAACAATAAGGTGGATTGTTGACCCGAATCTTACAAGGCTTTTAGGTAAATTTCGGTTAGGAAAAATATTAGAAACCTTGACTCGCTATCAAAAATGTTAGGAACCGAAGGTATTGGAACGCCATCGGTTTAACAAAGGAGAGAATGATGCGACAGGATGACTTGATAAGTCAATTCAATCCCGGGGAGAACAAATAGATTTGGAAATCTCACAAGTTTTGCTTTCAGCATAAATTTGGCAAAAAGTCCTTTAAGCAATCTGATTACAAGCTATTTATAGGCCTCAATATGGCCAGCCAAATAGACAACTTAGAAGCTAAGAATTCAGCCATGAAACATGCTATAAAATTCTAGAAATAAACTATTAATGTGGTGCTGCTAGATTCGGCTGAATGAGCTCCAAGGGACAACTTATAGAATGATGAATTCAGCTACTATGGGATGCCAAGAGTCAACTTAATGGAGAAGGAATCAGCTGAATGCATTTGGACAGCATGGGAGCTGAAAGAGCATGTCCAGGTTCGACCAAGCTTTGAATGAGTTGTAACCTTTTGTTGAAGAGTTACCAGCATTAAAATGTAACTTGGAATAGCTTCCATGTGTTTAATTCAGCCTTTAAAGCTTCTTTGACCTTTGCAATACACGAACAGCCTTTGGGAATTCAAATGAGCTGCTGAATTGTTTTAATTCAACTTAAAAGCCCTTCATTAAGTCGTCCATGCACCTAGCTTCCTTCCAGCCGAATAGTCACCTGAAACATTCAAGGAAATTCGGTCAAGGCACTTTTAATATGTTTAATTAATTTGTCTTAGCTTAGGACATTTTTAATTGCTGTAGGAATTAAGACCAATTAATTAAGCTTATGACAAATTAAATTGCTGTATTAGAATAGACAAATTAAATGATTTTTTAATCCTATTATTATTTAACATATAAAGACAAATTAAATAGCTCAAAAGCATATTTAATAATTAACTAAATTAATTAATTAACTTAAACTAAATTAACTAAGTTTTTATTCCAGCAACTAAATAATTAAATTGAGCTAAGTGAGCTAAAATTCAGCTTGTAATAAGTTGCAAGGGACGCCTATGGAGCTAGTCTCAATGGGTTCGGCTATTTGCTCTTCCCAAGCTCAGTCGACATAGCTAGCTAATGCGTCATGGAACTTCTTAGCACGAGACCGAGTGATTGGTCCTTTTGGCAGCTCGAGGGGTTCAGCAACAACTTCTCGAGCTAGGGTCGCATCATCCCCCCTCTTCGAAGTGATTTGTCCCCAAATCGTCACCTACATCAAAAGGGGATAAGTCAGAAAAGTTAAAAGTAGCACTAACCCCATACGTACCAAGTAAGTGTAATTTATAAGCGTTGTCGTTAATCCTCTCCAGAACTTGAAAAGGACCGTCGCCTCTTGGCAAGAGCTTGGACCGTCTTTGAATTGGGAATCTCTCCTTGCGCATGTGAATCCAAACCCAATCACTGGGTTCGAACGTCACTCGTTTACGTCCCTTGTTGACTTTACGAGCATATTGCTCGGTCATTCTTTCAATATTATCCCTAACTCGTTGATGTAAGTTTTTCACAAATTTGGCCTTTTTCTTTCCGTCTACATGCACCAAATGATCAGAAGGTAAAGGCAACAAATCCAATGGAGTTAAGGGATTAAAACCGTACACTACCTTGAATGGTGAATACTTGGTAACCGAGTGCATCGATCGGTTGTACGCGAATTCGATGTGGGGTAAACACTCCTCCCAAGTCTTTAAGTTTTTCCGGATAATTGCTCGCAAAAATGTTGATAAGACCCAATTAACGACCTCTATTTGGCCATCGGTTTGTGGATGGCACGTTGTTGAGAATAACAACTTGGTGCCAAGCTTTCCCCATAAAGTCCTCCAAAAATGGCTGAGAAACTTCGTGTCTCGATCCAAAACGATGGTTCTAGGAATTCCATGCAACCGCACGATCTCCCTAAAAAAAAGATTAGCAACGCTTAAAGCGTCATCAGTTTTATTACATGCAATAAAATGAGCCATTTTTGAAAACCTATCTACTACAACAAAAACCTAGTCTTTGCCATTCTTCGTTCTAGGAAGCCCTAGAACGAAATCCATGGAGATGTCCATCCATGGCGCTTCCGGAATCGGCAACGGGGTGTAGAGTCCATGTGGCTGGATTCTCGATTTTGCCTTTTTGCAAGCAATACAACACTCGCAAACTTTGGTCACGTCTCGTTTCATTTTCGGCTAATAAAAGTGTTCTTGAAGAACGGCCCAGTAATCCCCTGCTATGCGCTTCATGAATCAACACGTCTCTAGTTGATCCTTGGGGTATGCACAGCTTGTTCTCTCGGAAGAGAAACCCGTCTTGCTGAAAATACCTATCACACGCACTTTGCTCACAAAGCTTGTAAATCTCTCCAAAATCGGAGTCGTTAGCATATAATTCTTTCAAATAAGTGAAACCAAGCAACTTGACATCCAAATAGTTTATGAGAGCGTACCTACGTGATAGTGCACCCGCAACGACATTTTCCTTACCTTGCTTGTATTTGATTACTTACGGAAAGGATTCTAGGAATTCCACCCATTTGGCATGTCGTTTGTTAAGCTCAAATGCTTTAAAGCTTCATGGTCCGTGTGTATTACGAACTCTTTCGGCCAAAGGTAGTGCTGCCATGTCTCCAAAGCTTGTAGCAAGGCGTACATTTCCTTTTAGTAGGTGGGGTAGTTGAGCGTCGCCCCATTTAACTTCTAGCTGAAATAGGTCACAGGATGCCCGTATTGCGTTAAAATCACACCTATACCTATGCCAGAAGCATCACATTCCACCTCGAAGGTTTTGTTAAATCCCGATAAACAAAAAAGTGGAGCGTTAGTTAAGCAGTCTTTAATTTTAACAAAAGCAGCTTCTTGTTCATCATTCCAAATAAAAGGAGAGTTCTTTTTAATGATACCGATTAATGGGGCAGCAAGGGTGCTAAAATTCGGTACAAATCTCCTATAGAAGCTCGCAAGGCCGTGAAAACTTCTTACTTGGCTGATGTTGGTCGGACGCGGCCATTCTTGGATTGCCTTAATTTTATCTTGATCCACCTCGAACCCGCTCGCGCTCACTAAAAAACCAAGAAAAACAACTTTGTCAGTACAGAAACTACATTTCTTAAGGTTCGCATATAACACTTCCTTTCTTAAAACTTCCAAAACAGCACGCAAATGTTCTAAGTGATCAGATAAAGATTTACTATAAATTAAAATGTCATCAAAGTAAACTACGCAAAAATGACCTATAAAAGCCCTTAAGACATGGTTCATTAACCGCATGAAAGTGCTCGGGCCATTGGTGAGGCCGAATGGCATCACTAGCCACTTATACAAACCGTATTTGGTTTTAAATGTCGTCTTCCACTCGTCCCCCTCCCGCATGCGGATTTGATGATACCCGCTTTTCAAGTCAATCTTAGAAAATTGTTTAGCACTGGTGAGTTCATCTAGCATGTCGACGAGCCTCAGAATGGGATACCGATACTTGACAGTGATTTTTTTGATGGCCCGACAATCCACGCACATCCTCCACGAACCATCCTTTTTGGGCACCAACAATACGGGCACCGCGCACGGACTTAAGCTCTCGCGGATGTAGCCTTTCTCCATTAAGTCCGCTACTTGTCATTGCAACTCCTTGGTTTCCTCGGGGTTGCTTCGGTAAGCCATTTGGTTCAGAATTGTGGCTCCGGGGACGAAATCTATTTGGTGTTCAATACCTCGGAGGGGAGGCAACCCGCTAGGCACTTTTTCCTGGAAAATGACCTCGAACTCCTGAAGCAACGAAACAATAGAAGAAGGCAAAGAGGGATCAAACTCGTTAGTATCAAATAAGCATTCCTTGTACATGAGTACAAGCACAGGCTAGCGCAACAACAGGGACTTCCTCACTTCTCTTTTCCTCGCAAATACACTCATTTTACCTCTCTCATTTTCTTTTAGACTTTCTTTTTCTTCTCGGGCTTTTATCTCCACTCTCTCACTTTTCCTTTCTTTTTTTCGTTTTTCTTTTCTTTTTCTTTTTCAATCTTTTTTTCTTGTTCTTTTTCTTTTGCCTTTTCTATAGATTCTTTCAATTTCAGTTGGTCTTGGAACACTTGTTTCGGAGTGAGAGGGGCTAGTGTTATATTCTTGCCTAAGTGCTTAAAAGTGTACCGGTTTGTGTAACCATCATGGATCATGCATTTGTCGAACTACCACAGACGCCCAAAAGGAGATGTCCCGCGTGCATTGGCACCACATCGCAGACAACTTCATCTTGGTATTTCCCGATAGAAAAGGCTACCACGGCTTATTTTGTCACCTTAAGTTCGCCTCCATCATTCAACCGTTGCAACTTGTACGGAGTTGGGTGTTTGGTCGTGGCCACTCCGAGCTTTTCCACCAGCATACTACTTGCGACGTTGGTGCAGCTCCTGCCGTTAATGATCATGCTACACACCTTGCCTTGGATGTGGCATCGGGTGTGAAAAATATTCTTCTGTTGCTGTTCGATTTTCATGCTTTGGATGCTAAGACTTCACTTCACCACAAGGATTTCTCCTTCAACGGGATACTCCAAACTTTCATCTTCGTCGATTGGCGCTTTGGGCTCGTTTTTGACTTCCTCCTCGGACTCAATTTTGTATTCGACCTTACCACCATAACTCGCCGATTGGGACATTGGCTAGCTATGTGTCCCCGTCCTTGAAATTTGAAGCATTTGATGTCTCTTGATCGGCTTGAGACGGGTTTGTTCTTGTTCTTGCTTGTCTCACCCATGATTGGATTGGATTTGGCAGGCACAACAGGATCTTTGGTTTGAATAGGGGGCTTATTGACTCCTTGACTCCATTTTGTGTTTAAAGGGGTAGAGTAGGATCAGTTAACACCTTTTTGTTTTAGCTACTTTTTGACTTTGATGGCCATGTGGACCATGTCCATCACTTCAACATAGTGTTGTAACTCCACTATGTTAGCGATGTCACGGTTTAACCCCGTTAGAAACTTGGCCATTGTCGCCTCTCGATCCTCCTCGATGTCAGCCTGGATCATCGCTATTTCCATCTCCTTATAGTAGTCTTCGACACTCCTATTGCCTTGGGTAAGGCTTTGCAAATGTTGTTAGAGGTTTCGGTGGTAGTAGGAAGGAATGAACCGCTTCTTCATGATAGCCTTCATTTCGGCCCAAGTTGAGATAGGCCTTTCACCGTTTCTTCTTCGACTTGTCACGAGTTGATCCCATCACACTATGGCATAGTCTAAAAACCCGATTGCCGCGAGCTTAACCTTTTTGCTCTCCGAATAATTGTGACATTCGAAGACTAACTCGATCTTTTTTCCCACTCCAAGTAAGCTTCAGGATCGTTCTTTCCTTGGAACAGAGGGATTGACATCTTGATATTTTTGAGGTTGTCATCGGGGCAGTTTCGATCTCTAGGACATCGATTCCATTGCCCTCATTGACGTACGCTTTGAACAGATGAAGGCTCACTCTCGGGTTCACTTACGTCGTCAAGATCGTTGTTTGGACGCTCTCACCCTTGCCTTGCAACTTCCGGAGTTGCCTCGCGTTGTGCTTGGGTTTCAACTCAATATAGGTGATCTTCGATTGGCTCGAGCTTGCGATCAAATAATCGCTCCATTTCTCGCATAATCGCTTGTAAGATGAGATCCGGAACTCCTCCTCCAACATTTCTTACGGGACGAAATCTGCCTCCCTCGTTCGGGTTTCTATCCAAACTACGAGACATTTTGATACTCACAACAAACCTCACAAATTTCTCTCACAAAGAAATCCACTCAATTGGCCTTTCCCACTCGATGTACTCAGAACCCTCGTGCCTTTTTCCACTCAATCCGTTTCTCTAAGTTCTCGAAGGGACTAATTAGGCTTGTAAGTAGTCGATGTGGGTCAGGTTGCAAGAGTTTGGGTAGGAATAACATTGGGTTAATAGGTAGGCTGACAAGAAATAGATCAAGTATATTGACTAAGGTGTGGCTGATTGATAGGGAAAAAATAATGGAACACTTTGGGCAGTAACACAAATTGTAAAATAAACTCGACAAGCAAGAATAATTTGATCACTCTTTTTTTTTAAAAAAAAATTGAAATCTTTTTTTTAAATACTACAATATGCTGATTACTCAATCACTTGAATTCACGATTTTTTTTGCTCAAAGTTTTTTTGTTCAAGTTTTTTTTTTACAATACCGTCGCGCCGAGAACGTCGATTCTTACTCTAATTCAGCTAGCTCTGATACCAAATAATACAAGCTCGGTTGTATTTGACTCAAGTTGTATTTGTTGCCCGATCGTGAATTTGGGTAAGAAGGGTTCGTTTCAGAGTAAAAATAAGTGTTTGCAGAATATACTAACAAAGAAAAAAGGTTTATAGGCTTAAGAAAAAGGTTCAAAATAGCTGGATGATGGATATATGATTAGGCTAAGGCCAAAGAAAGAACCAACAATAAGGTGGATTGTTGACCCGAATCTTACAAGGCTCTTAGGTAATTTTCAATTAGGAAAAATATTAGAAACCTTGACTCGCTATAAAAAATTATAGGAACCAAAGGTATTGGAACGCCACACTGGTTGGTTATAAGTTCGGTTTAACAAAGGAGAGAATGACGCGACAAGACGACTTGATAAGTCAATTCAATCCCGAGGAGAACAAAGAGATTTGGAAATCTCACAAGTTTTGCTTTCAGCATAAATTTGGCAAAAAGTCCTTTAAGCAATCTAATTACAAGCTATTTATAGGCCTCAATATGGCCAGCCAAATAGGCAACTTAGGAGTTAAGAATTCAGCCATGAAACATGCTAGAAAATTCTAGAAATGAACTATTAATGTGCTGCTGCTAGGTTCGGCTGAATGAGCTCCAAGGGATAGCTTATAGAATGATAAAATTAGCTACTATAGGACGCTAAGAGTCAACTTAATGGAGAAGGAATCAGCTTAATGCATTTGGATAGCATGGGAGCTGAAAGAGCATGTCCAGGTTCAGCCAAGCTTTGATTGAGCTACAACCTTTTGTTGAAGAGTTACCAGCATTAAAATGTAACTTGGAATAGCTTCCATGTGTTTAATTCAGCCTTTAAAGCTCCTTGACCTTTGTAATACACAAACAACCCTTGGGAAGTCAAATGCTGCTGATTTATTTTAATTCAGCTTAAAAGCCCTTCATTAAGTCGTCCATGCACCTAGCTTCCTTCCAGCCGAATAGTCACCTGAAACATTCAATGAAATTCGGTCAAGGCACTTTTAATATGTTTAATTAATTTGTCTTAGCTTAGTACATTTTTAATTGCTATAGGAATTAAGACCAATTAATTAAGCTTATGACAAATTAAATTGCTATATTAGAATAGATAAATTAAATGATTTTTTAATCCTATTATTATTTAACATATAAAGACAAATTAAATAGCTTAAAACATATTTAATACTTAACTAAGTTTTTATTCCAGCAATTAAATAATTAAATTGAGCTAAGTGAGCTAAAATTCAGCTTGTAATAAGTTGCAAGGGACGCCTATGGAGCTGGTCTCAATGGGTTCGACTATTTGCTCTCCCCAAGCTCAGTCGACATAGCTAGCTAATGCATCTTGGAACTTCTTAGCACGAGACCGAGTGATTGGTCATTTTGGCAGCTCGATGGGTTCAGCAATAGCTTTTCGAGCTAGGGTCGCATCATATGATCTAGAAACTAAGGAAAATGGATGAATTAGGACCAAATTGAATAGGTGAATAATTATGAGGGAATAAATTGCAATTTTACCAAATTAAGTGTTGACTCAAGGATGGAATTTTAAAAGATTATAAAGGGCAAAATGGTCAATTAGAAAGAGAGAGAAATCTAGATGGTAATGATGATGTTGGTGATATTTTAGATTAATTAATTAAATAAATATTAGTTTATAAATATTTTGATTTGATTTTTAAATGATATTTTATTATTTTATTATATTTTGATTTGATTTTTAAATGATATTTTATTATTTTATTATTATTTTATTTAGTATATATATAAGGAAAGAAAGATGAAGAATGATCATCTTCTTCCCATGCATCCAACGTATGAAGAGAAAGGAAAGAAAGAAAGTTTTGCTTTCTTTACAATTTGGTCATTTTACCAAAAATTCACCATTTTCACTTAGAAATCAAGATTGGTTTTGGTTTAGTTTTAATGTTTTGAATTGGTTGATAAATGTATTCAAGTGTTATTGTTGGTTGATGGTATACTTGGGTGAGAAACAAACTGGCCTTGAAAATGGCCTATTTTCATCCACACGGGCCGATACACGGGAGTGTGTCTCAACCATGTGTGACACACGGCCATGTGCACGAGCATGTGGTTTGGTCATGTGTCCCCTGCATCTTAAAAAAATTTAGAAACATAATGCTCAGAATTGGTCACACGGGCAGAGACACGGGCGTGTGTCTCAGCTGTGTAAAACACACAGCCCAACGCACGGGCGTGTGTCTTGGCCGTGTGAATCCTGCACCTAATTTTCAAAAAATTTAAATTATCCCAAAGGCCTAGCACACGGGCGTGTGGTTGGTCGTGTGACCCAAGTCAGAGAGTTACACGGGTATGAACACGGGCATGAACACAGGCTGGGACACGGCCGTGTGCCTTACATCGAATGTCCACACAGCTTAGGACATGGGCGTGTCATTTGCCCGTGTGTGCCACACGGCCTACCCACACGAGTGTGTGACCCCTATATTTAAGAAAAATTTTGGAAATTTGTGAAAAAATTCTCTGAGTTTTCGATATAATCCTAATTTATTTTTAATGCATAAATTGGGCCTCGTGTAATAGCTCGGTTTAGACACTAGTTGGAACAGTGGTTTTGGGACCAAAAATCTGAGGTTAGAGAAATAATTTAATATTATTTTTGATGTATATGGCATGTGATAAAGTATGTGTGAAAGTTCTGTGTGAAAATTTTATTGTTTGTGTGCCGATTTGTGAAAAAGGACTTAATTGCGTAAAATGCAAAAGCTGTGTGCTAGTGGTTAAAAGTGCTTAAATGTTACGTCTTATTAAATGAGAGGTCCTTATGTTGTTATTAGACCATTAATAGCTTGGATGGACAAAAATGGGTTTATATTAGTGTATTTCAATGTGATTATGAAAGGTTAATTTTGGTAATTGATAAATCACGATATTATTATTAAAACAAAGCCAAATACTCATCTTTTTCATGCATTCATCACAAAAAATTGAAGAAATAGAGAGGGTTTATGAGCTTTGAGCATTCGACACTTGTTGAGCTTGCATGAGGTATGTTTTGAGCCCGGTTTTTTATGATTTTTAAGTTTTTGTGATCATTGCTTTGAGTACTAGCTAGCCCGTACCTTGATTTTCAGAATTCATGATGATTTTGTGAAGTACCATTGTTGAATAATTGAGTTTTGTAATGTTTGAAGATGAAAACTAAGTGTTTGATGGTTGATATACATGTTTTGTATAATGATTTTTGGTGAAATTGCCTATTAAGGATTAAATTGTGAAAATGAGAAATTGAGGGGATAAAATGTGAAATAAATGAAAGTTATGGGATGCTAGTAGCATGTGATAAATTCGGCTAGGATGGATTGCTAAGAAATTTATTGAATTTGTGATTTTATGCAAAAAGGACTAAATTGATAAAAATATGGAAATTAGGGGGCTAATGTGTAAAATGACCTAATTATGTGTTGTGGACTAAATTGAGTGAAAATGTGATTGAATGAGTTGAATTTGATATTATATAGATCAAGAAAGGAGAAATTCGGACCTAGATCGTGGCAAGAACAAAGTGCTCGATTGATTGACTAGTATCGTCGTTTCTAAGTCCGAGGTAAGTTCGTGTATAATACGTATTGTTTAAACAATGTTTATATGTGATGAGATGAATGGAAAGTGATTGTGGAGTTTGGTAATGTGAAATGTGAGTTCAAAGATATGTGGCACTAAGTGTGCGTAAATAGAATCGTTACAGTGATGAATGGCACAAGTGTGCGAGATAAAGAAAGCATCGGCTGTATTATTTGGCACTATGTGTACGATACTGAGATAAATTTGGTTTAATATGATGGCACTAAGTGTGTGATATTATTATATCTTCGGCTAATTAATTGGCACTAAGTGTGCGAGTTCATCGAACGTTTAAAGAGGATCGAATGAATTATGGCATCGAGCATTGATGTGGTAAATGTGATAGATAAATACGTGATGGTACATGTAAGTACAGAACCTATGTGGTTGATGATATTGTATATGAGATAGATGAAAGATTATGTGAATGAACGATGCAAAGAGTTGGATTGAATATCATTATAAATGCTTGTATATGAACCTATAGATATGGTATGAAAGTGAGTAATAGCCATGGATGAAATCGAGTCGTGATGTGAATTGAACTAAGTGTTAGTTAATTTTTGCATATTGAATTTGAATTGTTGAGTTAATTATATTATATTACGAACTTACTAAGCTTTAAAGCTTACTATGTGAAGTCTTTCTCTGTTTTACAGTGGTATTTAAAGCTAGCTCAGATACGGGGATCGTCAACGACTCAATCACACTATCGGACATCTATTTCGGTACCTTTTGGAAGTTGTATTTATGGTATATGGCATGTATAGGCTAGTGAGGTTGTGAAATGTTTTGAGATGTGTAACGCCCCTAACTCATCTCCGTTGCCGAATTAGGGTTACGGGCATTACTAAACCTCACACAAGATAATACTCTTATAAGAACAATTATCATGATAAATGCATACCAAATTCTAGTATCATTAATATGCATGTATAATTCAATTAATATCCAATCATTCAATTTCATAACACAATTAATATCATGCCGTCAACTAAGGAACAATTACAATCAAATAGCAATTTACCATTTGATAGGCCATTCGAACTCAAATATCAAATATGCATATAATACTTATTCGTTTATTTCATTTCTAAAATCATCAATGCATTCAAACACATATCACTTGTATACATATACTTCACTTTTGTCTAAAACATTCTTCATTTCATTTACCCAAGATTTTAATAACTAACACAAACAATCCATTAACACCATTTTCTTACCATATTCGGCCATGACCATATACACATGAGTATTCGATCATTTCATGATCCCATTTTATCAGTTCATTCCATTTTTATGCCTTTAATCATTAATGCATACAAACCGAATGTATACCATTACTAGTATACACCTATACATTACACAACCCTTATCAATTATCTCTAGACATTTAATTATACTTACAACATCATGCCAAAACTAGTTTTCAACATTCAAATATCATATAGACAATTAGGTCATATCACATAAACAAACATTGATTACCATTCATCATGACATATAAATCTATAATACTTTAACTATGTCTGAATTCATGTAAGTTCAAAATTACCTAATCTTAGCCATCTTCGCATGGCTTTTATATACATACCAACCAAAAGAATCCAAAGAGTTATCAAGCTTATACATGCCATAATTTCTAAAATTTAACACTAATGAAAATACCAAAAGTAGGTGATAATGTGCTTGACTTTGACAGGATCCCCTAGTACGAGCTTCAACTTCAACGATCTATACCATGAACAAACAAATACACAACTGTAAGCTATTAAAGCTTAGTAAGTTATAAGCAAAGAGGAGAGTACAAAATAGAGTAGTAAACAAACTTTTCTCTTGTCTAATTCATACTAATTATTGAATAAGTTGCAACTTCATTACAAGTATTAAGATACCATTCATCAATAGACCACTCATGGAATATCCAAAACTGAACATTCACCTAACTATTATCTGAGTCGAGACAGCATACATAATTTATACCAAAATAAAATATCTATCACCTTTTGTATACATACCTGAAATTTCCATTTACCTTTTTAAAAATATTTGTATCCTTGAGAAAATTCGATAACCCGCACACATAGTGCAATTCCTGTAACGTATCGCTCACATAGAGCCGTTACTTAATATATCCGCACACTTAGTGCCATCTTCCCGTAACGTATCACTCACATAGAGCCGTTACTTAATGTTTCCACACACTTAGTGCTAATTTCCCGTAACGTATCGCTCACATAGAGCCGTTACATAACATTTCCGCACTCACATTGCCATACAACCAATTTCACACACATAGTGCTCGTTAATTAATTTCATTCTCTTGATCGTATAATACACATATACAAATATTCACATTTCGATACATATGTCATACACATATACCTATATTCGAATCAATTCTTCTTTCTATGTTTATCATCACATTCGACATTATTATTATAAACACATAGGTAATTATTCCATCCATAATTATATATCCAACCAAATACTTTAGTTGCTTACATGATGCAACTCACATTCGGCATCTACATAAATTAAATCTCATATCATGTCACATTTAGCAATTATATGTATCTACAGCAATGGACACATGTATATACAATTATACATATCTCAAATACTCAAAACTTTATATAAACCACCACATATACATGATAGTATCTCATTCGGCATACAATATAAAAATTACCATGTACATTCGGCATTTGAGATTTGATATATTAAATTCATTCAAAATGTATAATTCAATTTAGTACTAATAATTTAAAATCAATCGCTTATAAACTTACTTGGTAGTTGAGGATCTAAAATTTTTTTCCGGCTACTCGATTAATTTAGCTTTCCCCCGATCCGATTCCGGTTCTTTCCGTCATTGATATAAAATAAAGTTCAAAGAGATCCCATTGAAATAAAATTTCATTCATTTTTAACTCGAAACTCATAATTTCACCATTCTTCCAATCTATCACTCATAGTTTGAAAATTTCATAATTTAATACTATTTTCTAGGCATTTCGAACTAGGATAATTTGCACATTATTGAGCTAAGGCCGAATGTCCCTTAAGCTCCTTAGAGCCTTAAAAAGCTATTCAATTTGATCATAACATCCAATTATGAAATTTACTCTTTTATCCCTAGAACTCACATCTTTTGCAATTTAATCCCCAAATCATAAAACACAAAATTCATGAAATTTGGACTTCTCTCTCAAGAGCCGAATTTTCCCCATCATTATACAAATCTATACCAACCATTTATTTTGCATTTTACACCCTCAAATATAGAACTTCATAATCTAAGCCATTATTCTCTACTCACCTAAATTTCCTACTCAAATGTGTTGATTTCAAGCATAGATATAACATATAACTATCAAACATAACAAAGCAAAAATATCCATTCATGGTTGAATCTATGGCATGCTTAATTCTCAAAATTTTTCACATGGATTTGATAATATTTGGAATAGCTAACTCAAAAATGTATAAATTACAAGAAATCAAACTCAATTACTAACCTCAAGGTAACATGCAATGGCCGAATATGGAGAGTTAAATTTTCCCTCTTTTTCTTTGTTAAGTTCGGCAAGATGAAGAACAAAGATGGAAGATGAGTTTTCTATCATCTTTCTATGTTTTTCTTATTCTAATCATATAAAAAATATTATTATAACCCCACTTACTAAATCAAATAAAAAAAATGAAACCATCATAATACCGTCCACTCACCACATTTTAGGATAATTTACCATGCAAGTCTATTCATGTAAGAAAACAATTCAATTAGGCCCTTCCAATATAAATAAAGGCTACTTTTAACACTTAATCAATTTAATCCTCTTTCTTAAATAAAACATATAAACAATCAAATTATCTCACCATATTCTATCACATGCTTAAACATATATCACAAATATTAAGTAAATAAAAAGAATTATTTTCTAACTCGGACTTGTGGTCCCGAAACCACCGTTCCGATTAGGGTCGTAATTGGGCTGTTACAACTCCCCCTTCTTAAGGAATTTTCGTCCTCGAAAATCTTACCCGCGAATAAGTGTGGATAACATTCTTTCATTGATTCTTCAGTCTCCCAGGTTGCTTCTTCTATCCCGTGTTTATACCACATCACTTTAATCAATGATATCTTCTTATTTCGCAACTCTTTTACTTCCCGAGCTAAGATACGAATCGGTTCTTCCTTGTAAGCCAAATCGGGATGAATTTCAATCTTGGAGGGACTGATCACATGTGAAGGATCGGATCTGTATCGTCGAAGCATCGACACGTGAAAAACGTTGTGAATCTTGTCTAAATCAGACGGCAACCTCAATTTGTACGCAATCGGTCCAATTCGCTCGATAATTTCATACGGCCCAATAAATCTCGGACTCAGTTTTCCCTTTCGACCAAATCTAAGTATCTTTTTCCATGGTGATACTTTTAAGAACACTCGATCACCCACTTGAAACTCTACATCCTTCTGTTTCAAATCTGCGTACGATTTCTAAAGATCTGACGCAGCTTTCAAATTTTCCCGAATTACTTCAACTTTCTACTTCGTTTCTCTAATCAAGTCAACCCGGTGTATCTTACCTTCACTTAATTCCGTCCAATATAAAGGTGTACGGCATTTTCGACCGTACAATGCTTCTTAGGGTGCCATTTTAATACTTGATTAAAAACTGTTATTATACGCAAATTCAATCAAAGGCAAGTATCGTTCCCCTGTACCCTCAAACTCAAGAACACAACATATCAACATATCCTCGAGTATTTGAATAACATGCTCGGATTGACCATCCGACTGAGGGTGAAAAGCTGTACTAAAGTGTAACTTGGTGCCCAAAGCATCCTGCAGTTTCTTCCAAAACCGTGATGTGAACCTCAGATCCCTATCCGAAACAATAGAAACAGGTACCCCGTGCAATCGTATGATTTGCGATACGTACAACTCAGCTAACTTATCCAGTGAGAAATCAATACTTAACGGAATAAAATGAGTTGATTTTGTCAATCTATCAACAATAACCCAGATTGAATCTTTCTTGCTCGGCGTCAAAGGCAAACCCGATACGAAATCCATAGTGACTCAGTCGCACTTCCACTCAGGTAACATAATCGGCTGAAGAAGTCCCGATGGCACTTGATGCTCAGCTTTCACTTGTTGGCACACCAGACACTTCGACACATAGTCTGAGATGTCTCATTTCATACCGTGCCACCAATAATGCTGTTTCAGATCGTTATACATTTTCGTGCTACCCTGGTGGATCGACAGTCTACTACTATGAGCTTCATCACAAATCATTCGAATCAATTCAAGCTTTTTGTACACAGATTCGATTCATAAATCATAAACATCCTTCAGCATCAATCTGAAAGTCTGAATCCGCACACGATTCACAATGACTTTTCTTTGCTTTCAAATCATCATCAACCTCTTGGGCTTCTCGAATCTGCCGTTCGAACAATGGTCTTACCTTCAACTCAGCAACAATCGCACTATCCTCAATCAAAGCTATATCCGCATTCATTGCACGTAGAGCAAACAGCGACTTTCTGCTAAGTGCATCTGCAACCACATTAGCCTTTCCCGGGTGATAATCAATCACGAACTCATAGTCTTTTAACAATTCTAACCATCGTCTTTGTCTCAAGTTCAGATCTTTTTGAGTCATTAAATACTTTAGACTCTTATGATCCGAATAGACGTGGCATTTCTCACTGAAAAGATAGTGACGCCGAATCTTCAAAGCAAAGACTATAGCGGCCAACTCGAGGTCGTGCGTCGGATAATTCCTCTCGTGCGGTTTCAACTGTCTCGAAGCGTAGGCTACAACCTTACCCTCTTGCATAAACACACAACCCAGCCCATTTAAGGATGCATCGCTGAAAATAACAAATTCTTTACCCGATTCTGGCTGAACGAGTACCGGAGCTTCCGTTAACAAAGCTTTCAGCTGATCAAAACTCTTTTGACACCTTTCTAACCACTCGAATTTAACGTCTTTTTGTAGCAATTTTGTCATCGGAGCTGCTATCATAAAAAACCCTTTCATGAAACGTCTATAATATCCGGCAAGTCCTAGAAAGCTATGAATCTCAGAAATATTCCGCGGAGGTTTCCAATCAAGTATGGCCGAAACTTTACTCGGGTCAACCCGAATGCCCGATGCTAAAACAACATGCCCCAGAAATCTAACTTCATTCAACCAGAACTCACATTTGCTGAATTTTGCGTATAATTGTTTATCACGCAAAATCTGTAACACTAGCCTCAGATGCTCAGCATGCTCAGTTTCATCTCAGGAATAGATCAGTATATCATCTATAAATACAACTACAAACCGATCTAAATACGGTCTGAATACCCGATTCATCAGATCCATGAAAATCGCAGGGGCATTAGTGAGCCCAAACGGCATCACCAAAAACTCATAATGACCGTATCTTGTCCGAAAAGCAGTCTTCAGTATGTCTGATTCCCTAACTCGCAACTGATAATATCCTGACCTCAAATCAATTTTCGAGAACACTGAGGCTCCCTTAAGCTGATCGAATAAATCGTCGATGCGTGGCAACGGGTATTTGTTCTTTATGGACACCTTATTAAGCTGCCGATAGTCAATTCACATTCTCAAAGTTCTGTCTTTCTTCTTCACAAACAGAACGGGCGCACCCAAGGGAGAGAAGCTTGGTCTGGCGAACCCTCTATCTGTCAATTCTTGCAACTGAGCCTTCAATTCTTTCAATTCTGTCGGTGCCATTCTATACGGAGCTATTGAAATCTGGGTGGTCCCTGGTACTAGCTTAATCTCAAACTCTACCTCACGGACGGGCAGCAATCCCGGTAATTCCTCCGAAAACACATCTGGATACTCTTTAACAACCGGTATTGATTCAATCTTCTTTTCAGTTACCTTGTCGTTAATCACGTATGCAAGGTAGGCTTCGCAACCCTTCTTCAAATACCACCAAACCAACATCGAAGATATCATAGTAGGTAGTCTATTCAAATCCTCAGACTCAATTCAGATTATCTCGTTATTCTGGCATCTTAAATCAATAGTCTTTCATCTGCAATTTACTACCGCATCATGAACTGTCAACCAATCCATATCGAGAATAAGGTCGAACTCGTCAAAAGGTAATAGCATCAGATCCGCCGGAAAACACATGTCTCGAATCATCAATGGGCAGTTATTACACACTTTGTCAACTAATACACATCGACCCAGGGGGTTTGAAACCCGAATCACAAACTCAGTAGACTCAACAGGTAGAGTCTTACTGGAGACTAATGTTTCACACACATACGAATGAGTTGAGCTGGGATCAATCAAAGCAGTTACATTAGAATCAAAGAGAGTGAAAACACCAGTAATGACATCCGGGGATGAGGCCTCATCTCTAGCACGGATGGCGTAAGCTCTAGCCGGTACACGAGTATCTGATCTAACAACCGCATCTGTAGTCCCTCTCTGTGCACCACTCCTACCTCCCCCAAAACGAGACGATCTGCCTCTAGCTGTAGTGCCGATCGGTCTCGTACTCTGAGTAATACCCTTTCTAGCAGTCTCCGGGCAATCTCGAATGAAATGGTCCTGCGAGCCACACTTGTAACAAGTGCGAGAAATGGATTTACCCCAACACTCTCTGAAATGTCGTCTACCACACTGCTGACACTCAAGTTTACTCGATCTTTCATTATCAACACTAGCAACTGATGTAGCCCGAGAACTCACTGGGGGTCGTTCTCGAATAGAAATCCCAGTATTGGGTTTGGGTTGGCTACCATCATTTTTAAACTTCTTTGATACTGTCTGTGAATGTTTACCCGCCGATCTCTTCCAGAAATCTCTAGATTCAAGCTCAACTTTTTGTTTTTCTTTCCTCAGTTCTTCCGCTTTACAAGCTCTTTCAACTAGCACGATGACCTCGTTAATTTCAAGAATACCAACCAGAAGCTTTATGTCTTCGTTTAAACCATCTTCAAATCTCCGGCACATAACCGTCTCTGACGAAACACACTCGCGAGCGTAGCGACTGAGCCGCACAAACTTGCGCTCGTATTTGGATACGGTCATACGACTCTGTTTGAGCTCGAGAAATTCTTTACGCTTAGAGTCAATAAAGCGCTGGCTTATATACTTCTTACGGAATTCTGTCTGGAAGAAGTCCCAAGTAACCCTTTCTTTCAGGACAACTGACACGAGCATATTCCACCAGTAATAGGCAGAATCCCATAATAATGATATGGCACACTTCAAACACACATCAGGTGTGCAGGACAGTTCATCGAAAACACGAACAATATTATCAAGCCAAAATTCAGCTCTCTCTGCATCATCGCCATCCTCAGCTCTAAATTCCTGAGCTCCGTGCTTCCTAATGCGATCAACAGGAGGTTTAATTACTCTTTCAAGGTTGGCAACTGGAGGTACCACCGGTGCTACAGGGGGTACATTCGGATTTTGGGGTGGTTGAACAGCCGGATTGGTTCGTATGTAATGACTGAACCAATCGTTCATCATACTGTAGAAGACATGTCTAGCCCCCTCCTCAGGATTACTCGTAGCCGGTCGAGATTCCTCTGGCGCGATCCCTTGCATGGGAACGGGCGCCACACTCTCGACGTCATCAGCTACGACTCGCTCAGAATCGGGATCCATTACTACAAGAGAGAAATAAACACATTTTACTGTCAAAAGTCATCACACTATCACATTATAAACTATGGCATGTATAGCTAGACTCACACGCGCTACGTTAGTTCGAGAATCGACTAAATCGTAGCTCTGATACCAATTAAATGTAACTCCCCTAACTCATCTCAGTTGCCGAATTAGGGTTACGCGCATTACTAAACCTCACACAAGATAATACTCTTATAAGAACAATTATCATGATAAATTCATACCAAATTCTAGTGTCATTAATATGCATGTATAATTCAATTAATATCCAATCATTCAATTTCATAACACAATTAATATCATGCCGTCAACTAAGGAATAATTACAATCAAATAGCAATTTACCATTTGATAGGCCATTCGAACTCAAATATCAAATATGCATATAATACTTATTCGTTTATTTCATTTTTAAAATCATCAATACATTCAAACACATATCACTTGTATACATATACTTCACTTTTGTCTAAAACATTCTTCATTTCATTTACCCAAGATTTTAATAACTAACACAAACAATCCATTAACACCATTTTCTTACCATATTCGGCCATGACCATATACACATGAGTATTCGATCATTTCATGATCCCATTTTATCAGTTCATTCCATTTTTATGCCTTTAATCATTAATGCATACAAACCGAATGTATACCATTACTAGTATACACCTATACATTACACAACCCTTATCAATTATCTCTAGACATTTAATTATACTTATAACATCATGCCAAAACTAGTTTTCAACATTCAAATATCATATAGACAATTAGGTCATATCACATAAACAAACATTGATTGCTATTCATCATGACATATAAATCTATAATACTTTAACTATGTCTGAATTCATATAAGTTCAAAATAACCTAATCTTAGCCATCTTCGCATGGCTTTTATATACATACCAACCAAAAGAATCCAAAGAGTTATCAAGCTTATACATGCCATAATTTCTAAAATTTAACACTAATGAAAATACCAAAAGTAGGTGATAATGTGCTTGACTTTGACAGGATCCCCTAGTGTGAGCTTCAAATTCAATGATCTATACTATGAACAAACAAATACACAACTGTAAGCTATTAAAGCTTAGTAAGTTATAAGCAAAGAGGAGAGTACAAAATAGAGTAGTAAAGTAACTTTTCCCTTGTCCAATTCATAATAATTATTGAATAAGTTGCAACCTCATTACAAGTATTAAGATACCATTCATCAATAGACCACTCATGGAATAGCCAAAACTGAACATTCACCTAACTATTATCTGAGTCGAGACAGTATACATAATTTATACCAAAATAAAATATCTATCACCCTTTGTATACATACCTGAAATTTCCATTTACCTTTTTAAAAATATTTGTATCCTTGAGAAAATTCGATAACCTGCACACATAGTGCAATTCCTGTAACGTATCGCTCACATAGAGCTGTTACTTAATATATCCGTACACTTAGTGCCATCTTCCCGTAACGTATCGCTCACATAGAGTCGTTACTTAACGTTTTCGTACACTTAGTGCCAATTTCCCGTAACGTATAGCTCACATAGAGCCGTTACATAACATTTCCGCACTCACATTGCCATACAACCAATTTCACACACATAGTGCTCGTTAATTAATTTCATTCTCTTGATCGCATAATACACATATACAAATATTCACATTTCGATACATATGTCATACACATATACCTATATTCGAATCAATTCTTCTTTCTATGTTTATCATCACATTCGACATTATTATTATAAACACATAGGTAATTATTCCATCCATAATTATATATCCAACCAAATACTTTAGTTGCTTACATGATGCAACTCACATTCGGCATCTACATAAATTAAATCTCATATCATGTCACATTTAGCAATTATATGTATCTACAGCAATGGACACATGTATATACAATTATACATATCTCAAATACTCAAAACTTTATATAAACCACCACATATACATGATAGTATCTCATTCGGCATACACTATAAAAATTACCATGTACATTCGGCATTTGAGATTTGATATATTAAATTCATTCAAAATGTATAATTCAATTTAGTACTAATAATTTAAAATCAATCGCTTATAAACTTACTTGGTAGTTGAGGATCTAAAATTTTTTTCCGGCTACTCGATTAATTTAGCTTTCCCCCGATCCGATTCCGGTTCTTTCCGTCATTGATATAAAATAAAGTTCAAAGAGATCCCATTGAAATAAAATTTCATTCATTTTTAACTCGAAACTCATAATTTCACCATTCTTCCAATCTATCACTCATAGTTTGAAATTTTCATAATTTAATACTATTTTCTAGGCATTTCGACCTAGGATAATTTGCACATTATTGAGCTAAGGCCGAATGTCCCTTAAGCTCCTTAGAGCCTTAAAAAGCTATTCAATTTGATCATAACATCCAATTATGAAATTTACTCTTTTATCCCTAGAACTCACATCTTTTGCAATTTAATCCCCAAATCATAAAACACAAAATTCATGAAATTTGGACTTCTCTCTCAAGAGCCGAATTTTCCCCATCATTATACAAATCTATACCAACCATTTATTTTGCATTTTACACCCTCAAATATAGAACTTCATAATCTAAGTCATTATTCTCTACTCACCTAAATTTCCTACTCAAATGTGTTGATTTCAAACATAGATATAACATATAACTATCAAACATAACAAAGCAAAAATATCCATTCATGGCCGAATCTATGGCATGCTTAATTCTCAAAATTTTTCACATGGATTTGATAATATTTGGAATAGCTAACTCAAAAATGTATAAATTACAAGAAATCAAACTCAATTACTAACCTCAAGGTAACATGCAATGGCCGAATATGGAGAGTTAAATTTTCCCTCTTTTTCTTTGTTAAGTTCGGCAAGATGAAGAACAAAGATGGAAGATGAGTTTTCTATCATCTTTCTATGTTTTTCTTATTCTAATCATATAAAAATATTATTATAACCCCACTTACTAAATCAAATAAAAAAAATGAAACCATCATAATACCGTCCACTCACCACATTTTAGGATAATTTACCATGCAAGTCTATTCATGCAAGAAAACAATTCAATTAGGCCCTTCCAATATAAATAAAGGCTACTTTTAACACTTAATCAATTTAATCCTCTTTCTTAAATAAAACATATAAACAATCAAATTATCTCACCATATTCTATCACATGCTTAAACATATATCACAAATATTAAGTAAATAAAAAGAATTATTTTCTAACTCGGACTTGTGGTCCCGAAACCACCGTTCCGATTAGGGTCGTAATTGGGCTGTTACAACTCCCCCTTCTTAAGGAATTTTCGTCCTCGAAAGTCTTACCCGCGAATAAGTGTGGATAACGTTCTTTCATTGATTCTTCAGTCTCCCAGGTTGCTTCTTCTATCCCGTGTTTATACCACATCACTTTAATCAATGATATCTTCTTATTTCGCAACTCTTTTACTTCCCGAGCTAAGATACGAATCGGTTCTTCCTCGTAAGCCAAATCGGGATGAATTTCAATCTTGGAGGGACTGATCACATGTGAAGGATCGGATCTGTATCGTCGAAGCATCGACACGTGAAAAACGTTGTGAATCTTGTCTAAATCAGACGGCAACCTCAATCTGTACGCAACCGGTCCAATTCGCTCGATAATTTCATACGGCCCAATAAATCTCGGACTCAGTTTTCCCTTTCTACCAAATCTAAGTATCTTTTTCCATGGTGATACTTTTAAGAACACTCGATCACCCACTTGAAACTCTACATCCTTCTGTTTCAAATCTGCGTACGATTTCTGACGATCTGACGCAGCTTTCAAATTTTCCCGAAGTACTTTAACTTTCTACTTCGTTTCTCTAATCAAGTCAACCCCGTGTATCTTGCCTTCACTTAATTCCGTCCAATATAAAGGTGTACGGCATTTTCGACCGTACAATGCTTCGTAGGATGCCATTTTAATACTTGATTAAAAACTGTTATTATACGCAAGGTAACATGTAATGGCCGAATATGGAGAGTTAAATTTTCCCCCTTTTTCTTTGTTAAGTTCGGCAAGATGAAGAACAAAGATGGAAGATGAGTTTTCTATCATCTTTCTATGTTTTTCTTATTCTAATCATATAAATTACAAGAAATCAAACTCAATTACTAACCTCAAGGTAACATGCAATGGCCGAATATGGAGAGTTAAATTTTCCCCCTTTTTCTTTGTTAAGTTCGGCAAGATGAAGAACAAAGATTGAAGATGAGTTTTCTATCATCTTTTTATGTTTTTCTTATTATAATCATATAAAAATATTATTATAACCCCACTTACTAAATCAAATAATAATAAAAAAATGAAACCATCATAATACCGTCCACTCACCACATTTTAGGATAATTTACCATGCAAGTCTATTCATGCAAGAAAACAATTCAATTAGGCCCTTCCAATCTAAATAAAGGCTACTTTTAACTCTTAATCAATTTAATCCTCTTTCTTAAATAAAACATATAAACAATCAAATTATCTCACCATATTCTGCCACATGCTTAAACATATATCATAAATATTAAATAAATAAAAAAAATTATTTTCTAACTCAGATTTGTGGTCCCGAAACCACCGTTCCGATTAGGGTCGTAATTGGGCTGTTACAAGATGTATAAATCTTGCAATGTGATATGGCTTGATAATGGATGAGACTTTGGATCGTGTTTTTCTATGTGAAAATGGTGTATGTGATGTGTATATATGGTCTTGTGTGAATGGCCATTGTGGTATGCTTTAGTGGAATAGAAATAGTATGTTTCATACTTGATTTGGTAGTTGAGATGGTGAATATATTGCATGTTTAAAATGGTTTGAAATGAGATGTGAATCATATGCTTTCGGTATCGATTTGGTTCATGAAATAGACATGTTTTGAGTTGGAATTGTATATGGAAATGAATGAGGATATTGTAGCATAAATTGTGTATGTTTTGGTAGGATTTTGACCATTAATTGGGCATGAATTGAGTATAGAGTGATGCTTGTAGGAATGACCCGAAATGGGTGGCAAGTTGGCCTTGTAAATGGCCTATAATTGCCCATACGATTGAGCACACGGGCGTGTGTCTCGATCGTGCCCATCAATGTCCCAATTCAAAGCAAGTCAGACTTGCACACGGGCCAGACACACGGGCATGTGACAGGCCGTGTGATTTAAGTCAGTGTTGCACACGGGCCAGACACATGGGTGTGTGACAGGCCGTGTGACCGAAGTCAGTGTTGCACACGGGGTAAGGCATGGCCATGTGAGGCACACGGCCTAGCCACACGGGCGTGTGCCCTGTTTGAAAAGAAAAATTTTCTAAGTTCCGCAAAGTTTCCTTATGAGATCGGTTTAGTCCCGAACTTTCTCTAAAGCATGTTTAAGGTCTCGTAGACCTTCTAAAGGGACTTTGTGTTATTGATTAATTATGATATGCTGATGTGTGAGAAATGGTTGTTTAAATGTTATTACTCGACCGATAATGCCTCGTAACCTTAGTTCGGCAATGGATATGGGTTAGGGGTGTTACACCTCGAGAGTCCATTTAAGGGACAATATGATTGATTTCAAATATGAATAGTAAATGACATGAATTAATAGTATTTGATATGTAAACTCCGGTAATACTCTGTAACCCTGTTCCGATGATGGATATGGGTTAGGGGTATTACATGTATTGTACTCACCAGGCAGATCTATTTGATAGCTGTTGTGATTGATCCGTTTGAGTACTTGGAAAGGCCCATCTTTATTATGGCCTTTGAATTGGACCAAGCTACTCGTATCATTCCCTCTTCCTCACGAAGATTCATCCTTGAATCTTTAGCTGCACAAAAAGAAAAAGGATTAGAATAAATAACAATATAATGAAAAAAATACTTACCTAAGCTTTCTTGTGCGCCAGAATTATCTCCATGATTAAATATATTATTTTGATCCTTTAAATCAACTTTGATCATGTATGTCTCCTTTAAAAACAAGGTATCAACACTAAACAAAGAAGTGTTAGGTACATCAGTCTTCAAGTAAAAAATAACCTGTAACTTTGTTTTAATATGCATGGTCATCCATAAGAATTTCCAACGATGAGTCAAGAATTTCACATAATTATAAAAATCAAGAATTTTAATATTATTATGTAAAAATTCATCGTTAAAGGTCAAAATAGAAAAAAAATTGTTGCAAAAGAAAATATATAAAATGCTTTAAAAAACTTATTTAATGCAATATAATTACTATTTTTAATCTTTACAAATTTAAATAAACCCATAAAATCAGTTGAACTGTCAAACTAAGGTTTAATGAAATTTGACCAACGAGAAAGCATGTTGTAAGAAAATATTTTACAAAAAAAATCAGTAGCATACTTATAAAAAACATTCAAAGTATGCCTTCTTAAATCAATTCCTATTGTTTCCTTACCTTTCTTACCTTATAGCACTTGTGGAGTATTGTTAATATTCAACTTACCTCTCTCCCACAAGTAAAAGTGTCGATCGATGGTAGAGTAATGTAATTGGAAGTCCGTCAATAGATTCTTAAAATCCGTCAATAGATTTTTAAAATCTTGTAACAAGGAAACACTACTAAACAAATCCGAGTTATGGTTAGTTAAAACATAATCATTCATCACTCATGAATATTTTTCTTTTTTTTTTTTTATTTTCTTTTCCCACTTGAGAACTCTTCAATTTTACCTCATATGTAATTTCACTCACTAAAAGTGGATCATCAAGTAGACTTTTATCACCCAAGGTCTATTTTCTCTCTGTTTTTTCAATTTTTTCTTCCTCACTTCTCATATCCCCATCACAAGTATTATGAATATTCAGTTCAGTACAATATATCTCAGTAGGAGAACATGACATTTCTATCTCATCTAACTCAATAGATTCAAGGAAAAAATTCTCACTATCATCTTTTTTCGGTTCACAAAGTTCGCCATCACAAATCTCTTTTCCATTAGAGTATGAGTCAACAAAAGGTACAAAGTCATACTTACTTTCTTCTCTAGTTGGATATTGGAAACCCCTATGATCTTCTGAACTACACCAATAACATTGCACAAAAGGTGATAAGTCAATCATTTTCTCTCTATTTGGATATTTAATTGGACATTGGAAACCCTTATAATCTTTTGAACTACACCAATAACATTGCACAAAAGGTGGTAGCTCAATCGTATTCCTCCTTTCGTTTGGTCATCTCCCCTTGAATTGACAAACTAATTTATAATCACCTTTTCCATCACAATAAGTCTCTTGATCATTCTTTCCATGAAATTCTGGAATTGAGAAGTTCGATTTAGCTAAAAAATGTTGCTCATAGTCATTATTAACCAAATTCTCATCATTTGCACGATAGACGCATCGAGTATTGTTTGTACGAAGATAAGGTTGATCAACCTAATCTCCCCAATTACGATTTCGGCACTCAATTTTGCTACATAGAAGTTCTAATTTTTTCTGATCATGTCTAGAATAGTATCCCATTGCTGATCTAAAGCATCTCAAACCTCTTGATCCCTTTGCAACTTCCCAATTATAGTATCGTGAATCATTATGAAAGCCAGAAAAGAACACAACACTCAAGAAAAGAAAAATTAAGCAAACCTCACTGTTATGCACTAAGAAATAAATTTGAATTCTCAATGAGGTAAGAATTAATCTTGTGAGTCATTTAAAAGTGTCTATATCAATCAATTAGAATATTTTAGAATCAAACTAACAAAGCAAACCTAGTAGCACTAGGAGTCCAAAATCGGCTAGACACCAAATAATTATGTTGCACGGAGAAAGGAATGTGCAACGTGCTTTAACCTACTAACACAAGAAATAATAAAGTATTAGAATGCATAAAGAAATAATAAAAAAGCAAAAATAAAGGAAAAACTAAGGCTTAGAGTTAATGAAAATTGTTGAAACTCGAAAACACGAAAAATTGCGAAGCAAATTGACAAACTTCGTTCGATGTGTTCTTGATTCCCAAAAATCAAATAATTTAAATTGAAGCCTCCTCAAATAATTTAGACCTGTTCTGGAAAGTTTCAGCAGAAAATTCAACCCACAGAATATTTTTTATTTTTTATTTTTTTTAGATTTTTTTCTATACTTTTTTGATCACTATTGTTTGTGGGAAATATTTTTTATATTTTAATACAGTGCCAAGAATCAGTATATGAAATTTCAAATCAATTGAAAAAAGTTTACCCACTAAAAAACAATTTTCTGAAAAAAATTCTTGGTAAAAATTGCTTATAGGCTGTTTTGCAATGGAAATCAGTTTAGAAATCAACCATGAACACCCAAAATGCCCAAACCTGATACCAAATGATAAAGATTGATATGGAATGCGTACAGAACAGGATCATAGCTTGTATAAGTTGTGGATTTAACCTAGATCTCTAGACGAACGTAAATTGAAACGAGAAACAACGAAAACAAATTAGTTGTCACAAAGGAAAGTCAAACCAAATTAAAACAAAAGAAATATGAACCGACTAATAAAGAGTCCAATAGAGAATGAACTAGGGTTTCTTGGATGGAATGAAACCATCCTTGGACCCCAAGAAAGTGCCCTAACTAGATTTAGAAAAATAAAACCCAAAACAGATTTGTTATAAGTGATTTTAAAGACAAAAGCAAATTATTTTGTGCAAGAATGTTTGAAACAACAATAAAAGATTAAAACTCCTAATTTTTATGTGTTTCTTGATGAAACAAGATAAGAGAACGTCTTTCTTGAAGCAATTTTAACCTAGAACGAAAATCAATAAAATCAATAAGCCAAAACAACAAGAACTAAATTAAAATAAAAAAAATGATAAATTAAGGCTAGAAAAGAGAAGATGACGTCCTAAGAAGCCTTGGAAACATTAAGAATCCACAAATCTTTTCAATGGCTCTAATTCCCCCTTCAAGAAAGAGATCTTGATAAGAAAAAGCTTGAAGATGATTCCCACAACCTAAAAGATTGTTAAAACAACTTCTAAAAGAAACTTAAGAGCAATTCTTGAAGAAAAACTCAAAGAGAATTATTATAAACTTAAAAAAAATAAAAAATTAATTGTGTGGTATAAGGGTGGACGGCCATGCTACTTATAGGCCCCCAAAATGAGTTTTCCTAACCCTAATAAACTAACTAACATAACAACTCATCAAATAAAAAAACAAAATAATTCTAAGTGTGGGCTTTTAATGAGAACTCGTCCAAAGGAATTAATGGGCTCCTTGGGCTGAATTCTCACATGTTGATCCACCTATTAAAATAAAATTGGACCTAAAGTTTGAATATTTTACAATTTGGGCCATTTTGATAATTTGGTCTGATATTCAATGAAATTACTTTCCAAACTTCAAGATGGGCTTGTAGACATCTTAATGGGCCATTTTTTCAAGAACTTGGTCTTGTGATCCGTTTGCTCTCAAAATTGGCTCGTTCAAGCTCGTACATGAAATCCAATGCGCCTTGGCTGCAAGATTCAATTTCTTGGACCAAGATTTCCAAGATTTGAAATCTTGATTTTCTTGATTCTTAAAATTGTCTGAAACAGCAAAATTGGACCAAGATTCAGTTTCTTGACTTTCTTGAAAATAAGAAAGTGAATCTTGATTTTCTTTTTCGATCGTGTACGCATCTAAGGCCTTGGTAACAAGTCTTGGATGGTCCCGTTCAATCTTGCTTGAATTTGCTTGGCCTTCGACCTCGTTATTGGGCCTTGAGGAAATTTGAGCCCATCACGTTCATGAGCTTGATTTTGGGCCTTGCAACTCGTATCATAAGTGCTAGAAAGTAAGATATGAAATAATCAAATGATTTGATCACTAAGTCTATGTTACAATTCGGTATATGAATTAGTTGAATAATAGACTTGAAGTGATTATTTGTATTTAAATAGCATTTATGTTATATTGATTTGAATTATAGAAATACCATTAAGTTTTATCACTTAGCATGCGGTTTGTTTTTCTGTGTGCAGGTTAGGTCCCAAACGAGGTCCCAAGCATTGGCTTTAACATCCAGTCAAGATCCTAAAGTCAACAATGTTTGTATAACTCTTTTGTTGATATAAGGCATGTACCTAGGTTGAGTGAAATTTGGTATATAAAGTTATGTGTATATGCACTTATGGTTTAATGGTTAATGTTATAATTTGGTTAAATGTATACATATGAATTTGGTGAAATAGGTAAGCATGTAAACGATTTAAATAGCTTGTATTAGGTAAATGGCTTGTAGATGATAGGGTATTGGCGTAATGTTAAAAAAGGCATTGGTTGACATAAATTGATGTTAATATGTTACAAATATGAGTTGAGATGATTAAAATGGTTATATGTTTAGAAATTGGTTTGGAAAATTGCATGTTGTTAAACAAAGAGAAATTGCATAAATAGTATGTGACGTCGCGATGTCAAACGTACCATGTTCCGACGGGAATGACCTATAATGTCACAGTGAGACTAGGAACCCTGTCCTCCCGGCAAGACCAAAATAGTATATCACATCATGACGAGGAACTCCCTCATATCGCAATGTCAACCTCGTAATTTGAATTCTTTATAATTCACTCTTAATTTGATTCGATTTAGCATTAGACCTTTTGTAAGCTCATATAAGTCACGAGAATTATTATTTATCATATCACTTGCTTATATTACTTAGATTTGTATGTCTAATGATATGAATTTTACTTAAATTTGATCATAGTTGCTCTGGCAACGAATGTGGCACCTTGTATAGTACATAGGTGATGAATATGGTACATGGTGATGATTTTGGATGTTGATTATGGCATGTGAATTAGTTAAGTTAATGCTTAGTTGAAAAACGTGTATTTGATTTCCATGTTTGATGTATGTGTTGATGAATGGTTATTTTGGTTCTTAGTTAATGGCATGAAAATTTTTATTTTGAATTGTGTATGTATGCAAATGTGAGTTAGGCTAAACATGGTTGACATAGTTGAATGGAAATTTGGAATCAAATATGTTTAAATGATGTATGGTGAAGAAATGTGACTTATTTTTGTTTTCTGAAGCTCATGCTTATAGTTTAGAAGCGTTTGATGTGTATGAGTGAGTACATAGGTGTATATGTTGAAGTTGAAAAATATGTTTTTGATAGATTTGGCGTAGGTGAAGTTGCAATGGAGTGTATGAAATGTCATGGTTTGGTTTTGAATTGATTTAGGTCTTAATAGATGTAAATCTAGTTGCAATTGGTTTGGTAACTTGTTCGCATGAAATAGTATGTATTTCTCTTTATGATGGTGGTACAATATGGCTTGAATCAAATAGGTTGGTATGAATGCTTTGATTTGGAACCAAATGGTTCATTTTTGCCAAAAACAGGGGTCACGTCTTGACGACCAATCTTCATTGTTGCAACATTGACCGACAGTAAGTGACGATGTGACATCCAGAGGCTTGAAGTCATGATGTGACATACTATTTTGGTGACATCACGATGTGGAAAAGATGATGTCACAGCATCGGCCCTGAACTTCTAAATTCTGCCAATTTGGTCCTAATTTATGCTTGGGTTGACAAAAGAGCTTTTGTAAGTTTGATTAAGACTAAAAAATTATTAATTAAGCATAAATTATATGTAATTGACATTTGATTGCCAATGTGAATGATTATTTACTATAGAATTGTCTTTAGTTGCTCCAGCAACGAATATAGCATCCTGTAGCTTGGACCCAGCGATCGAGTCGGGCGAGGGGTGTTACATGAGGAACCAAATTATGTCAAAAATTTGAAATTTAAATATTAAATCTTAAATTTGAGCATAGTACAGTGACCAAAATTGAAATGTGACCAGTATTTTATAATTTATAAAAATTTTAAAAAACTTATTCCAACTCATCATGCAAAAATATTTTTTTTTGTTAGTATAGTATTTTTTTTTAAATCCACATTAAAATTTTAATTAGAATAGTCGACAATGTTAACAATTTGGATTAAATATTATAAAAAATAGTGACCAAATTATTTTAGAATTTAAGTATAAAAATTAAATCTTAATTTTAAGCATAATAGAAAAACCAAAAGAGATATTTGACCATTTTCCTATAAAAGGAAAGTAAAGAAAAGGAAGGCCTAGATATGTGTCAAAGTAAAGGATCTTCCTTTATAAAGACTAAATTTTAATTTTAGGCATACCAGAGGAACCAAAAGTAATATTTGTCCATTTACTTATGAAAGGGAAAAAAATGAAGGCTTAGACACGTATCAAAGTAAGAAGATTTAAAGGATCTTCCCTTTATATATAGATTATACAGTCTACCCTCTTTCTATAACAACCACCTACTTTAATAACATTTCACTATAATAGCTAAGTTTCGATTTTTTTTGTTTTATTTTAGCCTCGTACAATTGCTTTTCACTTATAAAAGTAACATTCATAGTTAGGAAATAGTTATGAAGTATATTCTTTATTAAGTTAGTTCGTTATAATAGCATATTGTCTAAAATTTTAAGTAAAATTATAGCTATTTCATATAAGCAAGCTTGTTAATTATATTTTATTAAACAAAAAATATCTTAATTAAAATATTATATCAATAAAATGTTTAAATTTCACATGAAAAAATCTATTAATCATATTTTATTGAATAAAATAATCTTCAATGAGTGAAATTAAATATATCAATTCAATAAACTATTAAGTTTTCTAATTAAATATTCTACTATGAATTTGGAATATCATAAACTTATAAATTGATTATTTGAATTTAATAACTCATAATAAAAGTATTTAATTTAATTTGATAACTCAGACTGATTAATTGACCTTATTAGATTTATGAAGTTCATAATTAGTCATGTAAAAGCATGTAAAATAAAATATATGTGGGGTTATGCCTCGTATTTAGGCCGAAACAGGTTCATGTCTCGACGAGGAAAAGGCATCATCCTGACAACGCAACCACCGACATCCTAATGAGAAGAGACATCTCATCCCGACAATGTGATGAAGGACTTCCTGACGAGGCAGTAGCCATGTCACGACGACGCGACGTATTATGCAATTTTTTTAGCTTTCTTCTCTCAGTTAAACTCTATTTTACTTTCCCGGTTAAACTCTGTTTTAGTTTCCCACTCAAACTCTGATTAGTACAGGTTATTTTATTATTATTTGACCTACGAATTTAGCCTATTAAAAGGCCTCTTTTCCACCTTAGAAAGCCAACTCATAACACATTTAGGTATTAGCTTTTACAAACTTTCAGAGAATTTTATGTTTACGTTTTGAGAGTTCTTATTTCAAGTTTCGAGATTTAGTTTTATCTCTATCTTTGTAATCTTCGTTTTTGTTGTTATAGTAAAATTATATTTACTCGTGGTTCTTTATCCTCATTTGAGGATTTCTTCCACGTAAATATTTGTATTCGATCTTTTCAATTTCTTCGTTATTTTTCTTGTTCGTTGCTTACATGGGTTAATCCCTAACAAACTGGTATCAGAGCTTGGACAACTTTTGCATTCAACCCGTTTAGAGATGGAAGCAACAAGGTTCAACATTGAGAAGTTTGATGGCATAAAAAATTTTAATCTGTGGCAAGTTCGCATGTCAGCAATGTTGATCCAGAGTGATCTTGATAGGATTCTTGTAGAAAGGAAACCTAATGACATGGAACAATCAGAATGGGATAGGTTTGATAAAAAGGTTTTATCCTCAATTCAATTATGCCTAACAAATCATGTGTTACAGGAGGTTTTAATGGAGAAAACGACATACACCCTGTGGAAAAAGTTAGAAACCCTTTATGCGATTAACTCTCTAGCTAACCGAGGTTATACACATTCCGCATGAACGAATGTGAGCACCTTAGAGGTCATATCAATCGATTTATAACTCTTTTTAATGATTTGAAAAATGTTAAGGCTCAGATTGACTATTATTGTGCTTTTTACCCCTTTCATACAAGTCTTTCAAGGAGGTTCTGATTTATGGTCGAGATAATCTCTCATTCGAGGATGTGAAAGGTCATCTGTTTAGTAAAGGCAAACTTGGAAATGAGTTTGATTCGTATAGCAAGTCAGATAGACAAACCTCAATTTTGGTAGCATCAAGAAAGCGAGATAATAAATATCGTTATTGTAAGAAGTCAGGTCACATCAAGGCAGATTGCTACAAGCTGCGAAATAAAAGGACTACTGAGAGCAACGAGGAAGATTTAGCTAGTGCTAATTTGGCTAATGATAAGGGTGATGATTTCTTATTGGTGTCAATAAGCAAA
Organism: Gossypium australe; assembly: GCA_005393395.2. NCBI lineage: Eukaryota > Viridiplantae > Streptophyta > Magnoliopsida > Malvales > Malvaceae > Gossypium > Gossypium australe. Next base: position 35,487,720 of record CM016620.1, read on the forward strand.
AGCTTTGAGCTTACGTCCGAGTGGATCCTGGATTCGGGGTGTTCTTTCTACATGTGTCCCAATAGGGACTGGTTCTCCACATACAGTTTAGTTGAATGTGGAGTTGTGTGTATGGGGAATGGTTCACCAGGTAAAGTAATCGGTATTGGTACTGTTCAGATCAGGATGCACGATGGGACAATCAAGATACTTTCAAACGTCAAGTATGTACCTGATTTAAAAAGAAATCTCATCTCCTTGGGAATTTTGGACTTGAAGGGTTGTATAATAAACATCGAGTCAAGCGGCATAAAGGTATCCCGTGGGGCTTTCGTTTTGATAAAAGGTAAAAGGATTGTCAGTCTTTATGTTCTAGAAGGATCAACGTTGACTGGTGAAATCGAACGCCCCTCGTCCATTAAAGAGTCGAAGTCAACTCATTTGAAGTGTAGGCAACTTGGTCATAGGAGAGAAAAATGTATGACCATTTTGGATAAGAGAGGTTATCTTTTGGATGTAGGTTTTGAAAAGATAGGTAATTGTGTTCGTGAAAATTAGACCTGGGTCAGTTTTGATTTGGCAGTGCACAAGTCGAAGGTTAGAAGTCTTTCAACTTCAAAAAACAATTTCGACTAGTTAATACCCTGCATAGTTCGAGATAGGCCTGTGGCAGGCTCTGGCAAAGAAGGCAATGTGGAAATATGAGTCAATGTGAAGATTTGTAGGGTTATGCCTCGTATTTGGCATAGAATAAGTTTGATGTCCTGACGAGGAAGAGGCGTCGTCCCAATGATGTGACCACCGACGTCTCGACGAGAAGAGACATCTTGTCCCGATAAGGCGACGTGTTATGCAAGTTTTCCGGCTTTCTTCTCCCAGTTAAATTTTGTTTTAGTTTCCCATTTAAACTCTAATTAGTGTAGGTTATTTTAATATTATTTGACCTACGAATTTAACCTTTAAATAGGCCTGTTTTCCACCTTAGAAAATCAACCCATAACACATTTAGGTATTAGCTTTTACAAGCTTTCAGAGAATTTTGTGTTTACGTTCTGAGGGTTCTTATTTTCGGGTTTCGAGGTTTAATTTTATCTCCATCTTTGTATTGTTCATTTTTTCCGTTATAGTAAAATTATCTTTGCCTGTGGTTTTTTATCCCCATTTGAAGAATTTTTCCACGTAAATATTTGCGTTCGATCTTTTCAATTTCTTCATTATTTTTTTTGTTCGTTGCTTACACGGGTTAATCCTTAACAATATACATAAAAGCGATAATGCATGCACCTTTTATACGTCTTTTAATTTTGTTGATTTAATCCTCATTTTCTTTCTTTTTTGAGCATAATTCTTATTTTCTTAAATTGATGGAAATTCACAATATGAATTTATGGTAGGTTTACAACAATTAACTCCTTATAACATGTTGTTATAGGTGTATAACAACCACCTATCTAAAGCAAGCAAAATAGTGGCTGGCAAAATAGTGGCTAGCAAATGGGGCTATTATAGAGATGGTTGATTATAGATGTTTGATTTTTTAACTCAATTTTTGTTATTTTTTTAAAAAAATAATCTAGTTTTTTATTTATAAAATTTAAATTATTTCTAAATTTTTTAAATAGGGATAAATATCAAATTTATACATGAACTTTGTTTCAATGTGCAATTTGATACATGAACTTTAATTTGGTGCAATTATACACATGGAACTTGAATTGTGGTTCATATATATACATAAATTTTTTATTTTGATTCAATAGTACACTTTTAAGAAAATGAATGCATACATTTATTTTCATTTTTGATTAATATAATAGTTTGTATATGCAATATATCAACATAAGCCAATGTTAATTTGATAATATTGTTAGTTATTTTTTAAAATTGACTCAAATCAAAATTTCATATATAAAATCATATAAAATTAAAATTCATGTATGATATTACACATTGGATCAAAGTTTACGTATAGTTTTGATATTTATCATTTTTATATATTCTCTTTTATTCTTTTTAATTTCTAGATTTTTTTATACGAACTCGTTTTTGTGATGATTCGTGAAACACCCCAAACCCGGCCCACGAGCTTTGACCAGATTTGGTATGTTCCTCAAGTAAACCGGTTTCAAATTCTTTTGTTACTTAGAGAAAAACTTGTGTGATTTAAAAAAAAATATTGTTTGGGTTGGGCTTGTGTTGAAAACAAACTGGATTTTTATATTAGAAAACCCTTTTTTTTATTTTAAGTAATAAACATATCGAGTATATTTTCAAATAAAATACTTAGTCTTTAACTTAATCAAAATTTGTAACACAATAAAACAACAAGTAGAAATAAAAATCGTTCATCATGGCCTTATGGCCTTATTACATCAAATAGTTTCCAAAATATTTCAAAGTACTAAAATAAATTCAAGAGTCCATAAAAATATAAACTTCATGTTGAGCATGGCCACCACAAGTACTGCCGTCCCGGTCCATCACTGTTCATCACCTGAAACATGGTCCCACAACGGGGTGAGTCAAACAGACTCAATGTGTACACGACACTAAATCATAATAGAATCAGGCATACAATAGTTACACATTCAAAACATAAAATACAAGTTATGATGCATTCCCAAACCCAAACCTAATTGTCCATCCGCTACACACCCCCGTACCTGCCAGTCACACCGTGGGGACTACTAAGTCGACCCTCCTTCCGCTACACTCCAAATTGCGGTCTTAGGTCACCGCATTCGTGGTCTTAGGTCACCACGTTAAGATTACTGTGGTCTTAGGTCACCACTTTCAGATTACTGTGGTCTTAGGTCACCACTTTTCACTTCCCCTTTCAAACAAACCCATATGCCCATAACATATTATGCAATTACATGCCCAAGTTCACATTCTTATCATATTCTCATGTTACGAATAACATTTTTCATATTCCTAGTAGAAGTAGGAAACGTACTTGAGTACTTAGTACCATATCATGGTACCTTAGCCACTTTCATATCCTTAATATCACATATATTATTTAACACAGCCATAAAACGTATTATGAAATAGTGTGGGGTACACACCTGATTTGCTTAACGAATTCCTTGAAATCCCAAAAAAACCGATCTATTGCTTTAGATCTCAATTCCTACATTTGGTAACCTTAATATGTTAGCATAAAGCCTATAAAACCAAATCCTAGTAGGATTTGTATTCTTAAAACCTACCTTATTGTCGAATTGACTATAGTCAAATCCCGAAAACTTGTATTCTTCTCCTTTGAAATCGGCTACTCACTAGATCCCTTGAATCTGTTAGTTTTCGGCTTAAAACACATAATAATAGATCTAACTACTAAAATAGGCCTTGGCCGAATGCTATAGAAACTTACCTTGTGGATTTTAAATCCCGAAACTCACTGAATAACTAGGGAACATGCGACCTATGGTGTACCTTCGGGAAAAGAACTTCTCCTTCCTTGTAGTCGACACTTAGTAAATCTCGAAAGATCTCTTCGGCAACAGATATTAAGGGTATTCGAATCTTAATTTCGACAGCCTTAAAAGAAATAGAATAAGAATCTAACCTAATCTTACCCTTACTGAAGAATTTGATGGAACTCTTGCTTGAACCCTTAGCAGTATTTGGCTATGGCTTTGATGTGGATAACAATTTCGGCTCTTGAGGCTTAGTGAGAAATCGACTAGGGCTATTGGTATCTTCGGCTTTTGATTGTGTTTGTAATAGAAGAAGGAAAGAAAAGAGAAAAAGAGAATAATGGCAGAGAGAATTCGGCAGAGAGAAGAGAAGAAACTTTAGAAAATTTCGGCAGAGATTTTCTTGAAGAGAAAAGAATGAATGAAGAATAGCCTTACTCTTCTTTTTATAGCCAAAATTACTAGGCTAGAGTCCCTTACTTGGCCACCACTCTTCTATTTGATAGCTTTATCCTTTTAATTATCACTTTATTAAAAGAATTTAATCCAACAATTATCTCTTGAAAATAATGATAAATAAATCCTTTAGCCGAAATTTAAAGAGAATAAAACTCCTCTTTTAAGAGCCTTAATGCCGTCCACCTCTCTGCTTCTGGAAGCAAAAATAAAACTTCTTTTATTTGCTTCCCAAGTGACTCGAACCCTGGCCCAAATACCTGCTTGTGGTGTTACCCACCTGGGCCTTAAGTGGCATCTTCAGGCCACTTTTCCAAGCCTGATTGTGTGTCAAATTCCTCCTACTAATTTTCTCAAGGCCACCTTGCCTTAATTTCCTCTTTTTAAACCTTAAAACTTGACATTTCTTTACATTTCCAAGTTTCCAAAAATTTTCGTTTGCCTCCTTTAAACTTAACATTTCCTTACATTTCCAAGTTTCCCGAAATGTTTACTTTCCTCTTTTGAATCATTTCTAGATCATTTCCTTACATTTCCAGGACATTTCCCTACATTTCCAAGACAAGACATTTCCTTACATTTCCAGGACATTTCCTCACATTTCCTCATATTTCCTTACATTTCCTTACATTTCCTCATATCTTAGGGTTCCTAAAACTCCTCATAACACATCCAACACACCCACTGAGCCCACTATCTCATGAATTACGCACGAACTCATAACCCCTAATCTAGGATGTTACAATTCGAGTCATTTAGACTGCCTAATCGTGAATTTGAGTAAGACTTGGTTCATTTCAAAAGGAATGGAAAAGATAGGCAATGGCTACAAACAAAGGTCACAAAGAAAGATAATTAAACAATAGATAGGGAACTCGACTTGTAATATCCCGAAATTGGGCCTAGTAGGTTGGGCCTTGGGGCTTTAGGAAAATTTTGAGTATTATTTTATTATTTGTGTTAGCTCGGGTATGAATTATGTATGTTTAGTATAGTCTTGTGAGGGCTTGATTTTATTAATGAGGCTAGAATAATTTTTTTTAGTTTGAAGAATTTAATGAAGTGGAGTAAGTGAGCTTGACACTTAAGTTAATTTAAGTGTTAAATTAAAGCACATGAGGAGTTAGTGGCATAGTGGATAAGGAGCTTGAAAGGTTGCTTGAGGGAAGTGGTTCGAGTAGCATGGAAAGCATATTGAGGATTTTATTTTTTTGTACATTCTAGCTTTGATGGACGGTCAAACTTTATTAAGGTAAGTTGGACTTTCAACTTTTATGGCAAGTTGAATAGCAAAATAGGAAAGCTTGTATTTTGGGATAAGAATCAAGAGGTTAAGGTAGGATTAGGGGACAAAGGGCTTGGATGATGGAAAGTTGTTTTGGAAATATTTTTATGGTCATTTTGACCATGAATGTGGACGCATAGATGGCTAGGGGGGTTGGCTTAATTTTGAATGTGATTAGGAAGAATTAAGGGATATGATAGGGAGAATTAAGGGAAATGATAGGATAAGTGTTAAATGAGGAGAGAAAAATGGGTCATGATAGGTGAAGGAGTAATGGCCAAATTTGGGGTTTGGTAGGAGGGCATTTACGGTTTGGTAATAGTAGGTTAGGTGTGCCAAAATTTCTTTTGGTTATTGGTCATTTTCGGCTAGTTAAGAAATGCTTTTCATTTCTTGTTTTGAGCCATATCAAATCCCTTTGAACCTTACCAATTTTTCTCTCTAGTGCACCAAAGTGAACCATAGCCGAATGCCCTTAGGCGTTGTTGATATTTTCTCCTCTTAGGCATTTGGCTGAAACTTATTTGGAACCTCCCTCTTATCTTCTAATCCTTGATAACCAAAAAGAACCTCTTTTGTTCTCATCTTCCTTTTCTTTTCTTAACATATTTGTTATCATTTGCAAATCATCTTTTACTTTCTTCTTGGCCGAATCTCTTTCTTCCCCATTCCTCTTGATTTTTCTTTCATTGGTTGCTAAAGCTGAATCATCCTTCTTCCCTTTTCATTTTCTTTGCCATACTAATTCTTCATCTCTTTTTAGCCGAATATCAATTGTTTTCTTCATTCAAAAACCATAGCCGAAACTCCCCATACTCTTTTTGTTTTGTCTTGGCCGAATATCAACAAGGATAGGACTTCTTTTGGTTTTCTTCAATCGGTTTTGGAAGATAAACTCTTCGGGACTTTGGAAGCAATCGTTCTAAGCCTCATTTCTCTGACAATTGTTTTGGGTAAGCCTATAGGTAAGATTTGATATTTCATTCGATAATCTTTCGAGATTTGATGGTATAGCCGAATGGTTTTGCTTATAGTTTTGTGGTTTGGCCAAATGTTCATAGTGCCATAAAAAGGTGTTCTTTTGTGTGTAGCTAAAGGAAGGGAACTCAGAGTGTGATTTGGGATTTGGTAGGAGACCAAATCGGCTTTAAGGGAGAAGGAAGAACCACGTTTCGAGATCGTGTTAGATTCGAGTAGTTCAGGATTTCACTAATAGGCAGGTGTGTGATTAACCCACCGTTTTCCGGGTTTTTGCTATATCTGTATGTGTTGATTGTGTACTACAAATGCAGTAAAAATTATGAGATGGATACCCTAAAAAGGGGTATATCGATAATCAGGTTAGTGTTATTTGTTGATAAGAATGTGAAAGTGCCGATGTGAATGTAACTATGCCTATGGAAATATGATTGTCTGCCTTAATGACATGTGCGTGCATTTTATTATTATGCCAATATTACATGTTGCATGTGCATGGGTTGGGATATGATATGAAAGAAGGTACGGGTGTACTTCGAGTACGTGGTTTGATGTTAGCCTTGAGCTACATCGTGGATTGACGTTGACTGAGGTCACGTTGTGGATTTATTTGCGATTAAGTTCGCGTAGCTTGATGAGTGGCTGTGTGCCTCATCGTGGTTGATATCGGCTATGTGTCATATCGTGGTTGATGAGTGACTTTGTGTCCCATCGTGGTTTTGGTGTTAGCTACGGCTACATCGTGGATTGGCGCTGACTGAGGTCGCGTTGTGGATTATTGTGCTTAATTGCACGTGGACGGCATTGATTGCCTTTTGGAGTAAAAAGGAGAGGGTGATTTGATAATCCCCTGGTGTGTGGTGGCTGGATACGGGAGTGTGTAGAGGATGGACCCTAGGTTGGGGTTAGGTGCACTTTGCATAATTTTATTTGATATGAGTAATTGATGTGAAAATGGGCCAAGCCCAATATATGAATGTGGATCATTGTGGAAATGGGTTAAGCCCGATATGTGGAATTATGCGGTTAATTACCCTGTTACCTGATAAGTGATATGAATATGGGCCAAGCCCAGAATGTGTAATAAAGTGAATATGATATCTTGTTATCTGATATATATGGGTCATTATGTGGTTAACATGTGGGTGGAATTCAGTGGAGTAATTACACACTGAGTCTGAGTGACTCACTCAATTTTTCTCAAACCTTTCAGGTGAAGCTTGGACCGGGTTGGGAGTGGATACGAGGTGGCCCATGCAGAAGATAAATTTATTTGTTTTACACATTTTTCTTATGAAAGGTTATTTATTGTAATAAGGGCCATTTAAAGTATTTAAGGACTTTTATTATGTTTTAAGTTAGTTAGTTGATTATATTATTATTTGAAAATGTTTTATTTTAAACAACTTAATTTTATTTGGAACTTTAATTACACAATGTTTTAGTAAAGACAACAAAATTTTATGTTTTTAACTCTAACTCAAAAGTTTTTTTTTTCTTTTCAAACGTTTTCCGCAGTGGCATTTCAAATTCGGTCATAGCGAATGGGCCGGGTTTGGGGTGTTACACGGCTAATGGCAGAGAATGAACCAACAATAAAATGATTATTGACCCGAGACTCAAAATAGTTGTTACAGGAATTCAGTTTAGGAAAATCAACAAAGAACCTTGACCCGCTATCAAAAGGGATAGGAACCACAGGTATAATGAACGCCACACCAAAGGTGATAAGTTTGGTTTACAAAGGAAAGATTGACGCCACAAGCTATGCTTGATAAGTCAAGTCAGACCCAAAAAGAACTATGAGAATTGGAAATCTCAAAAAAAAAACACACTTGTTCATATAATTTGGCAAAAAGTCCCAAAATAAGCTGATTACAACATAATTATAGTGCTACATGAGACCTAACTGAAAAGTCACAAGAATTCAGCTTTAATGTGCGGTTATAAGCTGAAATAAAACTTAATTACTAAGCACAAACTCTTAAATTCTCTAGGCCTAAGTAACAACAACTTTTAACATGATTTAATATTCCAATTTAGCTGAATAAATGAGATGATTAGTTACGCTGAAAGAATTCAACGTCTTGAGCAACCAAATGACTTCAATTCCTTCATTAAATCAGCCTTGGGCAGCCGAATAGACACCAGCAACATGTATAATGCTCTCCTTCAATTGTTGTCCATTGTTATTCTTGAACAACTCCTTGGAGAAGAGGAATAGGCTGCCAAAATTTAATGGTGCATAATCCTCTTCTTTAAATGTTGTAACAGCCCCTTGTATGTAGCTGATTCTAGCTAAATAGTCACCTACAAGCATTTATTAACAAACACATTAAAACACTTTAAACACTTTTAAACAAATTAAACACATTAAACTTAATAAGCTTAATCAATAAACTTAAATAAACACATTTAACACTAAGTTATTTCAGCAACTAAATTAACTAAGATGAACTTAATTAACTAAGATGAGTAATTTATTCTAGCAACTTAATTAACTAAGATGAACTCAATTAACTAAGATGAGTAATTTATTCCAGCAACTTAATTAATTAAATTAATTAACTAAATATTATTTAAATTTATTTCAGAAAATTAAAGATGGGTTGAAAGTAAGCTAAATGAGCTCGGGTTGAACTAAACGAGCTTAAAGAAGCTAAAATTGAGCTTATTGAGCTAAGTTTAAGCTTCATTTTGCTCTTCAGGCCCTCGAGCTTAGGCCAATTCTGAGGTCAGCGAGTTGGTCAAAACATGATGCAGTCGGGATCGCATCATACCCTCCCTCTTGAATACGATTTGTCCTTAAATCAGGCCACTTGCTCTCGAAAAATCTTTCTTTGTCACAAACCTTTTGGTTAGTGAAATTAACAACATTGCTCCTAAGAATCTAAAAATCACATATAACTCAAAAAGAAAAAAGGTTAGGTGCATGCCCTCCCTCTTTAGGAGGAAACCATTTCAAAATGTCACCTACACAAAAATGAAATAGTTTAGTGACATAAGAAATTATAATCTTAAGAGAACTTTCCAGAATCCTATTTAAAAATTGAGCAAATAAACCAATACCAGGATCAAAAATGGAAATTGGTCTTACCTTTCCACAATGAATCAAAAGGTTCTTAGAGAGCAAAAAACCATAATCACAAGGCATTCGAGAGTTAACAACATTCCAATTCTCAAATCCCTTGAACAATAATATAGAACATTGGTCTCCGGGGTCAAAAACGAAATGTTCTTTTACCGCTTTAATCTGACTTGAAAAATTCATGATCGGCATCGTAGAAAGAACATGGGGTAACTTGGAATCATTACCAAACAAAGCATGCTTGAATTGTTTAAACCATAATTAAAATAATAATGCAACCATAGCTCGGGAGATCACTTCTGAATCCATTAAGCTGGCACGAGGGCCTATAACTCAATCACGAGCTAAGAAATTTCAAGAAGCCTTATCAAACTGTGGATCGAGCTTGGGGAGAGCAAGAGGCCGAATCCAACATTCATGGATGGGACGGCTCAATTGGCGCCACTTGCAATTTATTGCAAGTTGAACTTAACTCATCTTACTTTAATAAATGAGTTGCTGGACTTTATTCAACTTATCTTAGTTTAATTAATAAGTGTTTTTGTTGAACTTTATTTAATAAGTGTTGCTCTTAATTAATCTAGTTCCTAGTATTACTTATTGATGCATGAGTTAAGTTCATTTAATTATGCTTCTTTAATTAACTAGTTGCTGGAATAATTGATGCATATGTTTTAGTTCATTTACTTAATGTGTGTTATGTTTAATTAGTGTTTACATGTGTTTAATAAGCTAATTTTAATGTGTTTATTGCACGAGTCTTTTCAAGTCATAACCGTTACAATTCAAGGCTATTACAAATTAAATAAAGTGGTTGTTCTAGTCATTTTTAGTTACAAAGTAAAGAGGCTGTTACAAAGGAGGTTTATACATCATTTAAGGAGGTTTTAAGGAGTATTATATCATCTATTTAATTTCGGCAGCAACCTTTTCAACTACCAGCCTGTTTTTGCCATTTCAAAGTTTAATTCAAGCATTCAAATACCATTAAGGAGCTGGTTAATAAGTTGGTGTCTATTTGGCTGGCCAAGGGCCAACTCAAGAGTCATTTTTCAAGCAATTAAATTCATTCATTCAGCTGAATTGAAGTGAATTCAAGAATGGAGTTATTTGGCTCAAGAATGTGAAAAGACTTGAGTTTTATTTCTACTTTTAAATGGCACATTAAGTTGAATGTTTGTGACCATTCGACTAGCCTATTCTAACACTATAAATAGATGAAATCAGCCTTTGTAAAAAACACTTTTGACTGAGTATATATGAAATCTTTGAATTGTGAGTTATCCAATTTTCCTTGTTCTTACGGAATTGATTTGACTTATCAAGCTTAGCTTGTAGCGTTTATCCATTCCTTGTTTCTGAACTTATCACTTTCATAGTGTGGCATTCATCATATACCAAGGTTCCTATCATCTTTGGTAGTGGGTCGAGGTTCATATAACAAGGTTCCTATCATTCTTGATAGTGGGTCGAGGTCTTTTCTTTGATGTTTTTCTTAAAAACCGAAATCATCTAAGAGCCATTTGAGATTCAGGTCAAAAATCAAGTATTGTTGGTTTATTTTCGGCCTTAGTAAATTTATCCTTTGTTTTGTTAAACCTTTTTGTTACAAATTTCTAAGCCATCTTCTTCTTTCTTTAAGCCTTTTCTTTGACAAGCCTTTGTTTGTTTGAAACGATCCATTTTTACTCAAATTCACGATCGGGCAACAACCGACTCGAATCAATCACGAGATGAGTTCGTATCAAATTGGTATCAGAGCTAGCGAATTTGGAGTGAGAATCGACGTGTTCGGCATCCTGGTATAGTATTTACTTTTAAAAAAGAATTCGTGAAAAAAAGAAGCTCAGAGTGCTTTGTTTTGAGTTCTCCATTTGCTGCCCAGAATTGCCCAATCAATCTTCTTACCTTTCAGCCACACTTAATTTTTTTTCATTTCTTTGTTTCTAGCCTACCCATTGTCCTACAATATTATCCTTTGTAACCCGAACATCAAGTTTGTAAGCCGACCCACAACAATTGCTTTGAAGTTCAACTAATTTCTTAAGAACTTAGAGAAGCGGAGTGAGTGGAAAAAGGCAAGAGAGTAGTGAGACTATTCGAGAGGTATAAAAGCCAAGTTTGTGTGTGATTTCTTTTTGAGTGAATAGTGAGGTATTTGTTGTGAGTTCTCTTTTAATAAAAAATGTCACAAAGTCCAGAGTGAAATACAAACGAGGGAGTTGGTTTACGTCCTGTAAGAAACGTTTGAGGAGGTGTGCCAGATCTTACTCTTCAAGCACTAATGCGAGAGATGGAGCAGTTGTTTGATCAAAAACTTGAACCCATCGAAGATCGGTTATATCGAGTAGAGACACGTGAAGAACGAGAAGCAAATCCGGAAGGTGCAAGACGAGGATGTAATGAAGAGAGTGAGCAAGAAAGTGACTCATCTGTTCAAAGTGAACGATAACGAGGTCGCCAACGACATTGGGGTCCTAGAGATCGTGACCGTCCAGATGATAATTTAAAAAATATCAAGACGACAATTACACCATTCCAAGGTAAGAATGATCTTGAAGCTTATTTGGAGTTAGAAAAGAAGATCGAGATTGTCTTCGAATGCCACAATTATTCAGAGAGTAAAAGGGTAAAACTCGTAGCTATTGAGTTTTCTGATTATGCAATAGTGTAGTGGGACTAGCTTGTAACGAGTCGAAGGAGAAATGGTGAAAGGCCTATTTCTACTTGGGCTAAAATGAAATCGGTCATGCGGAAAAGATTCATCCCTTCTTACTACCATCGAGATTTATATCAATGACTCCAAAACCTAACAAGGTAATAGAAGCGTTGAAGATTACTATAAGGAGATGGAGATAGCGATGATCCGAGCTGATATCGAGGAGGATTGAGAAGCAACAATGGTGAGGTTCCTTACGGGTTTAAACCGTGACATTGCCAACATAGTTGAACTACAACACTATGTTGAAGTGATGGATATGGTCTATATGGCGATAAAGGTTGAAAAACAACTCAAGAGGAAAAGAGTAAGTAGACCCTATGCCAATCTTTTTTCTAACAAATGGAGCCAATGAGTGAACAAACCCCCTGTTCGAATAAGAGAGCTGATTGTAGCAACTAAATCCAACCATCCCATTGGTGAGTAAAGTCGAAACAAAAGCGAACAAATGCCAAATCGTACGAGAGACATTATTTGTTTCAGGTGTCAAGGCCGAGGACACATAGCAAGCCAATGTCCTAATCGAAAAATTATGGTGGTATGGGCCGACGGTGAAATTGAGTCCGAGGAGGAGAAAGAAAATGAATCTGAAGTGCCATCCGATGATGAAGGAGAAGAAGTAGAAATGCCGGTTGAAGGAGAAATTATTATGGTGAAGCGAAGCCTTAGTGTGCAAAGTGTTGAATCTGATCAACAAAGAGAGAACATTTTCCACACCTGATGCCACATCTATGGCAAGATATGTAGTTTAATTATTGACGGTGTAAGTTGTACTAATGTAGCTAGCAACATGCTGGTGGAAAAGCTCGGTTTGGCCACAACCAAACATCCAACTCCATACAAGTTGCAATGGTTAAATGATGGAGGAGAGCTTAAAGTCACAAAGTAAGCTGTGGTGACATTTTCCATCTAGAAATACCAAGACGAAGTGGTGTGTGATATAGTTCCTATGCACGTGGGACATCTACTTTTGGGACGTCTATGGCAGTTTGATAGGCGTGTGATCCATGATGATTACACAAATCGGTACACATTCAAGCATTGAGGCAAAAATGTTACTTTAGCCCCGTTGACACCACGACAAGTGTATCAAGATCAATTGAAGTTGAAAGAAAAAGTACAAGAAAAAAAAAGAGTGAAAAAGAGAAAGACAAAAAAAATTGAAAAAATAGAGGAAAAGGTGAGAGAAAGGAGGTAAAAATACGAGAGGAAAAAGAGAGTCAAAAAGAAAATGAGAGTGGAAAAATAAGCGTATTTGCCACGGAAAAAGAAATTTGAAAGTCTCTATTGATGCAACATCCCGTGTTTGTACTTATGTACAAGGAGTACTTGTTTGATACTAACGAACTTGATAACTCTTTACCTTTGTCTTTTGTTTCTTTGTTACAGGAATTTGAAGACATTTTCCCAAAAGAAGTTCCTAGTGGGCTGCCTCCAATCCGAGGTATTGAACATCAAAATGATTTCATCCTGGGAGTTATAATTCCTAATCGACCATCCTACCGAAGCAACCCCGAAGAAACTAAGGAGTTACAATGACAAGTTGTTGATTTAATGAAAAAAGGATATATACGAGAGAGTTTGAGTCCATGTGCAGTGCCCGTTATATTGGTGCCTAAAAAAGATGGTTCATGGAGAATGTGCGTAGATTGTCGAGCTATCAACAAAATTACCATCAAAAACCGTCATCCAATCCCTAGACTTGATGATATGTTAGACGAGCTTAGTGGAGCAAAATTGTTCTCTAAGATCGATTTGAAAAGTGGTTATCATCAGATTTGCATGTGGGAGGGGGTGAGTGGAAGATCGCGTTCAAAACCAAATACGGTTTGTATGAGTGGCTAGTGATGTCATTCGACTTACTAATGCTTTGAGTACATTTATGAGATTGATGAATCACGTTTTGAGGTCTTTCATTGGTCATTTTTGTGTAGTTTATTTTGACGATATTTCAGTTTATAGCAAATTTTTAACTGGTCATATTGAACATCTATGATCTGTTTTGGAAGTTTTAAGAAATGAAGTTTTATTTACAGACCTTAAGAAATGTAGCTTTTGTACTAACAAAGTTTTTTTCTAGGTTTTGTTGTAAGCGAAGGTGGTCTTGAAGTGGATCAAGAGAAGATCAAGGCAATACAAGAGTGGCCACGTTCGACCAACATCAGTCAAGTTAGAAGTTTTCATGGCCTTGCAAGTTTCTATAGGAGATTTGTGCCAAACTTTAGCACACTTGCTGCCCCATTGACTGGTATTATTAAAAAGAATACGCATTTTCTTTGGTCTGATGAACAAGAATCATCTTTTGTCAAAATCAAAGAGTGTTCAACCAATGCTCCCCTTTTATGTTTGCCTGATTTTAACAAAATTTTTGAGATGGAATGTGATGCGTCTGGAATAGGTATAGGTGCAGTTTTAACTCAAGATGGGAGACCGATGGCTTATTTCAGCAAGAAGCTTAATGGAGCTACGCTAAACTATCCTACCTATGATGAGGAAATGTATGCGTTGATACGTGCATTAGAAACATGGCAACATTATCTTTGGCCTAAAGAGTTCGTAATACATACGGATCATAAGGCTTTGAAGCATTTGAGAGGACAAACCAAGTTAAACAAACGTCATGCAAAATGGGTTGAGTTCTTAGAATCTTTTCCACACGTCATTCAATACAAACAAGGTAAGGAAAATATCGTTGCGGATGCTCTTTCGCGAAGGTATGCTCTTTTAAATTGTTTGGATGTTAAATTACTTAGTTTTGCTTATTTGAAAGAGTTATATTTTGATGATTTTGATTTTGGAGAAATTTATAAGTTGTGTGTACAAGGTGCGTATGATAGGTACTATCGGCAAGATGGATTCCTATTTCGAAAAAATAAGTTATGCGTACCCCAAGGATCAACAAGAAATGTGTTGGTTCACGAAGCACATAGTGGAGATTTAATGAGTCATTTTGGCATAGCCAAAACTTTGGCTGTTCTACGAGAACATTTCTATTGGCCGAAGATGAAACGAGATGTGACTAAAGTATGTAGTCGCTGTATTGCTTGCAAAAGAGCGAAATCAAGAATTCAGCCGCATGGGCTTTATAAACCACTACCGACCCCGGAAGCACCATGGATGGATATTTTGATGGACTTTGTTTTAGGCCTTCCTAGAACAAAAAATGGAAAAGATTCAGTTTTTGTTGTAGTTGATAGGATTTCAAAAATGGCACATTTTATTGCATGTAACAAAACTGACGATGCTCTAAGTGTTGCTAATTTGTTTTTTAGGGAGATCGTGCGTTTACATGGTGTTCCGAGAACAATCATTTCCGATCGAGACACCAAGTTTTTGAGTCATTTTTGGAGGACTTTATGGGGAAAACTTGGAACTAAGTTGTTGTTCTCAACAACTAGTCATCCTCAAACCGACGGTCAAACGGAGGTCGTTAATCGAGTTCTGTCAACGCTACTTCGAGCAATTATACGAAATAATTTGAACACTTGGGAGGAGTGTTTACATCACATTGAATTTGCATACAGTAGATCGGTACACTCAACTACTAAGTATTCACCATTTGAGGTAGTGTATGGCTTTAATCCTTTAACTCTTTTGGATTTATTGCCTATACCTTCTGATAAGTTGGTACATGTAGATGGAAAGAAAAAGACAGATTTTGTTAAACAATTACATTAGCGAGTTAGAGATGATATTGAGCAAAGAACAGAGCACTATGCTCGTCAAGTCAACAAAGGTCGTAAACTAGTGATATTTGAACCCGGTGATTGGGTTTGGATTCACATGCGTAAAGAGAGATTTCCCATCCAACGACGATCCAAGCTTTTGCCATGGGGAGATGGACCTTTTCAAGTCTTGGAAAGGATTAATGATAACGCATATAAGTTGAATTTAACCTGGTGAGTATGGAGTTAGTGCGACTTTTAATGTTGTTGATTTATCCCTTTTTGATGTAGGTGATGAGTTGGGGACAAATCGCCTCGAAGAGGGGGAATGATGTGACCATAGCTAGGGAGATCACTTCTGAATCCATTGAGCTGCCACGAGGGCCTATAACTCGATCACGAGCTAAGAAATTTCAAGAAGCCTTAGCAAACTATGTGGATCGAGCTTGGGGAGAGCAAGAGGCTGAATCCAGCATTCATGCATGGGACGGCTCAATTGGCACCACTTGCAATTTATTGCAAGTTGAATTTAACTCATCTTACTTTAATAAATGAGTTACTGGACTTTATTCAACTTATCTTAGTTTAATTAATAAGTGTTTTTGTTGAACTTTATTTAATAAGTGCTGCTCTTAATTAATCTAGTTCCTAGGATTATTTATTGATGCATGAGTTAAGTTCATTTAATTATGCTTCTTTAATTAACTAGTTTCTGGAATAATTGATGCATATGTTTTAGTTCATTTACTTAATGTGTGTTATGTTTAATAAGTGTTTACATGTCTTTAATAAGCTCATTTTAATGTGTTTATTGCACGAGTCTTTTCAAGTCATAACCGTTATAATTCAAGGCTGTTACAAATTAAATAAAGTGGTTGTTCAAGTCATTTTCAGTTACAAAGTAAAAGGGCTATTACAAAGGAGGTTTATACATCATTTAAGGAGGTTTTAAGGAGTATTATATCATCTATTTAATTTCGGCAGCAACCTTTTCAACTACCAGCCCGTTTTTTCCATTTCAAAGGTTAATTCAAGCATTCAAATACCATTAAGGAGCTAGTTAATAAGTTGGTGTCTATTCGGCTGGCCAAGGGCTAACTCAAGAGTCATTTTTCAAGCAATTAAAGTCATTCGTTCAGCTGAACTGAAGTGAATTCAAGAATGGAGTTATTTGGCTTAAGATTGTGAAAAGACTTGAGTTTTATTTCTGCTTTTAAATGGCACATTAAGTTGAATGTTTGTGACCATTCGACTAGCCTATTCTAACACTATAAATAGATGAAATCAGCCTTTGTAAAAAAAAAATTTTGACTGAATATATATGAAACCTTTGAATTGTGAGTTATCCAATTCTCCTTGTTCTTACGGAATTGATTTGACTTATCAAGCTTAGCTTGTGGCATCTATCCATTCCTTGTTTCTGAACTTATCACTTTCATAGTGTGGCATTCATCATATACCAAGGTTCCTATCATCTTTGATAGTGGGTCGAGGTTCATCATATACCAAGGTTCCTATCATTCTTGATTGTGGGTCGGGGTCTTTTCTTTTTTGTTTTTCTTAAAAACCGAAATCATCTAAGAGCCATTTGAGATTCGGGTCAACAATCAAGTATTGTTGGTTTATTTTCGGCCTTAGTAAATTTATCATTTGTTTTGTTAAACCTTTTTGTTACTAATTTCTAAGCCACCTTCTTCTTTCTTTAAGCCTTTTCTTTGACAAGCCTTTGTTTGTTTGAAACGATCCATTTTTACTCAAATTCACGATCGGGCAACAAACGACCCAAATCAATCACGAGACGAGTTCGTATCAAACAATTTCCAGAATCAAAAACTTGATTTTGACTTTACAAGCCAGCACAATTCACAAGCTTTGTTTTCAAAAATAAAGATAAATCATCACACAAGCAAAGATTGTTCACACATTTACTCACATAAAATTTACGATACATAGCTTCGCTTATCATCAACTTATGAAAATGTACTCCGGATTTGAACACATAATTCTGATCACTTGTCTCACAGTGCCACAGAAATTTCGTTTTCACCAAGACATCACACATGCCAAGCAAACAAGATTTAGGCATACAAACATTGGAACAATCAACCCCCATAATTCTCATTTGAACAGGCATGCAAATACATGAAGGTATCGTACATGTAATATCCTGAAATAGGGATAAAAATATTTTTTTTATATATATATATTTGATGGTGCGAATGCTTGACACAAGGAAGTGAATGGTCTAGTGGCTAAGGGCACTGCCTAGGGTGTTTAAATGGTGCAGCAAGTCAGGGGTTCGAGCCACTGAGTTCGTGCCTGGGAGTTTTAATTTTTCGCTAACTAGGGTGTTAAGCTAGGAAGGTCTTAAGTTTTAGATGGCGAGGATCTGAGCATGGAAGTCAGCCTGGCAAAGTGGCTGGGGAGCGCCACTTAAGGGCCTGGGGGCGAAGAGACTCGAGTTCGAGTCACGATGAAAGCATTTTAACTTTTGGGTTTTGGCGCCTAAAAAGAAGGGGCTAGCTAAGAAGACTTTAAAAAGAAATTGTGATGGGTACATGTCACAAATAAATACTTTGGCAAAGTGGCCAGAGGCGTGGCGGTTCGGGGACTCGCGTTCGAGTCCTGGGAGGCGCAAGGTAATATATATTTTTGTTTTCCTTTCTTTCATGCGTGAGGGAGCTAGCGAAGGAGTGTGTAAAAGAAATTCTCGTCGAGACATGGCATGAAAGTCACAGTAGCGGAAATGGCAGGGCGCTTGGGCATGTTCCTTCAGGTCCCGTGTTCGAGCCCTAGGAGTCGCACTTAGGGCGTTTTAAGTTTTTACTTGTAGCGCGTAAGCTAAAGGCGCTAATGAAGTAAGGATTAAAAGAAAATTTTGACGCAATTATGTTAAGAAGTGCGCCACAGTAGAGTGGTTGAGGCGTGGGGGTTTCTTCTCCAGGTCTCGGGTTCGAGACCTGGCAGCAGCACTGGAGGAATTTTATTTTCATTTTCCTTTTTGGCCGGCAGAATACAAGTGGTCTGCGCATGGGCTTTTAAAAGGCATGCATGCTTAGTTGATTTTATTTTTCCCCCATGCTGCTGGAAGTATGGGGTATTATATTATTGTTCTATTATTTTATTTTGAAGGATGATGGGATTAAAGGATGGGATAATTCCTATTTTATTTTGTTGCTTCATTATTTTATGTTTGAAAGATGGGGAAATGATGGGATAAAGGGATTAATAATAATAATTTTGCTTTGGGTGATGCAATTATCACAAAACAAGAAATCATGGCCGGCCTTGAAGATGGAAGAGTATGGCCGAATTTTTGAAACTTCTTGGGGGGAGGGACTAGCTTGGCCGGCCTTGTGCTAGACAAGAAAGAAGCATGGCTAAATTTTCCTTAGCTTAATTTTGTTTCCTTCCCATTGTGTATGGCCGAATGAAGGAGGGTTGAGGGACTTTATTAATCGGTTTCTAATGGCAAGGAGGTGCCTAGACTTTT
Organism: Gossypium australe; assembly: GCA_005393395.2. Lineage (NCBI taxonomy): Eukaryota > Viridiplantae > Streptophyta > Magnoliopsida > Malvales > Malvaceae > Gossypium > Gossypium australe. The sequence goes on from CM016620.1 coordinate 35,506,805, forward strand.
GATTTGTTTTCTTCCTTTCCCAATTGTTTATGACCGAATTAGGGACTCCATGATGGTTGCTTGAGTTGTGGTTTTGAAGGAATATTAAGGAGCATTTCGGCTAGCTCATGTCCCTTTCTTCTTTCATTTCTGATCAAAATCGAAACCCCCTCCTCCTCCTATGCTACTTCGATTTTGCTTGAAGCATGCCGTTGTTGTGATAGCCGAATTTTCCTTGCCATTTAGAGCATAGTTCGAAACCCCCCCAAAAAGAAAGTGTTGTCGAGTTCAAAGGTTGGTAAGTATTCCTCTTTAACTTCGGTTTTGACTCATCTTCCCTATTGTATGCCGAGAGCCTAAGTCAAGGCCTGGTAAGGATCGGCCGAATGGGGTTTTGGCCATGCTAATTTGTAAATTGTTTGCATGTGTAGCCGACACCAAGAAGTACTTTGGATTTTTGATTCTTCTGGGGATCTCAACGAGTCAAACAATAGCTTTGGGATTCCGGTAAGCTTAGAAGTAGTTAAGCATTTTCGGCCAAAGGCCATTCTTAGTATTTTGAGTAACCGATTTGTGCACTATGATTTTTAGGAGGGGACTAATCGGCTAGAAATCAGAAGTTTTCGGGATTTCAAACCACGTGGTTTAGTGCTAATAAAGGTTCGGCCTGAGGCCCTATTTTGTTATAATATGACCGATCCTTTGGATTTGTTAGTTAATCAAATGAGACCCCCTTAATAATAACCTATAGTGGCCGAATATAGGTGCAATACGGGAATACGGTTCGAGACTTTTGTGATATTAAATAGCTTCGCGGTTTCTCTTTAGATCTCCGATTAAATAGGTGTGTAAGCTCTTACACACTTTATTAGTATAAATTGTTATTTAATGATATTTATAACCTCTCATGTGGTAACTTTACCTAGTGGGCATAAGCTTGGTTTCGGGTAAGTCCCCTATTACTCGATCTACGATATATGTTGTGTATGCCATCATATGCTGTTAAATGCTATGCTATATACAAATGCATGATATATGGGATCATGATACTTATTATGTGAGCATGATGATGGTGGGATTGATGAGAGGGAGTAATAATCGTGTCGACGGACACCAGTGGTTTGGTACCACATTTCGTGACTACGGTCACCAGAGGTTTGGCACCTCCAGAGGTTTGCACCTCATAGCGTCTCGTCCCTGTGGATTAATTCCACCGTGGGTTGGCCCCACATTTGAGATACGGGATTGACGCCAGTGATTTGGTATCACACGATGGGTTGGCCCCATCATTTGATTGTGACTTCGGGTCACCAGTGGTTTGGCACCACCAGTGGTTTGGCACCACACGTATTGACGGATATCGTGACTATAAGTCACCAGTGGTTTGGCACCACCAGTGGTTTGGCACCACACGTATTGACGGATATCGTGACTATAAGTCACCAGTGGTTTGGCACCACACATATTGACGGATATCGTGACTATAAGTCACCAGTGGTTTGGCACCACCAGTGGTTTGGTACCACACGGGGTAGAAAAAGGAGCATGGATGGCTAGGTTGGGTTGCATAATTGCATGTCATACTAATATCTTATGTATGAGTGTTATTTCCGGGTTGGGGATTTACACACTGAGTCTTGGTGACTCACCCCTTCCCATATCATCTTGCAGGTGAGTAGATCGCGGAGACGGAGCCGGGGAGAACTCGAGGCGGCCATGTTTGTTTTGTGGACTTGAAATTTTATTTTGCCCCGCTTTAAGTTTATTACTCACTAAAATTCGATTGGGTTGTAATATGGCCGCTTATTATTTTGGATGTTTAGGTAGTTGTTTTTACTTTATTATATAACTGATGAACTTATAAACTGTTAAGCAAATCGGTTAAAGGTAACATTTTCAAAATAAGTACTCGTATGCGTTTTCAAAAACGTTACCATCGGGTAACAAAATTTTCTAAGTTATCAATGACTCTAATGTTTTAAAAATCTAAATGATCAAATGGTTTCAAAGGAAAAAGGAAAAGTTTTCAACTCAATCGCATTTATCAAACCAACCCATCTGAGTTTTAACAAACACCATTTTATTACCCCAACAAATTGAAAATTTCCATTGAACCTTTCAAAACGTTTTTACTCCGTGACATACCAGATCCGGTCAAGGCTTGTGGGCCGGGTTTGGGGTGTTATAGTACAGGGATGTAAAAAGCTCACATTATCGTCACGATCAAGTAGATTAAATGTTTTTCGTGAAAACTCTTTATCACACATGATCAAGCTTGGTACTTGCCGATTTAATCGAACATCTTCAACAAAATTGCCAACAAAAAACTTGTCATAGAAGTAACTTTTAATGGCACTAGTCGAAACAAAATCATTAACAATAATAGAAGATCGACAATTAGCCAATTCAAGATGAGAAGCTCTTTCACAAAATAAGTTTTCTGCAATCTTGTCAACAACGGTCAAGTGAGATTGGGAAGATTCAAACTCGGTAGAACCCTTGCTTGGCTTACCTTTAAACACTTGTGGATTAACATTAACTTTGATCTTACCTTTCTCAATCAATTGAAACTGTCTCTCGTTGGGAAGGTAATGAGGTTGGAGCTCACCACATACACTTTTAGAAACCTAAAAAGGTGAAACACGAGAAAAACTCACACATTGGTTAGCAAAGTTATTCCTCACTTTTTCTTGTTCTCTTGCATCTTTTTCTCTCGTTTCTTTTTCAATTTTCTTTTCTTTTTCTCTAATTTTTTTTCTTGTCTCAATTTCATTCCATATGTGCTCATTTTCTTTTATTAGCATTTCTTGTCTCTCTTTTCTTTTTGTTTCTTTTTGTCTCATGCTTTCATTACAAGATGATGATAACATATAAGAATCGGAAGAATCTTTATATAAGACATGTTCATTTCTTCGTGAATAAGCCTCCATGGAAGAGTACGGAACACGCTCACTTTTCCATAAGGACTTCTTCGTAGATGATTTTGACTCCATCTTTTGACTCAAAAAATGTGCTCCCGATGGGCTCTTGCTCATTGGCCCCGCTCTTTGACACGATCCAATCGTTCTTGTAGGGGTTTTAATTTTCTATCGAACAGTTGGTCCATCTCTTTCATCAAATCTTGAAATTCAATTTATGTAAGCTATTCTCGAAATATGGTTTATTATTAGCAAAGAAAAGTGATTTAAACAGAAAAATTAAGTCCTCACCACTACAAACCTCACGTGTCACTCACAACAAAAACTCACCAATTCTCTCACAAAGAAAAATAAGATGGCACTCCACTGGTGTCTACACTCTCTATTTGGCTTTTGCTTCACTCGATTGGTCTCACCTTACTCTTGTCTTTTTTCGCTCACTCCGCCTCTCTAAGTTCTCAAAGGGACTATTTAGACTTAGAAGCAGTCGTTGTGGGTCGGTTTGCAAAGTGTTGTCGATTTAAGGGTAGGGATTGTTGTAGGACAATAAGGTAGGCTAGAAACAAATGGTTGGGTTATGGTGTGGCCGAATAGTAGGATATTGAATGGATGTTTCGGACAGCAAGCAGAATTTCAACTCGGCAACAAAAACTTGAACACTTTCTTTTTTTTTTTTTTAATTTCGAATTTTTCTTTTTTTTTTCCAATTACAAAATGCTAATTTTCAATAAACTCTTGGAATTCATGAATTTTTTTTTCAAATTTTTTTTCCGAATCTACAATACCATTGTGCCGAGAACACCGATTCTTACTCCAATTCCACTAGCTTTGATACCAAATGATACGAACTCGTTTTGGTGGTGATTCGAGTCGTTTAGATTGCCCAGTCGTGAATTTGAGTAAGACTTGATTCGTTTCAAAATGAATGGAAAAGATAGGCAATGACTACAAACAAAGGTCGAAAAGAAAGATAATTAAACTATTGATAGGGAATTCGGCTAATGGCAGAGAATGAACCAACAATAAAATGATTATTGACCCGAGACTCAAAATAGCTCTTATGAGAATTCAGTTTAGGAAAATCAACAAAGAACCTTGACCCGCTATCAAAAGTGATAGGAACCACAGGTATAATGAACGCCACACCAAAGGTGATAAGTTCGGTTTACAAAGGAAAGATTGACACCACAACCTATGCTTGATAAGTCAAGTCAGACCCGAAAAGAACTGTAAGAATTGGAAATCTCACAAAAAAACACTTGTTCATATAATTTGGCAAAAAGTCCCAAAACAAGCTGATTACAACATATTTATAGTGCTACATGAAACCTAACTGAAAAGTCACAAGAATTCAGCTTTAATATGCGGTTATAAGCTGAAATAAAACTTAATTACTAAGCACAAACTCTTGAATTCTCTAGGCCTAAGTAACATCAACTTTTAACATGATTTAATGTTCCAATTCAGCTGAATAAATGAGCTGATTACTTAGGCTGGAAGAGTTCAAAGTTTTGAGCAGCCAAATGACTTCAATTCCTTCATTAAATTAGACACCAGCAACATGTATAATGCTCTCCTTTAATTGTTGTCCATTGCTATTCTTAAACAACTCCTTGGAGAAGAGGAATAGGCAGCCAAAATTTAATGGTGCATAATGCTCTTCTTTAAATGTTGTAACAGCCCCTTGAATGTAACCGATTCCAACTGAATAGTCACATTTAACACTTTGTAACAACCCCTTGTATGTAACTGATTCTAGCTGAATAGTCACCTACAAGCATTTATTAGCAAACACATTAAACACTTTTAAACACATTAAACTTAATAAGTTTAATCAATAAACTTAAATAAACACATTTAACACTAAGTTATTCCAACAACTAAATTAACTAAGATGAACTTAATTAACTAAGATGAATAATTTATTCCAGCAACTTAATTAACTAAGATGAACTCAATCAACTAAGATGAGTAATTTATTCCAACAACTTAATTAACTAAACTAAATTAACTAAACACATTTAATGCTTAAACTAAATATTATTTAAATTTATTCCAGCAAATTAAAGATGGGTTGAAAGTAAGCTAAATGAGCTCGGGTTGAACTAGACGAGCTTGAAGAAGCTAAAATTGAGCTTATTGAGCTGAGTTTAAGCTTCATTTTGCACTTCGGGCCCTCGAGCTTAGGCCAATTCTGAGGTCGGCAAGTTGTGTCGAAACATGATGCGGCCGGGATCGCATCATTTTTTTATATTTTAATTTTTTTATGATTTTTTATAATTTTAAATTTTTTTTATCAAAATGCACCACATGACAGATTCTAATTGGATGGAGGAGCTGGCTGGTTTTTTTTAACGGTGTTAATGTTTTAGAATAAACTGTATAATGGAAACAAACTCTAAGTTTTAAACCGTTGGTGCAAAATTCTTTAAATATGAAGCTGAGAAATTAGAGGTACTTTAGGGGACAATTTGTGCATTAAGCCAATAGAAAAAGCATGGTCAAAAAGAAAAGGAAAAGAAAATGCAGCAAGAGGGAGAAGTCATGGCTCTCGAGACGTTGCTTGGACTGCTCTTCAAACTTATCTAAGCCAATTTATATGATAAAAAAAAAAGAAAGAAAAAGAAAAAATAAATAATTATGTTCATATTGTTGTTTCTAACTTTGTTACTTTTCTTTATCTTTTGACAAAGGTTTTCCTGTTTGTACAAGAACCGAAAATCTGGGACCACTCTTTTCTTCAACGTCAGTTACAAATATTACACCACTAATCATCAATACATTTTTCTCATTTCATAATCCAAACCATTACACATCTTTTCCATCAACTCCCTTTGCATTCAATTCTATTAGGATGTAAACGTAATCACGGTTGGGTTTCACCATCTATGAATTAATGTTTGATCCAAGACTTGCTCTTACTAGTGTTTTTATTTTATAAAATAGCACAATTTAATCTTTGATTAATAAATCCGGTATAAACATTTTTCAACACTTTTTTTTGGGTAAAAATATTTAGGGATTTAATCCAAATTCTTATATCATATTATATATATTTTTATTCTATTTTGACATGAATACACTTAAAACTAATGGACAAATAATAGACATAATGTCAAATTTAGCCTTCAGCATTTATATTTTTTTTGTCAATTTGAATTTATTTTTTTAGTTAACTTTCATTCTCAATATTTTGAAAAGAATCGAATTTGACTATCAACATTTCAGAAAAAATGAGATTATTGTTTTTCTAACGGATTTAAATATGGCAACTCGTATGACAATCTATTTGTACTTCATTTTTTTTTTTATTTACTAACATGACATATAAAATAAATAGTATCATATCAATATAAAGTATATATGGACTGCCACATCAATATCATTTAAAAAATTAATATTTTAGTTACATTTTTATTAAAAAACAATTTAACTCTTTTTGAAGAGTCAATAATCAAATTTAACTAAAAAGTAAAGATTAAATTGATAAAAATATAAATTTAGAAGAACTAAATTCAACATTATACCTAAATAATACGTACTAACATTTTATTAGAATTGAAAGCATGAATAAAAACTTAATTTTATCCCTCAATCAACTAAAAATTAATGACAACACCATGATAAACAATTATAGTGCATTTAATCTAATGTATTTACGTGTTTAAATTTTATTTTCTCACAACTTAATCTATTCTTTTTATTATTTATTATATGTTATTTTTAAAGACACATCTGTGTTCTAAGTACATGATTTTTATACGCATACGAACTTTTAGCATTAATAGTGTTGTTGATTGAGTTGGTGTCACAAATTAACTCGACATCAATGATGACAACTCCATGATAAACAATTGAATTCGTTTAGTATTTTTAGTATGATGTATTTAATTTAATTTAATTTTTATATTAATATTATACATATTTCATTTGTTATTATTAATTAGTTTTAAACCATACGTTTCATTTTCATTATATGTTATTTTTAAATATACTCCTATATTCTAAATATATAATTTCCACATGCATACGTATGTTATAAAATTTTTAGTATAATTAAAACATGACATGATGAATTATGTATTTAGCTCAATTTATTGAGTCTTCATAGGGATGAGCATTTCGTCAAATTAATTGAAAAAATTTAAATTAATTTTTGTCGTGAAATTTATTTTATCCAATAAAATTTAAAATTTTTATAAATTAAATCAAGTGAAATGAATTTCGAAATAAATTAAATAAATTTGTTCCTTACATTAAAAGTTAAAACTAAATTCAAGCACATATATTTAAAAAAATTCAAAGCAAAATAAGTCAAATTAAAACATTAATGACAATTGACTAAATTCAAGAACATGCAATTAAAAGCACATATATTTAAAGCTTCTTTAAAAGCAAAATAAGAGAAAAACAAGAGACATTAGAATTTTATTTTTTTAATATTTATCAATTTTTTACATTTTTATAAATGATAATAGTTTTTTAAAATTTAAAATTTTATTTTAAATTATTTATGTATTTTTTGAGACATTAGTAAATTGTATTTATTTTATTTATATTTTTAAATAATATTTTGAAAATTTTGATCGATTTTTTATAATTCTTAATGATTTTTAAATTTTAAGAATTTTTAATATTATATATTTTAGAAACTATGATTGGTAGAATTTTTATTTTATTTTAAAAATATTGAGAGATTAAATTGTTGATTTTTATAATTTGACAAATACTTAAGAGTATTTACACAAAAAGAAAAGAGTATTTACCTAAAAATAATATTGTTTTAGTTAAAAGATTTTCATATATAAATTTGTAAAAGTAAAATATATACTTAAATTATTTATTCAAATCGATTTAAAAATTAGTGTAAATTAATTAATTTAAACAGCCGAATTTGGCTCAGTCTTAGGTCTCCAATTTATTAATGCGGTAGGCAAAGGTTGGATTCTCCGTAATGACATATCTTTATTTTCCTTTAATTTCTAGGCATTTTATTAAAATGAATTTAGTTAATATGTTTTCTATAATAGCTTTTAAAATTAGATGGATGGTAGATTGGTCAGACTATTATAGTTTTTCGATTAAATCAATTTAATTGGTTAATTAGATTTTAATTAAATAAATTATTAAAAAATTATAAAAAAATTAATTTAATTAATATTATCGATTTTAAATTATTTATTTAAAATTCGATTTAACCTTTTATTCAAACAGTTGTATGGCTGGTTTTTGTGGAATCAATTTTTTATTATATTAAATCTTTAGCTCAATTAGTTACAATTTTATTTTCCTTAAATGAAGGCCACACGTTCAAGCCTCTACGTAGCAATATATACACTAAAATTTTTGTTTTTATGGTTTTTAATTTAATTTAATTTAATTTTGAAATTTTATTTGGTGCATTTTCAATAGAATTAAAAGACTTTATTGACATTAGATAGAATAATAACCCTTTAATTTTTATTTATATTGGAATTAAATATTATATCAATAAAATTAAAATTAATTATAATATATCTATTTTCATTAAAAAATAACTTTAAAGTGAGTTAAAAATAGTAAAACCAATATTAAGTATAAATTAAAATATGTAAACGTAATTATACATTATAAATTATCAAAATTATATAATTAAATTTATAATACTTTAACTGAAAAAATTTAAATATTACTAATAATATATTAGTCATTCTATGACATACAAAACATTTATTATATCTATGAAGTATCATAGAAAATTATCAAGAAAATATTCATAATAATGTTTACAATAATTATTATATATCATAATAGTTATATTAAAATTTCAAATATTACTAATAATGATTATAATGCTTGAAATTTTAATTCTATTTTTTTATTTAATATAAGTTCTATAATTATTAATGATATGTAGATATTTTATTTTATGTTTAAAATTGGTCACAAAATTGCTTTTTATTGTTTTATTTATGTCATGAATAGGGGATGTAAAAAGGTGATTTTGGAAAGTAATAGCCAACAAGCTATGCAAGTTTTGAATTCTGTAGACACGTTGATTATGATGTTATTTAAATCGGATCAAGATTGATTATATTAAAAGAATTATTTAGACTGAGAATTGAAAACGGTCAGAATTAAAATATAAAGTTTCAATGGGAAAAACCGACCAAAAAAATCGATCTATTTAGAAAAGAGTCTCTTCGTTTGGTTGAGTTTTTAACTTTCACGAGATAAGTAGCGTAGTTGAAAAGTAGATGTAACTATTAATTTATTATATTATTAGTATTAACAAAAAGATCATAATATTATTATTAGTAATGCAATAATGATATATTTATGCCCACTATTGACTTAGAAAGTGGTTGGGCTGATTAAGAAAAGTTACTCGGCTCCTTTGAATCAGATTTAATTATTTTACAAAAATTTTTATTATTTAAAATTTCAAACCAGTTAAATCAATTGAATCTGGTTGATTCAATTATTGATTCAATTCAACAAGCATTAGTTTGTTGAACACATTAGAATCGTTAAGATATCCCAAGGGAATGCAACCGTGTCACTCACTACATATCCATAAATTCATTTATACTATTATTTAAACTATTGATTGAGTTGATCTTATGAGTCAATTAGACATACAAATATTAATTTGATCCGAAAAGTTACTAAACCACTCTTACTATTTGAAATAAGTTATTGTAACAGCCCGATTTGGGGCTAGTCGGAACAGTGGTCTCGGGATCACTACATGAGAATTTTGATACTTTAATTTTAGCGATTTCTTGATTAATCGTGAAAAAGGACTAAATCGCATAAAGTGCGAAAGTTCCATTCTATAAACTAAAGGTACCAAATAGTCATAGATTGTTAATTGGAGGTCTTTAAAAGGCAATTAGACCCCCAATAGTTGCTTGGCCGGCCATAGGCTAACATAGGAGACAAAGATGGACAATGTTGGTCAAAGTTGGTGAAAGTTGGTGACCAATTTGACTAGTTTAATATTAGAATAAGGAAAGAAAAGATATCATCTTCTTGCTCATCCTTTTCCACCGAAAATAGCAAGCACATAGGGGTTTTTGAAAGCTCAAAATTTCAGCAAGCTCCTATCCATTCAAGTAAGTGTTATAGTGATCTTTTCTTGAAAATGATTGTACTTTTGAGACCCCTAAGGCTTAAGCTTTCAAATGAGGGGACTATTGTGCAACATGGTGAAAAGTTTAGATTTTTGCTTATTTGCGCATTTTTATGGAAGAAATTGAGTCTTAGTTGTTAGATGAACAACTTTTGTGAAAGGTGTTGTCTTGAAAACACCTAATTGGACCTTGATGAAAATGTTACAAATTTGGGGTAAATAGTTGAAATGTTGAGTTTTGATGATAGCTATAAGAGTATTAAATGTTCACTTAGGCTTGCTGAAGGTAGAAATGTGATTATAATTTATTTCTGAGCCTAGGGGCAAAATGGTTATTTTGCCAAAGTCTAGGGGCAAAATAGTAATTTTGTCTAAGCATGATTATTGAAATGCTTTTATTAATGTGGTGATTAAAATGAGTTAAATTGCTATTATAGAGCAAGAAGAACCGAGAATCCACCTCGATCAGGGAAAGAACAAAGTCTTGGACTAAACCGACGAGTTAGCTCATTTTGAAGTCGAGGTAAGTTTGTATGTGATTAATGCAACATTTATGTTAGCATAATTGAGAATTCTTTGTATCATATTGATGCATGATGCTCTACTAAATCGAGTAGTTAATGTTGAATGAGATGTTGAGGTCCTAGTGGACTATATTGAATATGAAATTGATGTCGTCGAGATATGAAATAGATAAGGTCCCGTATAAGACCATGTCCAGGACATGGCCTCTGCACAGAGTTGAGATCCCGTATAAGACCATATCCGGGATATGGCTTCGGTAATGAAATATAAGAGTCGTATAAGACCGTATCCGGGATATGACTCAATACTTGATGTGAAACTCCATATAAGACCATATCCGGGATATGGCATTGGCATTCAGAAGTGACACCATATAAGACCACCTCTGGGATGTGGCATTGGCTTCGTACCTACATGAATGACGATTAAAATGCGTCTTTGACTATCCCTAGTGACTAATGGGAAAAGTAAATGAGTTTAGAAGTAGAAATGAGAATTGTACTAAAGTCATGTGAATGAGTGAATACAGGTACTCGTGAATGAGTCGCGAAGAAACGATTACGATATGTAGCACAGTATGTGCTAAATAAGGACAATTGTAAGTAAGTATGGCAAGGAGCCTATGACTTGTGTATGGTTAGTTAATGCCATGGATGGATTATATTATGAGCTTATTGTTGCTATTTATTTCCATGCAAACTTACTAAGCTTTATGCTTACCCCTTTCATTGCCCTTTTTCCTTGTAGCATTGCCAAGATAGCTCGAGGATCGTGGACATAGGAGTTCGGAAATCACACTATCGACATCACTTTGGTATAATAATTTAGACTTATTTTGAGTATGGCATGTATAGGACTCAAGTATTTTGTTAGGTCGTAATTGTTGGCCAAAGTGTTGGCTTTGTAAAGCATTGAAGTCTTTTTGTAATGGTCTATTAAGTTAGGCTGATACTTGGCAAACTCTTATGTTAAAATGAAAGTGGTTTTCTTGAAGTGTATGCCCTTGTGTATGGATGTAGATTTGAGTATTCAGATGTGCCTTTGGGTTACAAATTATGTTGAATTGAGTTGGTGTATGTGTGTGTGCAATGTAGAGTGGCAAAGGGCTTGGTAGATAGCCTGCTAATTGTCCACATGGGTAGACACACAGGCATGTGTCCAGACCGTGTGGGAGGCACGGCTAGCACATGGGCGTATACCCAGGCCGTGTGTGTAACACCCCTAACCCGTATTCGTCGCCGGATTAAGGATTTCGAGGCATTACAGAATCAAAACTCAAATGCGAAAAGTCAACCCATTGAATTTGACGCAAGCAATCAATTTCCTCGTTAACTCGTAAAACAGATTTAACCTAGTGATTTAAAGAAGATAAAACGAATACCATCTCTCAAATTCATTACATACCGATATCCACGTAATCCCACTTAAAAGAAAAGAAAGAAAAGAAAATCATGTAATATACTTACATATAAAACATACATACACTTAATGACTTTATCAACAAGCATATACACAAATTATCATTTACAATTGAACCTAAATAAAGAATCAACTCACATAATTTAAAACTTACTAAATTCATAACATCACATTTCCAGGTTCACTAAATCATAAATTTATTTTACAATGCTAAACACTTCAAGTTTTCATTTTTAGCCAAATTGCCGAAACCTACTACTCATTCAATTGGTATTTGACATGCTTATTAAACCTGTAGCTCATACCCTCAACTTGATCACTATTAACCACACAAGATAATATCTAACATACATATTCAGCATATATAAAACTTAAGTCAAATTATCCAAATCCGAATATATATATCTCTATATATTATCCAAAGCCGAATACCTATATATAAATATCACTTATCATACATTCAACTTTCACATGTATATTATTCAATATTTAGACTCATCATTCATTAACAATTATACGATTCATCATGCCAAACACATAATCGAACTTAACCCCTTTACCTTATTGTACACATGGTTTAATATATACTTTCATCCAAAACTCATAACATGGCTAGTTATACATCATTATCGCGCATATACATGCCATTACTCCATGTCACACAAACAAAGTTTAACAAAAGAATTAGCCATTATCGCAAGGCTAAATTCATATACAAAACTTAGTACCATTAATTACAACAAAAACCTAGCTTATACATGCCTTTTGAAACAAAGCTAGAATATGAGTACCAAAAGAGTTGATAGTATGGATGACTTTCTGGACGATCCCTTTTTGCTCGAAGTCTAAACCGAATCTATAAAACAGAGGAAACATATCACACAAGTAAGCTTGCTAGCTTAGTAAGTCTTAAGCAGAAACATTATCACCTACGATTAATTAAGCATTTTAATCATTCATCTAATAACCTTACATAAACATAGCTTAAACTATAATTACACATTATGACCGAAAACATATACATATACAACATTCAGTTCTCTAGCACCAACTGGTACATATCCATATATCTTTACAAATACTTTCAACTACACATACTTATACAAAACCAATTTTGCTTATAGCATAGTCTAATATAATATCCTTTTCGACTATCACTTGAATATTCAATTCATCTATTCATTTCATTTATCAATATCATCAAGTACATATATATATATATATGTATAACACTTGGGTAGCATATTACATACCTTGTAACCAAAATTAATGCTTTCACCTTAGCTTAAGTAGGCATTCATAATTCATTTCGTAAATTCATTAACATCTACTCAATTCTTAGAGTAGCAATCCACTAGTTCTAGCCTGCTAAACATTACCTTGGATTTTATACACCGTCATCAAGCCTGCTGAACTCAAAATCTGAAGTCCAAAACACCGGCATTTAGCCTGCTAGGCAATGAGCCTGAATATGTCACCAGCACTAGGCCTGTTAGGCTTAAAGCCCGATACAAATCACCGGCATATAGCCTGCTAGGCAATAAGCCTGAATATGACACCGGCACTAGGCCTGCTAGGCATTTAGCCCGAATTCAACATATTTAACATTTCAATACACTTTACTTAATACTGAAATCACAACAACTTATATACTTCATACAACTTTCACTTATCAAACCAAACTTACCAATTTACATCACATTTAACAAATTAAACTCATTATCAATTCATACTACCACATTCGGCCAACATACATTTTTATGCTTTAAATTTCCTAATTTTATCATATACAATGTTCATAAATATTCCTTTAGTATACACTTGCTTAAGGACTTACCTCGACCGTCGACGGACTGCGTAGACCGGCTATTCGATAACCTTCGTCTTTCCCCGATCCAAATCTGTTTTTCTTTGTTCTTGATCTAAACACATTAAAATTCAGCTCATTCAAGTACATTTCATCTCAATTTAATCCCAAAACACATAAATGGGAAAATTACCATTTTACCCCCACAATTTCACAATTTTGCAATTTAGTCCTATTTGCATAAAACTCAAAATACACAAAATTTCACTAATCAACTCAAGGGCCGAATATCCATAAGGACTATACAAGTCCATATTTTTCATTTATTTTGCAAATAAGTCCCTACTAATTTTTATTTTTGCAATTTAGCCCAAATCATTCAAAATTACTAAAATTTCCATTTCAAAACTTGTAAATTTCTAACATAACTTTAATATTTTTCCATCAAACATCATAAAACATCAACATTTAGCCATAGCTGAATATTAAACATGCTCAAATCTAAAAATTCTAACATGGGTCAGCTACCGATCGAAGCAACGATCTCAAAAACATAAAAATTATCGAAAACCGATTGAAAACTAACCTTTAATTCAAGCCAACACCATGACCGAATGCTTAAGCTCTCAAACCTATCTTTTCTTTTCTTATTTCGGTAGCCAAAGGATGAAGACAACCATTATTTCATATTTTATTATTAACATATATTATGGTTTTAATCTAATTACTAATTTAACCTTATGTTATAAAATTATATAATAATAAACTAAAGGTTAATCTTGTCATATAGCATCCACTAACTTAAAAATGGGTTATTTACCCATTTAACACCTCACATTAAAAAGCCATGATCAATTAAGCACATTTCACTTTAGTCTGCCACTTTTTCACTTTACGCGATTAAGTCCTTTTTATCAAATTAAGCACTTAAACGATAAAATTTTTCTACGAAACTTTCACACACATTAATTCAAATATAATAAACACAAAATATAATATTTAAAAATTTATCGGACTCGGATTCGTGGTCTCGAAACCACCGTTCCGATTAGGGTCAAATTCGGACTGTTACAGTGTGAAGTCTGCACCTTGCACTTGGAGTTTAAATCGTCACACGGCTGGAGCACACGGACGTGTGTATAGGCCGTGTGGATAAGTCAGAATGCCAAGGTTTGGCACACGGGCCAGGGCCACAGGCGTGTCAAGGCCGTGCGGAATTAGTCAGTGTCGACCACGGGTGAAAGACACGGGCATGCCTTAGGAGAACATGGGCGTGTCCCTAGACCAACACGGGCTTGTGGCCTCTGTTTTGTTGGAAAGTTTTTCGAACTCGTAAAAGTTCCCGGAATAGTTTCGATACCTCTCGGAAGTATGTTTAGGGCTTCCTAGGCCGAGCATGTGCAAGCGATGGGTTTAAATAAAATTTACAACCCTGTTCAGGATGTTTAAGCAAGGTTAGTTAGGTAATGCCTCAAACCCTGTTCCGGCTTGAATACGGGTAAGGGGTGTTACAATTATATCCTTACAATAATACTTTTGTCTTTTTCACATTTAAATAAAACTAATAAAAAATTGCAAATGATCGAAATTTAAATCCATGCATCAACATGCATAAAACTTCACTTTACAACTACAACCAAAATTTCATTTTGAGTTGTTTTTATAAATTTTAATGTTACTTCACAAAAGGTTTCACCCACATTGTTTCTATCTATACTATTAATAAAATTTTTGGCTGAGTTGATGTCATGAGTTAACTGGGTACCAACTAGGTTAAGAAATTATGGAAATGTCCTTTAGTAATTAAAATAAATCATATTATTTGAGGATATTTTAATCATTTCATTTTAATGAAAACCAAGAAAAACATGCACACTATGGGATTTAAATTAGCGCCAATTGAATTAGCTGAACCTTAATTTTATCACTCGATCAAAGTTTTATTTTAATATTTTTATACATTTGTTTAAGAATGCACAATTTATTATCTTCACTAATTTCATATCTATGCTTCTATACTATTAATAAAACCACTAACTGGGTTGGTGTCACGGGTTAACTCGGTTTCCAACTTGGTTAGGAAATGATTAATATACCATTTTATTAAATGGCTACTATTACTATTTCGATGGCATTTTTTATTATCTTTTTCATACTTTTATATAGTTTTTAAATAAAAGAACTAAAATTAAGATGTATAGGAATTGAACCCGTATTTAATAGATTTATAAATCAATTTTTACCACTGCACCAATAATAAATCTTAAGTGAACTTTAAAAAAAATAACTTTTAACATAAAATGTTTTCTCCTACCAATAGATTTATAAATAAATTATTGAGTAAACACACATCTATGTTTTAAATTCATGGTTTCCACACGCATACACATATGATAAGACTTCTAATTATTATTTAAAACATTGATTGAGTTGATGTCACAAGTCAACCGGACAACTACTTGTTTGGAGAAATTACTAAACCACCCTGATATATTTGAAATAAATTATATTCTTATAAGGGTAATTTTATCCTTTTACATTTTAAATAAAATCAATAAAAATTACAAATTATATTTGAACCCATGCCATCAACATATATAAAATCTCAACTTTACCTCCGCAAACAAAGCTTCATTCTAATTTTATATACATTTTAATATTATTATTCAAAAGTTTTCATTCACCTTGTTTGTATATTGACAATATCATTGTTTAACTTGATACTAGCTCAAGAAAAATAATAATATCATGATAAATAATTGGAGCGCAATTAATATTTTTAATATGATGTATTTACCATTTCAATTTCTTTTTACTCACAATTTAAACTAATTTTTATTTTGATTTAGTATATTTTGCATACGTGTTATTAGTTTCAAAAGTCACATTTCATTATTTATCATATATTATTTTTAAACATAGACATACGTCTTAAATACGTGATTTTTATACATATAATCTTATCAGTATTAACAAGATAAATTATCTTAATTACATAATTTGAAAGTTTTGCTCTTAACCTAATTATTTCAAGTTGATAACACAATTAATTAATTTGTAGCTTCTGTATCTACCAAAATTATATAATATCAAAATGTTCTACATGGCGACAAATGAGCTCATATACATTTAAGAATTTTATGACATTCGGTCTCAATCATGATTAATAAATTTTAATGATCATTTTTTAGAACAAACAATACTTGAAAATTTTTTAAGAATATTTTGAATCTTTAATGAATTTGATAGAAAATTCTCGAAACCAAAAGAAATATTGATAATATCTAAAAAAAATACTCAACATTGTTATTCACAATGTTAATATAATATCTTTGAATAGAATGCATTAATTATCATAAATTTTAAAAGAATTATGGGACATTCTAGATGGGTTATAAATTGCCCTTGATCGTGATTTTCGGAAAGTCTTCATTCAGACGGACAATCATGAAGCGGTTAACCTCATTAATGAAAGAGTTCGTAAAGGTCCTAATTCTGCTTTAGTTACAAGAATAATTTTGCTGTTGAAACTTTTGAGGCACTGGAATCTTCAACATATTCTAAGAGAAGAGAATAGAATTGCAGATAAGATAGTCAAGCTTAGGAGAAATAGGGAACCGATGTTGCCGTTAATTAATAAAAATTATGTAAATGTTTGATATTTGAGTTGTAATTTTTTTTTTAAAAAAGCTGTTATAAATTCTCAACTAATTTTATGTCGTTTTCTATCTTGTTTTTTTTTTTTTTTTTTTGAATGGACCTTCTCATCACGGTTAGATTCAAGCTCACAGTTAAAAAAAAAGTGGCTTTGTACTTATCCGGTTATCAAATTCAACAATTTCTTTCTTAAGTAAAAAAGAAGAAGCGAGTTGAGTATTTAAACTTTAAGTTGGCAGTATGTTTGGTTTTTTGATAATAGTTTAATTTGTTAGATTGTTGTTATATAATTTTAATTTATAAATAGAAACAGGCGAAGCACATCGTAAGGATATTCTCGGCGCGTGAGTATATTAATTAGATCAGATCTCCTTTTAATTTTACCATTTTAGCCTTCGTCTTCCACTTCTTTCCAGTTTCCTCCAAAGCTCTCACATCAATAATAAGTACCAACTCTTATTTATTTATTTATTATTTATTTCCAATATCCAATAATTTTTGAATGCACATAGACGTGTTGTGAACGTGTCGAATCTTGCCTTCCTTCATCACGCCTTCCAACCCAACCAAACTCTTTCCCTCTCAACCATTATTATTTCCTTTCCTTTCATTTAATACAAATCAACTTCATTTTCTTTTTGCCTTTTAATCTGATTCTCTATCTTTTATTAAATGTTTTGTTATGAAGTTAAAAGTGTGATTGTGTTTCCTTCCTTTTCTCTCCCTTTTTTGTTTTATCTCTTCCATTTTCATGGAATTCCTTTCTTCAAGGTCTATTTTCCTCTCTTTCTTAGTATCTATCTATATACATATAGTAATGTTGTTTATTTTGGATATGATTGAATTTTTATTTCTTATATGCTAATTGTTAAGCTGTGATTTGCTGTAATTTGAATTTAAAAACAGAGCTTAGAGCTTAATTTTGATGGGGGAGCACGACGATGAGCGCTCTGTTTTTCCTTTAACCAGTCTCCAAATCGGGTAATTCTTTTAACTTTTTTTACTTTTACCATCTGTATGCTTGATCTGAGTAGAAGTTGAAATTTTGGCTTCAGACTATGTTCATGGACTCGGATTGACTGTCATAGATATACATGTTTGAGGCGGTATATGCATTTCCTTTTTTCGAAGTTTTTCATATATGTTGGGATCATATTCCAATGCTCATTTCCGGTATATGCATTTATGATTAGAAAAATATGAGTTGGTTAACATCTGCTTCAGCTGCTAGTCATACTTCATACAGTCATGTTATGAATAAGCTTCTTCAGTCTTTTTTTTTTTTTTTTCCGATTTCTGTTTAGTGACTTTTTTGTTCTTTCTTTTAATGAGTGTTGATACATTTTTTTATATGGTAATTTTGTGTGTTTCTAGGACTTCATTTGTAGAAATATCAAATCCTGGGCGTTAATCAATTGATTTATTCTAAGCACTTGCTTTACGGGAAATATCAGAATCACTGAGTTATTTCTCAGGGTTTTCCACTTTTCTTATGTATTATATGAAATTTTATTGTCTAATCTCTGATTGCAGAGACTTGCAGTCTTATCTATCGGATCTTAGCCTTTTCTTGGCCCCTGAAAGTAAAAAATTCTACATTTTGGTGGACAACCGGCCATGGCTCAGGGACTTAGGTTCACGTCCTGCTCACTTGTGGCAATTGATGGTTACCAAGGTTGTTGAGCACACCTTTTATTTTGATTCTTTTGAAATATATGGTTTTATTTAATTATTTTTAATTTTCAGATGATTAGAATATTTTAATGAATTTAAGTGGATTTTTTTTCTTCCTATTTACATTTTACAGTCCAGGTTATCTCCTTTTGCTAACACCAAAGGTCGTAGGGCAAGAAAGGATGGAAAAGAAGCTTCTTCCAAATCAAATGCTAAAGATGCCAAGAAGTTGGAGAGATGGTTCTCTTTGGTAGATGCTGCAATGCTGTCGAAAAAGAGAATTTTGCTACCTGTTAAGACATTGAAAACCTCTTCGCTTCTTAGCAATGAGCTGCATAGGACATTGTATGGCTTCATTGTATTTGAAGTTTCATGGTCCAATGTTCGAGGTCTTAACTACTTGAATGAACTTCAGGTATTTGTTCTTGTATGTGCTCAATAATTTTTTGTTTGTGGTTCTCCTGCAAGGGTCCCTGTTTAGCAATTTTCTTCTCATTTTCAGACTGATACCTCTCTAGCCATAGAGGCTAAATTCATGCGAAGATGGGAATTTGACAGCATTGATCAAGCAGCAAAGTGTCTATCTTCATGGTTATCTGGAACATTGTTGGAGCAGCGGCATCTGAAGGAGTACCTGAATTCAACAATTGGTATGTTTTTGCCTGAATATTTTATGACACTAGAACAAAAGTTGTCTTTATGAGTCTCGAGTTGCACAAGATTACCTTTCCTCAGTATTCTATATCCTTTGGACTCACAATATATATATGTATATTTATTTATGTATGAAGTTAGAAATTGCGAACTGAAGAAGTATGTCTGCAAGAACCAAAGTATATTTGGTCACTTTTTATCTCACTAGGTGTAAGTACAATTGATGGAGGGCCAAATCAACTTTTGAAAGTCTTAAGTAATTTAAAATAAAGAAAGCCTGTTCAATGTGTATTTTGATAATTTTACCGCAAGAGTTTAGCTTATCGAAGTCAAGCCAAACTCATTCTCATCAGCTTTCTGTCTCATTTGCTCTATTCTGTTCCCTTTGAACTGAAAAATATATTGTTAGTAATCAAAACTCCCTAGCACCAAGATTAGAAAAACCTGGACGGAGGTTGAACCAATTAGATCTCCGCCTTCCTGTCCAGCTGGTTGGACCTGGTGGCTAATAATTAAGAAAGCTATTCATTTGGCCTAGTCATGAGGTGTTTAATATAAAACTAAAATTTGGAGTTTCAAATTTCATTAATTACAAATAAAATTTAAAAAAAGGCAGTTCAGTCTGGTATTTTCCAGGTTTATAACTGGTTAACTGATTCGACCAATAAGTGGTTTTAATATAGTGTGTGGATCGAATAGGCTGCCAGTTTGACTGACCGGTGTTGTCTGGTCATTAGCATTTCTTTTTTTGCTTCCAGCAACCTAGAAGCCCAATAGAGAAGATTGTAGTCTTTCGCTTTTAGGTAACTTTGGTAAGGATAAGTCAGTTTTATTGCTCAAAGAGTGTGGTTAGGAGCTGGAGAATGTCCTCTGCATGTCAATTTTGCTGCTTACCACTTGATAACCCTTTGAAGCCTGAACATTATCTCCCTTTTTCTTTTTTCCCTCTCTCTCTCAATGCAATAAATTTGCTGTGTTGATACAGTATGTAATTTGGGTGATTTTTAGGCGAGGTCTTCTATGATGCTGAAAAAGATTTTCCCAGGTCAATCGCTTTTGACGATGATGAAAATATCTGTGGTGATAGTTTCAGCATTGAGGAAAATTTCCCTCATGATCATTGTGGCAATTTCAGGGTTTATCCTGGAACAGTGGAATGCGATACTTCTGAACCACACACTCCTCCTCCTACTGGGCCTTATAAGAGAAGGAAAGTAACTAGGGCAAATGGTACCGGAGTTGAAGTTGATGTCTATTGTGAGGAAACCCGAGGGCAAGCTGAAAGCTTATTAGGGAACTCTAATGAAAATGCTGTGGAAGCTACAGAGTATAGGGATGTTCTTATTTTGTTTAGATTTGATGATAAAGATCTCCCATTTAAATTACAGCAAATAATAATGCCTGATCTGAGGTTACTTCGTTTATTGGAGGCTGGTCTTCCGTCTTGGGTGATATTCCTTCAATCATATCCTGGCTTCTGCCATATCTATCGCCCATGGATGTGCCCTCTGGCCAGAGCTCTATATGTTTTGATTTCAATCATTACGGTTCTAATAGGATTTTATGATTTATACAAAAATGTCCCTGTTCTTAAGGCAACTGCTTCTCGTTTATGTGGGCCACTTTTTGATTGGATAGAAACCTGGGAGATGGTGTCAAGGATCAAGTACTTGGGAACTATGCTATTTCTACATAACTTTCAGAAAGCTGTTAAGTGGTTTTTGACAGCAACACGTGCTACTCGGTCATTTTTGTCTGTTCTTTATTTGCCATTAGCAGAACCATTTATGGAATGTTGGGGCTTCCTTTTGCCAATTTGGAATATGTTCAGTGAACTATTGGAGAGCTTATTTTCAGTCATTTGGACTGTGTTTGGTTCTCTCTGCAGTCTAATGGGGGATCTCATAGAGGTTCTACTGATGCCTATATGGTTCATTGGCTTGGTTTTCTGGAACATTGGTAAGTCATTAGATGATTGAAATTCCGTAAGCTATTTCCTTTTTTAAGGCTTTGATTTAATATATTAGTCATGTTCATTCTTTGTACTTCATGCTACTACAGTGATTTCCATCTTGTATCCTATATTTTGGATTCTTTGGGAAATACTATTTGCCCCAATACGCCTGGTCCTTGCACTATCCAGTATTGTGGCTTTTGTTTGTGGCTTCATTTCTGATTTGGTTGGAGATATATGGAGGTTATCAAGTAGCATAATTCAACTTGCTTCAGCTTCTGAAGCTACAGTGAGCAGCACGTATGAGGTTTCTGTATGGCGTTCACTTTGGAATGACCTTTTTTCCCAGGTTAGAAGACATCACTGTATCTTGATTAATATATCTTTCTTTATGTTTATTTTACTTATTTTCTGTTCTCTTTCCAGGTTTTTCGTGCTGTCAGAAGTATATTAAATGGATTTGTTGCCTTCTTCACGGCCTGCAACAGACATCGCCTAAGGTTGTCACATTTTAAATTTATCGTGCTCTATTTTATATCATATAGTTAGTCTTCTCTCTTTTAGATTTAACCAGAGAGCCAGGTAAATGCTTGCATGCGCTGTTACAAATTATGCATGAAATGTTTGCCCATTTTCCTCCAATCATTTTTCCATTTATTCAATGATGTTTTTTACTAAAATAGTATAAACTAGTAGTGTTAATTATGCAAGTTCCATGGAAGTTAGGTAATTATCTTTGTATCTGTTCTGTTTAGCTCAGTATTTACAGTTATCAATGACCTACTTTAACTCTTTGGTTTGAGTGTTCTTCATTACATTCGTCCATATTCTTTTAGCTGTTTTAACTGTTCTTCATCACATACCTTGGGTTCAGCCTTGATGAAAGTGACTTCAAAAATGCTATGCAATCTCCCCATCTTAGCAAATAAACTTTTAGAATTCCGGATCATATGATTATTATATATATTATTCTCTAATTGATTTCACTATGTTCTTGTGATGATATAGCAATCAGCATTATCCGTTTGAGTTGTTTGGGCTAGTTTTCTTCTAGTTGTGTTTGCAAACCAAATTCTTTTAAATGGTCTGCTAGCTTGGGACAATGATAGAACTTTTACACCCAGGCATTTTGTATTTCTTGCAAAAGGACGCTTTTTGACTCTTAAATGTCATACTCTTGAAGTTTACAACGTTGACTTTCTATTTCCTTTTTGAATGGTCAAGTGTATAGTGTTATTTTTGACATGATTATTTTGGTGCTATGGCGTACAGCATTTATAATCACGTACAGGATGTCATTCAAAGACGCTTTGGTGGAGTCCCAAGATCACAGACCTCAGATCCTAGACGAAGTAAATCAACGTGTGGAAATCAATATCAAGTAAGCAATCTCTCTACTTGCTATTGCATCAAATGGAAGACATGAATCCTATGTTACATTGAGTCGGGAATGAGTGCTAGATACAAGCATGCATGCATCCATCATGGGTATGCTCAATTTTTTAAGAAAATGGTGTCATATGTTTAGATATCGAATATGGATATTATAGGGAAAAAGTGAAAAGTTTGGGTAACATAGCATGAATCTTTTAGTTGTTACCGATGCTTACATAATATTTTTTTTCTTTATCATGGATATTTGCAGTCAGAAGTAAGGAGAAGAGTCCATAGTAAAAATTGTAGTCCTGCAACATTGTCATTTTGAGTCTAAAATACTCAAGAAAGTATCCTTGTCCTGGCCGGGTCCGATCCAATATCATGCAAAAGATCTTTTAACAGGCAGTTCAGAATCGAAACCGAACATGAGCAGTCGAATGGTTTGGTTAGAGATAGTTTAATTCTTTGATTCCTTTTGTCTCGGAAGCTACGTATTAATTCTCTATGTTCATTAACTGCAAGCCTTTTATTACAGTTTAAGCTTCTGGAGAATGTAAATTATGTATAGTTTCTCTGTATATTTATCAGAAAAAGTTTTTACTTTAACCGTCTTTTGGGTTAATAAATGCTATTTGTTCTAGGCTTACAGTAATATGTATTATGATTTTTCTTAAATCTATTTAGGTTTCTGTAAATTAAATTCAAATACGAAATTTGATAAGAATTGCATCAAGTTAACATTACTTAGTTCATTGATGTAAATAAAAAAAAAATTAGTGCTTATCTAGAGTTGATAAATGATTTTTTTTTTTTTTTTGGGTTTTCAGTAGCATGAATTTTTTATTATTACAAATTTTGGAGAAGGGGTTTAATAGAGTTGTATGCGGTGCCAGCATTAAACAATTTCGTCACTACAAATTTTATCTAATTCTTATATCAACTTTTAATAGCTATACTTCTCACATGGTTCTTTTCAACATGTCATAATCTAATATTTATTAATTTGTCCAAATGTTTAAAACTTTGATTTTATACAAAAACTTTATAAAATATACTATGTATGTGAAGATTATATATTTAAAATATAAAAAATCAGTTTAAAAATGACCAATGACATGAAATGAATAATGGAATTATGAAATATGTACTATATTAAATAGAGTAATATGAAATTTAAATATGTGAACATATTATATTAAGAATACTAAATATATTACAATTGTTTATCATGGTGTTATTAATCTTGAGTTAGTGTCACGAGTCAGTCAATCTTAGATAATATAGATATACAATTAATGAAGGTAACAATTTGATTAATATACTTGGCGTGGGTTCAAGTACTATCACTTGCACAATTTTAATTGTTTTTTAAAAATAAAAAATTAAAGTACTATCGAATAATATAATTTATTTTAAATACGAAAGGACATCAAAGTAATTTTTCTTAATTGAGTTGGTACTTAGTTGACTCGTGACATCAACTCAATTAGGGGCTTCAATAATAGTATAGATAATTTGCTTTGTATAAACAATGGCATGACTGTATGAAGCTAATCCGATCTATCTATTAAACTTGGGGTATCGATCAGATGAGTGGCACTAGATTAACTAACCCATGAATCGGTATATATTGGTTGAAGCAGACTAAAATATCAATTGAATTGAGTTTTATTATTTCATGAATTTTTTAATTATTTACTTAATTGAACCGTATGAACTGGTGACTTACTACTTCGACTACCAGTTTGGTTCTAAAAATCTTGAATAATGGGTTTTCAGTTATTTTTCAATTGAGTTAGCTTCCGATTGGCTCAAGACACTAACTCAAGAATTTAAATA
The DNA here is from genome assembly GCA_005393395.2 of Gossypium australe. Taxonomy (NCBI): domain Eukaryota; kingdom Viridiplantae; phylum Streptophyta; class Magnoliopsida; order Malvales; family Malvaceae; genus Gossypium; species Gossypium australe. The sequence continues at coordinate 35,531,722 of CM016620.1, forward strand.
ATAACTAGTTTTTGACGTCATGTGGGATGCAGGTGCATGTATTTATTGCTTTAAAATATAGAAATAAATAACATATAACATGAAAAAAAATATTTTGAGAATTGAAATTAGAGTTGGATTCTATTTTTATGTTTACACCAATGATAGATAAAAGTAATTATGATTTTAATGTATTTTATCAAATTAACTAATAAATTTTAGATTTAATGTCAAAACGTTAAATTCAACTTTATAGTTTAATATTAAAAATAATTTTCAACATTTTATATTTTAAATATATTTTTTAATATAAAAATATTAATTAAAATTTTATCTAATATAACAAAATAAAAAAAAATCATGTAAATATCTTAAAGATTGACTTAAATGGTATTTTGAGAATTGATATTAGATAATTTGTATGTGTATATCATAGGTAAAATTAATCATGTTTTTAAAGTATTAAAATTATTAAATTAACTAATGATTTTTAGATTTAAAGTCAAAAAATTAATTTCATTTTTTTAATATTGAAAACTTGGTATCGAAGTATTCTTTTAACATTTTATATTTAAATATATATATTAATTTAAAATCATATAGAAATTTATAAACTAAAAATAATTTCAAATTCTAACAATGCAATAAAATCAAAATTTATGAATCTTGATGAAAATTGACTTATCTAAGTAGGATTATCTTTTCAAATTATAATAATTTATTTTGTAAGTGAAACAAATATTAAGATAATGTCACCTAGTTGTAATATAAAATAAAAAATTGTAATAAATTAAAGATAAATATAAAACCCTTGGCTTCCAAAACATAATTAGAATAAAGTTTAATACTAACAATGTTATAAAAATATCTAAATTTTTATGTCTTGATATTTTTTTTCTTTTATCTATCATCCTTTTCATCATCTTTAATCAAGATTGCTCAACTATTTATGTAACTAATCCTCTCTATTATCATCAATAATATAATATATATATATATATAAATATATAAAAAAAGGGATATTTTAATCCTGATCTAGTTGCCCCAACAGCAAATATGCGGGAATCATTTCACAAAGAAAGTGTCTCAATAATTAATTCTCGATCTTTTGGTCAAAAAGCAATGTTGATGAAGATGTGTGGGTGCACCATTTCATAGTGAGGATCGTAACTTTTCATGAATTTTCTTTTTCTCACTCAACTATAGAACTTTGCTTCTTCTTCTTCTTCTTCTTATTTTTTTTTCTTAGGATAAAAGAATGAAACGATATTTTTATTCCAAAATTTGTCTTTTCTTCTCCCTATGAATCAAACTTTTCTTCACCATAATACTTTAGTTATTACCAATTATATAAGTCGGATCCTAAATGTAGAAATAGAAGGGGGCATACTCTCTTCTCCATCAAAATAGATAATATTATCTATAATGTATAATATAAGGAATTAACCAAATTTATTTGATGTAGAGGCAATTAAGAAAAGCCGCATAAGTAAATATATAACAAATAGAAAAGTGGACTAATCCAACCAATCTTGCTTGGACACTAGAAAGAGCCATTGGTTTATCTCTCCATCGAATCAAATTAAATATAAAGGTGTGTATTCATGAGCCTATGCTAAAGTTTGAATCAAATTCTTTCCAATATTCATGATAAGAAATTAAGAACATAAATCCAGTAGCCTAATAAAAAGCCCAAATAAGAACTTTCATGCCCAGACTGATAAACTATTCATACCAGATAAATATAAAAAAGAAAATTAACTAAAATAAATAAATAGAAATGGATAAATAAATGGCAAGCTCCTGTTTCTATGGTTTTTAATTGGTGAGGCCATTTATACATTGGAGCTCATTCCTTCATTTAATTGGTAACTTGTACAGTTCACACTCTTCGACTCTATTTATAAATTTTCCATTAATAGATTTTCCATAATAAGATCTATCATATATAGAATGGTATGTAAGGATGATGATTAATTGAGTAGTTGAGCTTGTCAGTCCATTCTTTGTAAGAGTTGAAGCATAATATATTTTTTGTTTTTAAATAGGATTTTCCTCGCTTAATGGATAAGCATTTGTTACCAATAGGGAATTTTTTCTCATCTTAAATTCCAAGATTGGATTTACGCCAATGGAAACCGTAAATTACATACACAATAAAAGGATATGGTAGATCCATCTATTTTAGATAATGAATGGACGAACCCCATTCTATTCATTGGTACGGATAGTCGATATTGAAAAAGTTGTTTATTTTTTCTTAGCCCATGATTTGAACAAGTCGCATATACACCCAGTTAATACTGCAGTATAACAAGGGGGAGATAAAGAAGAGGATATGGTGGTTGTCACCCAGTCGGGGCAGAGTGTCGGAGGTTACAAAGAGTGGAGGAAAGGAGAGTATTAAGGCTAAGTGTAGGGGATAAGTTGGTGGAGTATAGGCTTGGTACTTTGGAGAGTCGATCCTTTCTCTATCGTTCTTGGAGGTATTTAAGCCAGATGTCTTGTGTAATGCGACATTACCGTGCTGAACTTTCCAATTAATCATCATTATAGAGTGCATAGAGTGGATGTTTTTAATGAGATAAGGATATCTGTGATGGGACAAATCTTGTCATTCATTCTGACTTGATGGTACAAAGCAGTTGAACCCATGCAAGGTTTGGTGACCAACAATATCATGTTTCTAACGAAAGCCTATATTGGAAAAGTGGGTTTGAAAACATAATGGAAAATAAGTTTTAGGGAAAACTAGATTTTTAATTTTTTTTCCAAAAATAAGAACTTGGTTGTGATATCTAAAGTAATAAACACTTAATCAGAATTGTATCTTTTCGATTTGTCTATGAATGCTTCAACCGAGTAGTCTTCTCCACTAACCTCAAGCTCCGAATCAAAAAATTTTCCACAAAATTACCATTGGGGTAATTTCACAATTTCTCTAAACTTTTGGGCCAAGTTATAAATAAAAAAATATCTCTAGAATTTTTTTGAAATAATTTCTTCAGAGAATTTTCTCTCTACAACTTTCTTTTGAATTCAGGTCTATGAAAAATAATGACCCATGACTCTGTTTATATAGGTATCTTAATATAGGGAGAGTTTAGAGAGTTCAACTATGATTAAACTTAATCACTTTAATATTAAATTAATACAAGTTAAGTATTACATTAAATATATGAAATTAATAGAATATTTATCTAACAAGATAAATATTAAATTAAATTTAATATTAAGATAATTACTTTAATATTAAATTAATAAGACATTATCAAGATAAGTATTAAATTAAATTAAATATTAAATTATTAAAATAATATTATTTTTGGAATAGTTAATCTGAAATCAAATTATCCGGTAGAGTCCCAGTAGGAGTGTAATTCTTCCACTGTTCAACCACCGAAGGACCACCCGCTGGCCATCGGAATGCCGTCGTCGTCGCCGCCAGAACCGTTGTGTCGAATGGTGCCATCGTAGGTGTGACACCGTCACAGCACCTCGAGTTGGTTCTACTGTTGCAGGTACGGTCTGGACCTAGTGATGACCCAATCGGTCCGATCCAACCATCGGTTAGATTGTCGGCCCAGTTTCAAATACCAAGCCCAGTTCGACTAGTTTTTGGGTCTCGGGGCCAATTTTTTATCTCAAATCTAATTTTCAAGTTCAATTACCCATTGGCCCAATTGTCTGACTTGAAATTTAATTTCCAAAATATCATATTAATTTTAATTAATTTGATTAATTTAATTTTACTTGATCAAAATTAATTTTCCCCAAAATCACTTAGATTTTCCAAATTAATTTTTCAAGAAAATCCTTTAATCAAATTCTCTAGTTGAACAATTCTCATGACTGCCCAATTTAATTCCACATCGAATAAATCAACTCAATTAAATTATTTCCAAAGTCGTAAAATTTTCTTCTGATTCAAATGCAGTCTGATTGAGCTTTTATTGAGCTAGCGGAGGGACCAATCGGAAATATACAATTAGGCTTGAGTAATTTCAATTACGGTCAAAAGCATCGTTCCAATAATTCGTAATTTACTTAATCATGGAGTTAGTCCATAAGAAGTACCATGATTGAAAACTCCTTATTGTATACTATTTACGAAAGCAATTCATCCAGCTGCTTTGTCCAATGATCTTATCATGTGTGTTACCTTTTTATGATATCCTTGATTCATTTGAGTTAGATCCGTCCACTCTGTAACACATCTTACCCGTATTCGACACCTGAACCTGATACGAGGCACTACCGTACTTAACTTGCTCAAACATACAACATCGATCCATAAAAATTTCATTCAAATTAAAACTTATCATTTGAAACCTTAATGTCCTTATTATAGAGCTACGAGACCCTAAACTTGCGCACAGAATGATTCGGGACCAAACTAGAAAACTTTTGAACAATTAGAAAATTTTGACACAAAACAAGGCCACACGCCCGTGGGAAATGGAACACGCCCGTGCGGACAGGCCATGTAATCTCACACGCCCATGTCCCTAGTCATACTGACTAGGCATACTGACTTACCAACTTAGCATGTGTCTCATCCCTAGTCCTATGGCTGTGTCTTCCACACAGTTGAGACACATGACCGTATCTTAGCCCATGTGTTTACTACTAGGCATACTGACTTACCAACTTAGCATGTAGGGGTACACACAGTCTATCAACACGCCCATGGGGCTGATAGGGTGTTACACACGGCCTAGACACATGCCCATGTGTCTACCCGTGTAGACAATTGTAAGGTTATCTACCAAGCCAATTGCCACCCTATCAAGCAACCACACTTATACCAATTCAATGCAACATACATCATGGCAATAAGGCACTTCTAGTTCCCCAAATCAAGTCATCCATTCATAGATTTACACTTGATAAACCGTAATTATAACATATTTTAATCCCACATTTAGCTTGTTTTTGGATGACTTATCCCCCAATTTATGTAAAAAGGTGCTCTTAATCCTTTCTTTTCATGTTTTATACTCAGGAAAGCACCCAAGGATGAAAAGAACGAGAAACGGGCTTAAAACGGACCAAATTGGGCCAAGAGAGAAATCGACACGGCCTGGCCCAAAGCTAACATGGTCGTGCCTCATTAAAAGTCCGAGCACGGCCTGGCCACGATCCACACGGGCGTGTGCCATGGCCATGTCCCTGTCGCTGGAAAGAGCAATTTCATTCGGGAAAGGATACTTGGAGGCAAAGAAACACATTCCAAAGCCTATTCAAACACCCTATTAGGAATTCTACTTAAATTAGGATACTTAGGGGCCAAGTAAGACATCTCAAAGTCTATAAAAACACCCAAGGGGGCAACTTGAGAGGGGAGTTCGGCAGAAGCCTTCTGCCAGGGCTTTTGTCCGGGGCGTCGAGCTAGGCCAAGAAGCCAAGCCGGAAAGGTCAGAATTGTGGGAATCACTCGAAGTTAGCCAGTTGATCCATCCCAAGAAGCCAGAATTCTACTCAAGACGACTGATTTCTCCTTCAATTCCTTCAGGGAGTTTTAGGAATTTCTTATGTTTTGTTTTATCTTTTTTCTTGAGATGTTTTCTTTATTTGTTATGAACTAAACCCCTCAGATACCTGAAGGGGATGAAACCTAGATGAATCTTGTTATTGTTTCCTGAATTATATGATAAATACTTAGTTTGTTCTTAATTATGCATGCTTAATCCAAATCTGATGTGCTTAGGTGGAGGAGGAATAGACCCTGCTTAAGAGTAGATCTAGCATAATTAAGCGGAGTTGATCGAACGCCTAGAGATAGGGTTACGAGATTTTGCCGGATTAGGGTGAAACCTAATATGGGAGTCCATAGATCGATTTACTGCTATTCTAGGGGGTTACTATAAGAGAACGAGAGTTCCACTAATTAACCTAGGGTTAGACATTATTCTCCTCGAGAGAGGGTTTAATATACGTTAGGGAGTCCTACGGATCAAACTAAGTGAATAAATCGTATGGTTCAGTGTTAAATAACAAGTGAAGTCTAGGTGGATTCTTCATAAGGGTATCGTCGTGATCAACTGAGTTTTTCTTCAAGTCATTTCCCAATTCGTTCTTTTTGTCTTTGCGTCTTTAGCTTAGTAGTCGTTAATTTAGATTAAAGCAACTTCACTTTATTTTAGGCTAAATAATAAAAAGAAAGTTAGTATTAGTACTTTTAGTTCCTTTGGGTTCGACAATCCGGTCTTGCCGAAGCTATACTACTGTTCGATAGGTACACTTGCCTTTAATCGTTGTCAGAGTTAGTTTCCAGGTTCGATCTCATTCTTTATAAATTTTAAAACTCTGATTTCAGCGATCAAGTTTTTGGCGCCGTTGCCGGGGAACTAAAATACTAAGAAAGCTCTATTTTTATTACTTTAGCCATTATTTTTTATTTTTTATTTTCCACAATTTACTTTTAATTTTTTTGTTAAATTTTATTTTTGCAAAAATAAAAATTATTATTATTATTATATTTTTTCCACTTTTCTAATTCTTCTTCTATTTGCCTTGACAGGTAATTTTAGTCTATAGAGGAGATGGCACTAAATAACTATCAGTGGCAAGTTATGAGGACAGCGTCGACAAAAGCCGCCAGTGTTTTCAACCTCGACGTGGTCACCAGGTTATCTAACCAACTAGAGATGATGAATAAAAAGTTTGATGGTTTGAATAGTCTCTCGCAGGTACACCCAATAATGCAATATGACTCAAATCTAAGAGGCGTGGCGAATCCTGAGTACCCACCCTACGGATATAGCATGGAGAACGAGCAAGCTCACTATACGGGTAACTATTCTAGACCACAAAATAATTTTTATAATAACACTTATAACGCAGGTTGGAGTTACCATCCCAATTTCTCGTGGAATGATCAAAATAGCCAAAGACCGGAACTTCCTCCAAACTTTCAACAACCACCTCACCAACAGGAAGAGGAGTCACACCTTGAGGAGATGCTAACAGAATTCATGACAGCCACAGAAAATCGCTTCCAAGAGACTGAGGAAACACTCAAAAGCAACAAGAACCGAGTCAGGGACCTTACTAAGTCAGTCAAGGAAGTCACTAATGCAGTCGAACAACTCGCAAAGTGAATATCAGAACTACCACAAGGAAACTTGCCAAGCAATACTAAAACTAACCCGAGAGAGCAAAATCAAGCCATTTACGATAGTGAAGGGTCAGACGAACCAAACCCAAGGGAAGAACCTGTGGTAAGTAAAGGTACGGTTGAGGTGTGCCATGATTTACCAAAATCAGTAATTACAAAGTACCAACCTCGTGTGCCATATCCCGATGCAATAAAGAAAGACCACACAGAGGAAGAATTCGGTGAACTCACACTTCGTGTAGACGACGAAACAATCACTCTTCAAGCTCTTGACTCAGCTAGGACATCGAGTAATAAAGGTACGAACGTTAATTCTATTGATAACTATTTGGTTCAACCTTCTTTACAGAAAGCATCACGAAATCACCTAGCTGAGCTAGATCTTAGACCTCGTGCCAACAAAGAAGAATTGTATGAGGAACGAAGCCTTAGGGTCGACAAATTAGAAGAGTGGGAAACACAATTTAAAAAAGAACCGGAACCACACGAAGTGAAATCGAGGGAGCCCCTAGATGAGCTGATAAGAACAATGAATCACTTCAAAGTAGGAGATCAAGTATTGTTGAATAAGGAAGACCCTTGAATCACCAATTTAGACCTCAAGACAAATGAAGAAATCACTTTTGAGGTACTTAATGTCTTCTTATACGGCACAGTCGAGGTAAGCAATCCTAAATTCGACACTTTTGAGGTAAACATTACTCGACTTAAACTATATATCCATAACCGAAGTGATCGCATGAGAAAGGATTTTCACCTCCTCAAACCACCATGACTATACGAATGAGAGGTAAAGTCTAGCTTAAGACTATAAACGAGCGCTTCTCGGGAGGCAACCCGAGCACTAACCCCATTTTTACATTTTTTATTTTTATTTTTTATTTTTTTCTTTTCTTTTTCCTTTTGGCACCTAACCATAAACTAACAAAAGAGCAGATTTCTAGGCCACACGACCCTACACAAGGGCGTGCCCCTGGTCGTGTGGAAGCCAGGGGATGAACCATGGGCGTGCCAGTAGCCGTGCACGACATAGAAAAATTTCTTTTCCCAACACAGGTGGCGATAATAGTCCACGCTCGTGCCGACGCCCCGTGCGAGGTTACTGACTTGTTAAGCACGGGCTAAACACGACTATGCCTTCCAACCGTGCCAACATTCTGACTTATCGAACACGGGAGGAGCACGCCCGTATTAAATGACCGTGTGAAGAAAGACACGGGCGTGCCACTACACCCACGGCCGTGCCCGAACACCCTGAACGCACCCAAAATTCAAAATCCCAAAACACGAGCTACATCTCTATTTAAACCTCATTCTCCCTTTTTTCTAGTTGTCTTTCATTTTCCATTATTTATTTTTATTTTTATTTTGATTTTTTTCATTATTTTTTTACTTTATTTTATTTTATTTTCTTCTTCTTATTCTTTATGATATTTAGATTTAGCTTAGAATACAATAAAATCAGACCGGCTGCTTTGAGAATTCAATTTCAAACGGTTCGAGACGCTTCCCTACGTTCACCTCCAATCCTATCCGATTTCTTTTCATTGACTTCATCCAAAATTCAGGAAGTTTCACTTCTCTCCCATCTTATGATTTTTATGATTATTTTGCTATATCTATCTTTGTACATTGAGGGCAATACACATCTTAAGTGTGGGGGGTTAACTATAGTATTATTTGAAAATCCCTGAATTATGCCTTGTTCAAAAGTAAAGTCTCTCATATTATGATTAGAATGAAATTTCCTATGATTTATGATCTTTGTTGATATGTTTTGGAGTAAGTCATTGATAATTGTGCATTGATGATTAAATTTGAAGGATACTAGAGAATCAAACATGATAAAGTCTATTTTTCAAAAAAAAAAAAATTGGTTGTCTACCCGAATCTGAATGTTACTTTGAAGTTTGAAATTTACGAGGTTGGAATCAAAATACCCATAATTTTTGTGAGATTTTGAGCCTTTTAGAGCATACATCCTTTCATGCTCACTTTTTATTATGAGTGTGTCAACATTGATTTGTTATTCTAGAACTTGCCTCGATTATACATGTTAAGACCACACCTTTGATTTGATATACAGAGATGATAAAGGCACTTAGGATCTAACCCACTCACTCCACTAAAAAGCCTACCTTCATAATTGACCCCTAGTGAACCCCTTTGATCCTAACAACCCTTTTTTGACTCACCCACTAATATTAACCCAAAACTCTTTGTATTTGTTATCACCATTCCTTTTTAACTACCCTTTTTGTCGAGATTTGATTTTGAACAGTTTCCTAACTATATTCTATATTTCAGTTGTAAAAGCTCTTTCTTATTATAATAGTTTGTTCTTAAAAAAAACGAAGTATATTCATTATTAGTTCTATGATAGATGAGCTTACGCATGTAAATTTCAAGTCTTGAAGAAAAAGCTCGTATTAGTAAGTTCAATTGATGTAATTATTTAAGATTAGTTCATTTTTCTAGTTAGGTAAATTGTCAAATTCAATCTCGATTCTAACCTTCTAATTCAGCCTTTATCCACAACCTTAACCTAAGCCCCATTACAACCTTGTTAAAGACCTTTTGATTTGTGTATCATCTCATTTTACAGTGGTGGAGATTTGATTTTCAGGCAAGCCTATGGGATTAAGTCTTCATGTTCGACTTTTGAGTGCTTAATTTTGAACCTTAAACACTTTGAGTGATTTAAGTGAATTTTTAGTGAGGATGTCAATTCTTGTCGGTTTCGAATCAGAGGTAATTATTTAGGTGAGGGGAAACACCTAACGTTTTCAGGGCTATAATGTAAGACTTTGATTGTTTGAATCTTTAGGACTCTTTGAGTTGAATTATCCATGTATGAATTATTTCTGAATTATGATGAAACATTATTGATGAAAATTTTGAATCGAGGAAGTTTGTTTTAATTATGAGTTGACAATTTTGCTTGAGGACAAGCAAAAGCTTAAGTGTGGGGGTATTTGATAAACCGTAATTATAACATATTTTAATCCCACATTTAGCTTGTTTTTGGATGACTTATCCCCCAATTTATGTAAAAAGGTGCTCTTAATACTTTCTTTTCATGTTTTGTACTCAGGAAAGCACCCAAGGATGAAAAGAACGAGAAACGGGCTTAAAACGGACCAAATTGGGCCAAGAGAGAAACCGACACGGCCTAGCCCAAAGCTAACACGATCGTGCCTCATTAAAAGTCCGAGCACGGCCTGGCCACGATCCATACGGGCGTGTGCCATGGCCGTGTCCCTGTCACTGGAAAGAGCAATTTCATTCGGGAAAGGATACTTGGAGGCAAAGAAACACATTCCAAAGCCTATTCAAACACCCTATTAGGAATTCTACTTAAATTAGGATACTTAAGGGCCAAGTAAGGCATCTCAAAGTCTATATAAACACCCAAGGGGGCAACTTGAGAGGGGAGTTTGGCAGAAGCCTTCTGCCAGGGCTTTTGTCCGGGGCGTCGAGCTAGGCCAAGAAGCCAAGCTGGAAAGGTCAGAATTGTGGGAATCACTCGAAGTTAGCCAGTTGATCCATCCCAAGAAGCCGGAATTCTACTCAAGACGACGGATTTCTCCTTCAATTCCTTCAGGGAGTTTTAGGGATTTCTTATGTTTTGTTTTATCTTTTTTCTTGAGATGTTTTCTTTATTTGTTATGAACTAAACCCCTTAGATACCTGAAGGGGATGAAACCTAGATGAATCTTGTTATTGTTTCCTGAATTATATGATAAATACTTAGTTTGTTCTTAATTATGCATGCTTAATCCAAATCTGATGTGCTTAGGTGGAGGAGGAATAGACCCTGCTTAAGAGTAGATCTAGCATAATTAAGCGGAATTGATTGAACGCCTAGAGATAGGGTTATGAGATTTTGCCGGATTAGGGTGAAACCTAATATGGGAGTCCATAGATCGATTTACTGCTATTCTAGGGGGTTATTATAAGAGAATGAGAGTTCCACTAATTAACCTAGGGTTAGACGTTATTCGCCTCGAGAGAGGGTTTAATATACGTTAGGGAGTCCTACGGATCAAATTAAGTGAATAAATCGTATGGTTCAGTGTTAAATAACAAGTGAAGTCTAGGTGGATTCTTCCTAAGGGTATCGTCGTGATCAACTGAGTTTTTCTTCAAGTCATTTCCCAATTCGTTCTTTCTGTCTTTGCGTCTTTAGCTTAGTAGTCGTTAATTTAGATTAAAGTAACTTCACTTTATTTTAGGCTAAATAATAAAAAGAAAGTTAGTATTAGTACTTTTAGTTCCTTTGGGTTCGACAATCCGGTCTTGCCGAAGCTATACTACTGTTCGATAGGTACACTTGCCTTTAATCGTTGTCAGAGTTAGTTTCCAGGTTCGATCTCATTCTTTATAAATTTTAAAACTCTGATTTCAGCGATCAACACTATGTTCATCATGCATATTCTTTACTCAATTACTCATCCCATCACACAGGCATACACTTCATGAACTTCATCTTCATTGAATATATAAACTTATCAAGTATTGGCCAATTGCCAATGACCATTTACAAAATGAACTTAATGACATTAATAGCCACACATTGGCTAACAAATATGACATAACGCAAAATAACCAGGCTCCTATACATGCCATACTCAAAATTAATCAAACTATGCTATACCAAAGGGAAGTTGATAGTGTGATTCCGAACTCTGACGTCCCACGATCCCCGAGTTAGCTTGGCGATACTACAAGGAAAAGGGAAATGAGAGAGATAAGCATGAAGATTAGCAAGTTTGCATGAAATAAATAGCAACATAAAGGGTCATAATGTCATCCATCCATTTCATTGAATAAAAACACAAATTCTCAAGCACATTACCATAACTTACTCATGCTTACTCTTACCAATTACATGTCATGTCACATAACGTAAACATTTCTCGTGAATTACTCACATGAACCTGTATCACTTCATCACATAGCTTTAGCACTAATTTCATCTCTATTATAGCTTAACTATTTATCCCGATGATTCACTTGGAATACCCAAGGATACATAACCATTATCATACACATAAACACGAAACCAATGCCATATCCTAGATATGGTCTTACATGGGGTCACATCTCGATGCTGATGCCATATCCTAGATATGGTCTTATACGGGATCTTATTTCGATGTCGATGCCATATCCTAGATATGGTCTTATACGATTTCCATATTCGATGCCGATGCCATATCCCAGATATGGTCTTATACGGGACCTTACCATTCTCATGTCTCGATGGTGATATCCTCTCACTTCTTAAAGTCCAACAGGGACTTCAACATCATAAATTATCATCATTTTCTCATTTAACATCATTACTCAATTTCATAGAAATAATATACATCTTCACGAATATCAAACATTTTAAAGTTTAATAACTTGATGTTGTGTAACACCCCAAACACCGCCTAGACGTTACGACTGGATCTGACGTGTCACATCAGAGTGCTGATTTGAAAATCGGTCTTGTCAATGCAAATTCGTGACTAAAAGTTTTAAATCCTTCTTGAAAATGTTGGGGTTGCAAAATCAAAACTTGTTATTCACTTATTGGTCATATCATTTATTACAAGTTTATTAATCAGGATTAAATATCGCGGAAGCTTTTCCAAATGTAAACTTTAAAATTTGAAAATGCGTGATTTTATTTGGAAATAATTATTATTTTGAAATCCCGTGTTTCCTAATCTAACAGGTTAACGTAAAAATTTAAACCAAATAAAAGTTAAAAATCTCGAATGGCCTTATTACATAAATATCTCCCCAAAATAAATAACTTAAAAAGAAAACTAGGTATAAATAAAAATACTTGCGAACGTGTGGCCACCTCCGAGTCCCTCGCAGCTCCAAATCCTCTAAGGCTGGGGATTACCTGTATAGTTAAAAGAAAAGGGTGAGTTACGAGAACTCAATGTGTAATCCCCTACCATGCAGTAATAGTTTGGGCCCGGTCTGGGCTTTAGCCCTATACAGTAACAGAGTGGGTCTAAGCCCAAAGTCATAACAGTGCAGAACAGAGATGCAACCCAACCCAAACCAGCCAACACATCACCCGTACTAACCAACACACCATGTGGGGACTAAGTCAACCCACCCAGCCAACACACCAATATCGCAGCATAGCTACTAAAAGTAACGCAACAAAGCTGCTAATAACAGTGAACGTGGCCAAGCCACTAAAATCAAGATACGTGGCAAAGCCACTAAACAGTAATAACGTGGCAGAGCCACTAATACAGTACTTCTTCCAAATCAGAATCCCAACCCCAATGCAGAATGTCGTGTCATAAATATTACGTGTATGCAATATGTCATACTTATAATCAGTCATACAAATATCATACACACATCACTTAAACTACCCCTAGGGGTATAATGGTCATCTTGTCGGTAAGGGGTAAAACGGTAATTTCACCCCTCAGGGGTATTTCGATAATTTTACCCTTCGAAGGTAATTCGGTAATTTTACCATTCAAGGGTATTTTGGTAATTTTACCCTTCGAGGGTATTTCGGTATAGTCTACGATCTTTCCAAAGGCCTACCATCATATCGAACGACTTGAATAACTTATATGGCCAAAATAGTGTAATTCGGCCCAAGTGGGCCCACACGCTCGTGTGGCCCATTCAGCCCAATTTCAGTCACGGTTATGCGAACTTCACAGCCCAGTCCATTATTAGTCACTTACCATAGATTTCGTCCCTATAGGGCCCATGAGCCCATTGGGCCCACATGGCCCATTTCGGCCCAACGAGGCCCATGAGCCCATTGGGCCCACGAGAACGTTCGTGGTGGCCTCTACGATCTAACGCCAACGATTGTGGCTCAATTTATCCCTACGAGCATTCGCACGCTCGTGGGCCCTCAGATGCCGAAAGTTCAGCTTTTCGGCTTTTACCAATTCACAGTAGCTCAAGGGTGTGAATACACCTTTATCCAGCGTTTTAACAGTACGGTATTTGGTGTACGATTACAAACCTTTTTCGCAGCTCGTACAAGTAGCCCACGAACGTCAAACCTATATTCATCAACGTTTTTCCTTCGGTTAAAATCAATATCTGATACTAACGTTCAATCCCAACGAGCATGGAATTGATACCCGCCTTCACCCAAGAATGCTGTCCAACCCACTTATGATGCCAACCGAAGATGTCTATACCCCTATCCTGCCGAAATGCTTCATTAATCAAAAGAATCCAACACAAGAGAAAGGTCTAAGAGTTAGCAACCTTAAACCAAATCATTCGGCTCTGTCAGCGAAGAGCCATAAAAAAAAAGACCAAGAACCGAATAAGGACAAGGAATACTTACCAAAATTAGTCGATAGTGTTGGTAGAATAAAGCAACAATCGGACTCTGTGACTAATCGGCTAAGGGAATCAAGAGAGTCAAGGAGTTAGATTCGGCCAAAGGAGAAAACTAAGAGAGGAAGAAGATGAATCAGATTCGGCAGAGAGAAAGATGTGGAGAAGAAGGGTAAGCTTCAGTGAAGAATTCGGCAATTGGCAATTAGTATTGTGTTTGACAAAAATGAATAACAGTTGAGAGAAAAAAGAAAGTAGAAGGAAAAAAGACCCGAATGGTCAAAAATTTGCACGAGATGCCACGAAAGAAGTAAATCCCGAAATGAAAAAAAAAAAAGAAAAACCTCAAATTGCAGAGAGAGTTTTCGGTTTCTATCCTCTCACCAAGCTGCCGAAAATGCTCCCATCAAACCCCTTTAACCGAAATCCCCCTTACTCAAACTCTCCATTCGGCAAAGACTCCTCCACATCCCAACTCGTCAAACTCTCCACCAATTCCTCCTTGAATTGCTCCTAGCCTCCCATTCAAATTTGTTGACCAAGTCACCAACTTCCTCTGCAGAGTGTGATTCAAACTCTACCTCTCACACTACCAAGTCATAATATAAAAGCCTTCTATTTGCAAAACAGGGCATACATACTGACTTGTCCACACGACCGAAGACATACCCGTGTGCTTGACCCGTGGGCAACAAGGACTTAATTCACACAGCCTGTCACACGCCCGTGTGTCTGGCCCGTGTGCAAGTCTGACTTAATTCAAAATACAAACTTAAGGGACACGGTCAAGCTACACGCCCGTGTGCCCAAACGTGTGGGCAAATATAGGCCATTTGCCACCCAAATTTTGGATCACACCTACAAGCAGCAAACCATTCCAAATTCATACTTCAAATACATCCAAACATACCAAAACATACACAATTTAACCTTTTAACATCATCATCCATTTCCTTATACAAATTCAACTCAACATACCAATCCAAAGTATCAACTTCACATTAAAATCATATAATCCATTCATCATTTAATCCTTACCAAATTTAAACATGAAACATACCATTTCCATTTCACTAATTTATACCATAGTGATCCTTTACATAAAACACACATACATACATTAACCAACCTTTTCACCTATCCAAAACATATACCAAAATCATTAAACTATCAAGCCATATCACATGGCAAGATCTATACATCTCAAAACATACCATGATCACTAGCCTATACATGCTGTATACCAAATATACAATTTCCAAAAGTACCAAAATAGATGGCCGATAGTGTGATTGAGTTGCTGACGATCCCTGGATCCGAGCTAGCTTTATTAACACTGTCAAACAGAGAAAGAATTCACACAGTAAGCTTTAAAGCTTAGTAAGTTCGTAATATAACACATTTAACTCAACAATTCAAATTCAATATACAATATTAACTATCTCATGGTGAAATTCACAATAATACACATTTTCATCCATAATCAATACTCACATGATTATCCATTTATCCATATACAATATCATCAACCACATAGGTTCCGTACATACCTGTACCATCATTTAATTAACGATCGCTTTTGCTACTCAATGCTCAATGCCACAACTCATTTGATCTTCTTTAACCATTCAATTTACTCGCACACTTAGTGCCAATTTCTTAGTCGAAGCTTTAATATCATCGCACACTTAGTGCCTTTACATTAAACTGAATTTTTCTCAGTATCGCACACATAGTGCCAATCAATATAGTCGATGATTTCTTTATTTTGCACACATAGTGCCGTTCACCACTGCATCAATTCTATTTACGCACACTTAGTGCCACATCTTTCAAATCCACATATAGCGTTACTAATTCATCAATCACATATTCATTCATTACATAACACATGAACACGATTTAAACAATTCGTATTATACACAAACTTACCTCGGATGTAAAAACAAGATACAAGTCGATTAATTGAGCACCTTGTTCTTGCCTCCATCTAAATCTGAATTCCTCTTTTCTTGATCTATACATATTCAAATTTAACACTTTCATTCATCAAATCATTCAGTTCAATCCAAATGTACATATTTAGGGAATTTTACAAAATAGCTCTCACATTTTCACATTTTAACATTTTAGTCCCTATTTCATAAAATTACAAAATACTTATAATTTCATTACACACATGCCTAGCTGAGTTTTCCCCTAGCTCATATAAGCCCACATATTTCATTATTTCACATTTTAGTACCTCAATTTCTCATTTTCACAATTTAGCCCAAATTAGTCAAATTCATAAAAAAATTCAAAGACAAAATATGTTAATCTATCACATATCTTTTCATATTTCATCATCAACTTTCACAAAGCTCAAACATTCATCAATGGCACATCTCAAAATCATCATCAAATTCTAAAATTAATGCATGGGCTTGATAGTATGCTAAGCAACGATCACAAAAATGTAGAAATAATAAAAAACGGATCAAAAACACATACCCGATTGATACTTAAACAATGGCTGAATATTAAAAGCTCAAACCCTTAGTTTTTTTTTCTTTCAAATTCGATGGAAGGATGATGATAATGGCCTCCAAATTTCTTTTATTTTAATTATAATAACTTTAATAATCAAATACCAATTTTAACCTTAATTAATAAACCATTTAACCATCAAATTTTAGACCATTTATGTCCATTCCCACTATCAATGGTCTAATATCCACATAAGGAACTTTCATTTAAGAAGCCATGCCAATTAAGCACTTTAACAATTAGCACACATCTTTTACATTTTACGAGATTAAGTCCTTTTTCACAAATTAACACTCAAACGATAAAATTTTCACACATGCTTAATCACATACTGTAGACCTAAAAATAATATTAAAATATTATTCTAATCTCGGATTTGTTGTCTCGAAATTACTATTCTGACTAAGGTCTAAACCGGGCTGTCACAACTCTCCCCCTTAGGGATTTTCGTCCTCGAAAATCTTACCAGTGAATAGATTCGGATATTACTTTCTCATAACATTTTCAGGCTCCCACGTAGCCTCTTCAACTTCGTGTTTGTTCCACAACACTTTCACTAAAGAAATTCTCTTATTTTTCAACTCTTTGATCTCACGTGCCAAAATTTGAATTAGTTCTTCATTATACGATAGATCAGACTGAATCTCAACTTCAGTAGGAGCAATCACATGCGATGGATCGGATCTGTATCGTCTAAGCATCGATACGTGAAAGACATTATGAATCTTTTCTAGTTCAGGAGGCAACAACAATCTGTAAGCAACCGGCTCGATACGTTCGATAATCTCATGCGGCTCGATGAACCTCGGACTCAATTGCCTTTTTTGCCGAAACGAAGTATTTTCTTCCACAGAAACACTTTCAAAAACACTTTATCACCAATCCCAAATTCAATGTCTTTTCGTTTCAAATCTGCATAAGACTTCTGATGATCTGACGCTGCTTTCAAACTGTCACGTATCACTTTCACTTTTTGCTCAGTTTCTTTAATCAAATCGACCCCATGAATCTTATTCTCACTAAGTTCAGTCTAATACAATGGAGTTCTGCATTTACGACTGTAAAGAGCCTCATATGGTGCCATTTTAATGCTCAATTGAAAAATATTATTATACGCGAATTCAATCAACGACATATGCTTTTCCCATGTAATTTCAAAATCAAGAATACAACATCTCAACATATCCTCGAGAATCTGAATGATCCGCTCGGATTGTCCATCTGTTTGAGGATGAAATGCAATACTAAAATGCAACTTCATACCTAAAGCCTCTTGCAGTTTCTTCCAAAATCACGAAGTAAACCTCAGATCTCTATCAGACACAATAGATAATGGTACCCCATGCAATCTGACAATCCCAGAAATATACAATTCAGCTAACTTATCAAGCGAATAATCTGTTCTCACCGAAACAAAATGAGCTGATTTTGTCAATCTATCAACTATCACCCAGACTGCAATCCCGACACGAAGTCCATTGTGATTCTCTCCCATTTCCACTCAGGAATCATAATTGGTTGTAACAAACCAGATGGAACATGATGTTCAGCTTTGACTTGCTGACAAACTAAACATCTCAAAACAAACTCTGAGATATCTCGTTTCATACCATGCTACCAATAAAACTGTTTCAGATCATTGTACATTTTTGTACTTCCCAGATGAACAGACAAACGACTATTATGAGCTTCGGTCAAAATCAATTGAATCATCTCTGAATTTCTTGGAATACAAATCCGCTCTCGAAATCTCAGACAATCATCATCATCATCAACTCGAAATTCTGAATCAGAATTTAAACCACACTGAGCTCATTTTGCCATCATCTCAACATCAATTTTCTAAGCATCACAAATATGACATATAAACATTGGTCTCACTTTTAACTCTGCCAAAATTGAACCATCACCATACAAATCTATCTGAGTACTCATTGTTCGTAAAGCAAATAAAGACTTTCGGCTTAGAGCGTCAGCAACAACATTAGCTTTTCCCAGATGATAGTCAATTACTAATTCATAGTCTTTTAGTAATTCCAACCATCTTCGTTGCCGTAAATTCAGTTCTTTCTGAGTCATCAAATATTTCAAACTCTTGTGATCAGTAAAAATGTGACACTTCTCACCAAGTAAATAGTGACGCCAAATCTTCAATGCGAATACAATAGCTGCTAATTCAAGATCGTGAGTCGGATAGTTCTTTTCATGTGGTTTTAACTATCTCGAAGCATAAGCTATAACTTTGCTCTCTTGCATCAACACATAGCCTAAACCATTCAACGATGCATCACTGTAAACTATGAATTCTTTACCCGGTTCTGGTTGAACTAACACTGGTGCTTTTGTTAACAATACTTTCAACTATTCAAAACTCTGTTGACACTTTTCTGACCACTCAAATTTAACATCTTTCTGTAGCAATTTTGTCAAAGGAGTTGCAATCATCGAGAAGCCTTTCACAAACCGTCTATAATATCCCGCCAGTCCCAGAAAACTACGAACTTTAGACACATTTCTCGGAGGTTTCCAATCTAAAATTGCTGAAATTTTGCTCGGATCAACTCGTATCCTCGCAGCTGACAATATATGTCCCAGAAAACTAACCTCGCGCAACCAGAACTCACATTTACCAAACTTTGCATACAATTGCTTCTCACGCAGAGTCTGTAACACGATCCTCAAATGCTCTGCATGTTGCGTCTCATCACAAAAATAGATCAATATGTCATCTATGAACACAACCACAAATCGATCCAAATACTGTTTGAAGATCCGATTCATCAAATCCATAAATATAGCAAGTGCATTAATAAGTCCGAAAGGCATAACCAAAAACTCATAATGTCCGTACCTCGTTCAAAAAGAAGTTTTCGGCACATCAGAGTCTTTAGCTAGTAGCTGATAGTAGCTCAATCTCAAATCTATGATAGAAAACACTGTAGCTCCTTTCAACTGATCAAACAAATCATCAATACGTGGCAAAGGATATTTATTCTTTATAGTCACCTTGTTGAGTTGTCTGTAGTCAATGCACATTCTCATAGTCCCGTCTTTCTTTTTCACAAACAAAACCTGTGCACCAAAGGGAGAAAAACTCGGTCGTGCAAATCCTCTAACGGTAAAATCTTGCAACTGAGACTTCAACTTTTTCAATTCTATCGGTGCCATTCTATACAGAGCTATTGATATAGGAGTCGTCCCCGATACTAAGTCAATACCAAACTCAACCTCTTGTATCGGAGGTAATCCAGTAGTTCTTCAGGAAACACATCAGGGAACTCACAAACCACAGGCATAGATTCAACTTTCTTTTCTGTCACTTTTGTATCTATCACATATGCAAGATAAGCTTCACATCCCTTTTTCACATAATTCAAAGCTTTCATCGAAGATATTACAGCTGGTAACCCATTCAAATCACTAGATTCAATTCGAACTATCACACCATTCTGACTTCTCAAATCAATACTCTTCCATTTGAAATTCACAATAGCATTATGTAAAGTTAACCAATCCATACCCAGAATTATATCAAATTCATCAAAGGGTAGCAACTTCAAATTACCCGGAAAACAAATATCTCGAAACATTAACGGACAATTCTTGCACACTTTATCAACCAAGACACACTTGCCTAAGGGGTTCAATACTCTAATTACAAACTCAATAGACTCAACAGGTAGAGTCTTACTAGATACTAAGTTCACACACACATATGAATGAGTAGATCCTGGGTCTATCAGTGCAATCACATCAGTATCGAAAAGAGTAAAAGTACCAGTAATGGCGTCTGGAGATGACGCTTCTTCTCGAGCGGGAATAGCGTAGGCTCTGACGGGTGCTCTCGCCTCAGATCTCACAACTGTATCCATTAATCCTCTCTAACTACCACTCACATCCGGAGTTTCTGGGTGGTCTACCCCTAGCTATCGTGTTACTCGGCCTCGCACTTTGAATATTATCTTTCTCGGCTAACTCTGGGCAATCCCGAATAAAATGATCTCGTGATCCACATTTATAGCAAGTTCTATTATTATACTTGTCCCAGCATTCTCTGATATGACGTCTCCCACACTGTCTACACTCAGGCTTATTGCTTCTGACACATCCAATACTTGATTCAATTGGAGTTTGAGTTTTAGGACCAGTATTTTGTTTCACACGATCTTTACTCGAATTTCCAAATGAAACATTTGAACGATTGGTTGCATCTCTGAATCTCTTTGACGAAGATTGATACGACTTACTCATCAACCTTTTTCTTTCGTCTGTAGCTTCTGAATCCAATTTCTTCTTTTCTTTACTAATCTCCTCGGCTTTGCAGGCTCTTTCAACCAATACTACAAATTCATTCAAATCAAGAATTCCAACTAGAAGTTTAATGTCTTCATTCAATCCTTCGATTAATCATTTACACAGTAGTTTCTGTTGAAACACATTCTCGTGCATACTGGCTTAATCTCACAAATTCCCGTTCGTATTCTGTAACTGACATACGGCCTTGTTTTAGCTCTAGGAACTCTTTGCGTTTCTCATCTATAAACTGTTGACTGATATATTTCTTCCAAAATTCAGCTTGAAAGAAATCCTAGGTGATTCTTTCTCTCGGAACCACAGATATCAATGTTTTCCACCAATGATATGCCGTATCTCTCAACAATGAAACAACACATTTTAAACATTCATTAGAAGCACATGATAATTCATCAAACACTCTTGCGGTATTCTCAAGCTAGAATTCAGCTCGCTCAGCATCATCATCCAGTGTGGCTCTGAACTCTTCAGCCCTGTACTTTTGCATTTTATCCATAGGAGGTTTACCCAATTGGATCAGATCTACAACTTGTGGCACCACAGGAACTTGCGGGGGTGGAGGATTCATTCAAATGAACTTCGTAAACCAGTCACTCATCATGTGGAAGAAGGCTTACTTTGCCTCTCCCTCGTGACTACTAGCTATCGACCTAGATTCAGCCGGCGTTGTCCCTTGAGTGGGAGTAGGAGCATTACTTTCGACATCGTCAGCTACTGCTCGATCGGGATCCATTTGCTATATAAAAACACATTTTTAACTGTCAGGAATCATCACACTATCACAGGTATATATATGGCATGTATAGCTAGACTCTCACACGCTATGTTAGTCCTAGAATCGACTAAACCGTAGGTCTGATACCAATAAAATGTAACACCCCTAACCCGTAACCATCGCCATAATAGGGTTAAGAGGTATTACCGGTCATATCGAAACTTTTACATTCATTTCTCAAACATAAATACATCATCATCATATCATAGCAAATCTTATACATAGAGTCCCTTTAGAAGGTCTACGAGACCTTAAACATGCATTGGGAAGGGTTCGGGACTAAACCGAGCTCATACAATTTTTTTTGAAAACTTAACATTTTTCAAAGTTACAGAGGTCACACGCCTGTGTGGGCAGGCCGTGTGCCTCACACGGCATCAGACACACCCGTGTGTCCAAGCCGTGGCAAAACAGGGCATACATACTGACTTGTCCACACGACCGAAGACATGCCCGTGTGCTTGACCCGTGGGCAACACAGACTTAATTCACACGGCCTGTCACACGCCCATGTGCAAGTCTGACTTAATTCGAAATACAAACTTATGGGATACGGTCAAGCCACACGCCCGTGTGCTCAATCGTGTGGGCAAATATAGACCACTTGCAAGGCCAATTTGCCGCCCAAATTTTGGGTCACACCTACAAGCAGCAAACCTTTCCAAATTCATACTTCAAATACATCCAAACATACCAAAACATACACAATTTAACCTTTTAACATCATCATCCATTTCCTTATACAAATTCAACTCAACGTACCAATCCAAAGTATCAACTTTACATTAAAATCATATAATCCATTCATCATTTAATCCTTACCAAATTTAAACATGAAACATACCATTTCCATTTCACTAATTTATACCATAGTGATCCTTCACATAAAACACACTTACATACATTAACCATCCTTTTCACCTATCCAAAACATATACCAAAATCATTAAACTATCAAGCCATATCACATGGCAAGGTCTATACATCTCAAAACATACCATGATCACTAGCCTACACATGCCATATACCAAATATACAATTTCCAAAAGTACCAAAATAAATGGCTGATAGTGTGATTGAGTCGTTGACGATCCGTGGATCCGAGCTAGCTTTAATAACACTCTAAAACAGAGAAAGACTTCACATAGTAAGCTTTAAAGCTTATTAAGTTCATAATATAACACATTTAACTCAACAATTCAAATTCAATATACAATATTAACTATCTCATGGTGTAATTCACAATAATACACATTCTCATCCATAATCAATGCTCACATGATCATCCATTTATCCATATACAAAATCATCAACCACATAGGTTTCGTACATACTTGTACCATCACTTAATTAACGATCACTTTTGCTACTCAATGCTCAATACCACAACTCGTTCGATCTTCTTTAACCATTTGATTTACTCGCACACTTAGTGCCAATTTCTTAGCCGAAGCTTTAATATCGTCGCACACTTAGTGCCTTTACATTAAAACGAATTTGTCAAGGTATCGCACACACAGTGCCAATCAATATAGTCGATGTTTTCTTTATTTCGTACACATAGTGCTGTTCACCATTGTATCAATTCTATTTACGCACACTTAGTGCCACATCTCTCAAATCCACATATAGCATTACTAATTCATCAACCACATATTCATTCATTACATAACACATGAACATGATTTAAACAATTTGTATTATACACGAACTTACCTCAGACGTAAAAACAAGATACAAGTCCATTAATCGAGCACCTTGTTCTTGCTTCGATCTAAATCCAAATTCCTCTTTTCTTAATCTATACATATTCAAATTTAACACATTCATTCATCAAATCATTCTATTCAATCCAAATGTACATATTTAGGGCATTTTACAAAATAACCCTCACATTTTCACATTTTGACATTTTAGTCCCTATTTCATATAATTACAAAATACTCATAATTTCATTACACACATGCCTAGCTGAATTTTCCCCTAGCTCATATAAGCCCACATATTTCATTTATTTCATATTTTAGTACCTCAATTTCTCATTTTCACAATTTAGCCCAAATTAGTCAAATTCATAAAAAATTCAAAGACAAAATATGTTAATCTATCACATATCTTTTCATATTTCATCATCAACTTTTACAAAGCTCAAATATTCATCAATGGCACATCTCAAAATCATCATCAAATTCTAAAATTAAAGCATGGGCTTGATAGTATGCTAAGCAACGATCACAAAAATGTAGAAATCATCAAAAACGGATCGAAAGCACATACCTGATTGATACTTAAACAATGGCCAAATATTAAGAGCTCAAACCCTTAGTTTTTTTTCTTTCAAATTCGGTGGAAGGATGATGATAATGGCCTCCAAATTTCTTTTATTTTAATTATAATAACTTTAATAATCAAATACCAATTTTAACCTTAATTAATAAACCATTTAACTATCAAATTTTAGACCATTTATGTCCATTCCCCCTATCAATGGTCTAATATCCACATAAGGACCTTTCATTTAAGAAGCAATGCCAATTAAGCACTTTAAAAATTAGCACACATCTTTTACATTTTCCGCGATTAAGTAATTTTTCACAAATTAACACTCAAACGATAAAATTTTTACACAGAATTTTCACACATGCTTAATCACATACTATAGACACTAAAAATAATATTAAATTATTATTCCGACCTCGAATTTGTGGTCTCGAAACCACTATTCTAACTGAGGTCTAAACCGGGCTGTTACATTCGGTGGAAGAGGATGAATGAATAGGGTGATATCATCTTTTCTTTATTTTATTTATTTCCTTCAATTTAATCCACCAAATCCACCAACTTGACCAATTTTGTCCCCTATGGCCGGCCAACCATTATTTGAGGGGCTAATTGCACTTTAAAGACATCCAATTTAATATTATATAGCTATTTGGCACTTTTAGCTTGTAGAACAAAACTTTGTACTTTATGCAATTTAGTCCTTTCTCGTAATTAGGCATGGAATCGCTAAAATTTATACACCAAAAATTTCCATGCACTCATATAGTCATGTCATAACTCATAAAATAATATAAAAATAATTTTCCCTAACCTTGGATTAGTGGTTCCGAAACCACTGTTCTGACTAGCCCCTAAATCGGGTTGTTACACACTCAATACAGTCCTATTTTATCTCATTATCACCATTGTGTCTTTTTAATGATTAATATGACCACTATCAACAAATGACTGATAAATTGCTCATTCGAGAACAAGCAAGCCGTGGCCACATTGCATTTTTGCCAATCCACACAATGCTAATGAGAGGATATCGTTAACTCTTTTAATCGAGCTATGGAATTCATTTTTGCTAGTAAAGCCATGCCATACACAAGTCATGTACCCAACATATTGACTATGGACTCGATCATCTTTAGAGCACAAGCCTCCACTTATATCAAAACACATGAGTTACATACACATGGTCAGTGACTAACTCAGGATTTAGGTAGATCACACCATGAACGTCACAAGTGAATTAATTCACAAACGAATTCAGAATTAATTCAACTTGGGTTTAGTCCAATTTATCATTCTTCCAATGAATACATTTGTGTCTCTACCCATGGAGTCAACTACTCTGATAGCTAAGACTAGCCATCTCCCCGATTGGAATTGTAGATGACACAATAGTCAATCTAAATATTTAAACCAAATGCTCATTTTGATTCTTTTACAGGATTATGGACGTATTTAGATTATCTATTAATGTAAGTTGTCTTTCTGGCAATGTAAACATTCTTATAGTGCCACTTATCATTAGTTTGAACTTAGACAATTAATGAGCTAATATTTGTTTGTCACAATTTTGCTATATATGCAAAACATGAAAGGCAGAAACACAAAAGATATAATAGTGAAATATGAAATTAACTTTGTTTATTTATTCATCGTTCAAATAGATAGAAAATAATTACATGTTTACTAAAATATAATTACATTTTCCAACAATCTCCCCCTTGCCTAAGTGAAGTAAATGTGTCACGTTTCGCATTCCTATATCATTAAAGTGTTTGTTAAAAGTCTTAGTTACAAGATTCTTAGTAAACGGATCCACAAGGTTATTTTCAGAAGCTACTTTCACCACATCTACAATTCCTTAGGCTACTACCTCCTATATCAAGTGTTATTTCCAATCAATGTGTTTAGTCCTCCTATAACTTCTCATTTCCTTGGTATTAGTTATTGCAACATTGTTATCAAAATACAGTTTTATAATTTTTTTCCATACTAGGAATGACTTTAAGATCTGTAAAGAACTTTAAAGCCAGCCACATGCTCGGCCTCCATAGTAGAGTCAGCAGTGCAAGTTTGTTTTACACTTATCCATATTATGGCTCTACCGCCTAGGACAACACTTTCTAATGTCGATTTCCTCGAATCTTTACATGTTTAGAAGTCTGAGTTTGTGTATCTAATAGGAGTAAGGTTCTCCCCAGAATTCACAAGCATATAGTCCCTATTTCTTTTAAGATACCTTAATATGCTTTACAATTTTCTAATGCTTGAGACCAGGATTTGTCTGATACTAACTATTCCCACTACGAAACAAATATTTGGATGTGTGCAAAACATCACATACATACGACTACCAATTGCCGAAGCATATGGAACCTTACTCATACGCTCTCTTTCTTTTGCTGTCTTAGGATAGTTATCCAAAGAAAGATGAAAACCTAATGCAATCGGTTGAGCACCTGGCTTTGGATCGGTCATTGCAAACCATTCCAGTACCTTATCGATGAATGAAATCTGTGATAGAGCTATCATTTTATTCTTTTGATCTCTAAGGATTCGAATTCCAAGAACTAGCTTCACCCAAGTCCTTTATGCTAAACTGTTGAGATAACCACAATTTAATCGATGACAATTGTCTTACATCATTTTCGACAAGTAGAATATCATCAATATACAAAATGAAGAAGACCACCTTTTTGTACATTATGCGCTTATAAACAGAAGGTTCATCAGCGTTTTGCTCAAACCCAAAGTCTTGATCGTTTGATCAAATTTTTTATTCCATGAGCGGGACGCCTGCTTAAGTCCATAAATGGATCTTAGCAGTTTGCAAACTTTCTGGGTTGAGCCATGTAAATGGTCACATTAAGATAACCATTCAAGAATGCTGTCTTGACATCCATTTTCTAGATCTCGTAATCAAGAGCAATGATAATGGAAAAGAGTATGCAGATAGACTTGAGTATGGCTACCGGAGAGAAGGTCTCATCGTAATTAATGCCTTCTTTTTATTTGTAACTTTCCATGCAAGTCTAGTTTTATGGTTTCCACATTCCCTTTCGCATTTCTCTTCTTCTTGTAGATCTAGTTACACCCTATCAGTTTAATCCCAACTGGTATGTCTACAAGTTCCCACACTCTATTGGATTTCATCAAATCCATCTCGTTATCCATGGCTTGTTTCCAGAGCTTGGAATCAATGTCCTGCATAGTCTCATTGTAAGTGAGTGGATCATCATCCTCATGATTGGCTTCCGTATTATAAATATGACCATCATAGATGAAGAAGTCCAATTTCTTAGAAACTCTCCATTACGAAGGATTCCCCTATGCCGATGATTGTTTGCAAGTCTTTCTACAACTTTCTTGAGAATTGAACTTGGTGATTATTCTACAACTCCCGAAAGTTCCTCGAGTACCACTTTACTTCTAGGCTTAAATTTATCCATGTAGCTTTCCTCAAGGAAAGTAGCATGAGTAGAAACTTCAATCTTATTATCTTTCAGATTATAGAATAATTCACCATTTGTTCCTTTTGGATATCCTACAAATATGCTCAATTTTTTCTATGCATCCAACTTCTTTGCATACTTATCTAGAATGTACGTTGGACAACCCCATATTCTAAAGTGATTTAAAGCGAGTTTCTTTCCATGCCATAGTTCATAAGGTGTCTTACAAGTAGACTTGGTTGGCACATCATTCAGAATATAGCAAGTCGTTTGTATTACATATCACTAGAAGGAATTAGGGAGTTGTGAATAGCTTAACATTGAACGAACCATGTCAAGTAAGATTCCATTCCTTCTCTTAGCTACGCCATTGTGCTATGGAGTGCCCAACACAGTCAACGGGGAAAAAAATTTCATTCTCTATAAGGTATCCTAAGAACTTGTTGAACAAGTATTCCCCACCTCAGTCAGACCGAAGATTCTTGATGGATAAACTTAATTTTTTTTCCACTTTTGCATAAAAATCTTGAAATTTATCCAAGGTTTCACTTTTGCGGTGCATTAGATACACATATCCATAGAGAGAATACTTGTTGATGAAAGTAAAGTAATAATCGTAACCTCCTCGGGCACTGATGCTTATAGGACCACATACATCGGTGTGCACAAGTTCTAAAGGTTGGTTGGCCTTTGTACCTTTCTCATTAAAAGACATCTTAGTCATTTTACCTTTAGATTCACATTATGGAAGACTAACTTTCTTAAACATGCTTAAGGGACCATATTTCATGAGTCTAGTGATTCTTTCTTGGTTAAAATGACCAAGCCTTAAGTTCCATAGGTACAACTCATTAGAATGGGAAGTTTTAAGCTTCTTATTTACCATTTCAGTTTGAAGCAGTGATTAGTTATATGGTTTGATAAAGGAGAGATTGTTTTCCATCCATCCATTACAAATTAAAGAACAATTTTTCTGAATAGAAATCCATTTATTGAATGTTAGCAAATAACCGTCATTAAATAAACATGCTATAGAAATTAAGCTCCTCTTAAAATGAGGTACTGAAAACACGTCCTTTAAAACAATCTTCCTAAATTATCAAAATGTAAAATAACTTCTTCCACTACTTTGGCTGAAACATAGCTCCTGTCTCCTGTCAACAATGAGAGGCTCTTGTCACGCAGACTTCTCATTTTGCTGAACCCTATAAAGAAATACACACATGGTTAGTGGCTCTAGAATCAATAACCTAGTTGTCAATTGTTTCTTCCACTATGCAAACTTCAACCACAAAGAGTTCCATACCTTTGCCCTTTTCGTCTAGGTAATCCAAATACTCTTTATAGTTTAATTTGAAATGACCTTTCTTGTTGCAGAAGAAACATTTGATCTTTTTAGGATCCTTTGACTTCTTTTTCTTCTTCTTATCCACATGAGGTGGAACCGAAGACTTAGTCAGTTTATTTTTTCCATTAGCTTTCTGCTTCCTTTTAGAGGATGAAGGGCCCATAATTAAGTTTGTCTCAGGTTTCTCCTGAACCGGCTTACCACCATTCAGCATCAACTCATAGGATTGTAATTCCTTATGAGCTAAGTCAAGGTAAGCATCTTGTTCCCCAAGTTGTAAGCCACCCAAAATACAACAAACTCCTAGGTTAAAGATTTGAACACTATTTCAATCTAAGTGTTCACGTCTAGTTCAACCCGATTGTCTTTCACCTCCGCGAAGAATCCCATAAGCCTAAGCATATGTTCTTTTTCTAGAGTGTCGGGTTTTTGTTGAGATATCATCAAATATGTAATAGCGGATTGTCGAGCCAATACGACTTGGCCTCCGAGTAAATCCTCCAAATTTTTCATGATCTCCTTGGCAGTACGAAAATTCTCGTTTTGATTTTGTAGCACACTACTCATGCTCGCTAAGATGTATCATCGAGCAACCGAGTCTTAATCTCTTTAGCGACTTCTCGCTTTTGGTTGAGCTTCAGGTGGGCAATGTGTAACAGCTCGATTTTGGGTCTAGTCGGAACAGTGGTTCTGGGACCACAAATCTGATGAAAAAAATTAATTTTTACGGCCTACAATCTTATGGAACGATTTCGTGAAAATTTCGTTCGAATATTTTAAATTTTGGACACTCAATTTAGTCAAAAGGACTAAATTGCAAAAAGTACAAAACTTGAATTCTATATGTTAGAGGTGTCCAATTGCTATAACTGGAGGTCCTTAAATGGAAATTAGACCATTTTTTAAGTTGGTGGACAAAAATGAACATGGTTAGGTATGTTTCCAAAGTTTTTCATTAAGGGCATTTTAGTAATTTGGTAATCAAAATGAATTAAAAAGCAAAAATCAAGCCAAAATTTGTCCATCTTCTATCCCATGGCTGAAACATGCATGGAGAAGACATAGCTAGGGTTTTCCAAGCTTCCAAGCTCGATTGTAAGTCCGTTCTAGCCCCGTTTTTAATGATTTTTACGTTTTTGAAATCCTTGTAACATGATCTATCTATTTCTACCACCAATTTAAGGAATAATCAAAGTCTAAAATTTTAACCATGATGGATATTTGTGTACTTTGATGTTTAATGGTAGAAAATGAATGTTAGTTGTTTGTTAAACGACTTTTGCTAAGTGATTTTAGGTGAAAATGCCTAAAAGGACATTTTGTAAAAGTTGTAAAATATGTAGTAAAAGTGTGTTTTAATGGAAATTGTGGGCTATTATAGTTATGAAAATGGTTCGTCTAGGCTTGTAAATTAAAGAAATTGAATAGATTTCATTTTACGAGCTTAGGGACTAAATTGTAAAAATGTGAAACTTTAGGGGCAAAAATGTAATTTTTTCCATAGTGTGATTTTGGGCTTATTTGAATAGTATAATGGTTAAATGAGATGAATGTGATATTATAGACCAAGAAAAATGAGGTTCAGACCTAGATTAGAGAAAAATAAGTATTTGACAATTTAGTCCTTTTTGCCATTTCTATGCCGAGGTAAGTTCGTATGTAAGTAATGCATTGTTTTATTTATGTTTCGAATGCTTTAATATTATATGAATTATGATCGACTCTTTGAACGTAATCGAAAAAATTTGACAAGCGAGAAAATCCCGGTTGAACATTAGGAATAAATAGGATACAAATGTCATGACATTAGGGTCACTAAGATTACGTGTAAGACCATATTTGGGATATGAAATTAATATGAGACTTCGTGTAAGACCATATCTAGGATATGTCATTGATATAAGACTTTGTGTAAGACCATATTTGGGATATGACATCGATGTGAGACTTTGTGTAAGACATAGTTGGGTTATTGGCATCGATACGAGATTACATGTAAGACCATATCTGGGATATGACATTGGTACAGTACTGTACATACAAGATTCCCGAGTATGCTTTAGTATTCCAAATGGTTCAATGGGAAATTCAACGGGTATGTCAAAGAAGAGAAAAAGTATGTGAGTATTACGAATTGGTACAGGTAGGTACGTAAAGTTTATAATCATTGACTTCATGAAATTGTGAGTTCATGATTTCCACGAGAATGATTTTATGAAAACCTTATGATTATGAGTCTATACTTGTGATGTATGAAATACATAGTAAATTCGATTGACGATTTTGTGATTAGCTTTCGGGCTAGATTGAGTTATGACATAGCATGTTATATTATTGCAAATTGTGATTTATCGGATATGACATAAAGGAAAGATTGGCCAAATTGCCTATTAAAATGATTATGGAAGCATGGAAAGATAAGAGTTTAAGCAACTGTAAGATGTAAGAGTATATGCTTGAGATGTAAATGCTCATAATTAATGTGTATGTTTTATGTGAGGTTTGAAATGGTTTGTTGATTGTGGTATATGTTATGTTATTCACATGATTGAGTAAGTTATGCTCATGAAGTTTAATGACATTTATGTTAATATATGTCATGTTATTCACATGGCAATGTATAATTAATGTTGTTTATTATTTGCATATGAACTTACTAAGCTATATTGCTTACCCCATTCCTTTCACATGTCTTATAGGGTTAATAAGCTAGCTTGAGTTAGAGATCGCCGGAGATCCTATCACACTATCAAGCTAGCATCTTGGGTATATATATATAAATTCAAGCATTTTTGAGTTATGGCATGTATAAGGACTAAGTCAATTGGTTATATGTGTCTTTATGATTTTAGCCAATATGTAATCGTCGAAGGCTTGTTTGCTATTTGGCCATGAAAGTTGGCTTATGTTGGAAACATGGTTGTAAGCCTAAGTATATTCATATATGTGTCAATGTCTATGGTGATATGATCATGGTATGCTTGGTGAATGTGAAATATTTGGAAATGTGATTTATGGCATGATTGTGTAATGTTGGAATTGTGGCCTATTGATGAGATGAGGAATTTGAGTATAATTTGGTAACTAGATAGTAATTGAATGAAGCCTAATGAATGTGGGTTTTGTATGTTTGATTTAGGGCTTAATAAATGTAGTGAATATGTTTGATTTAAGGCATGATTGTGTAATGTTGGAATTGTGACCTATTGATAAGATGAGGAATTTGAGTATAATTTGGTAACTAGATAGTAATTGAATGAAGCCTAATGAATGTGGGATTTGTATGTTTGATTTAGGGCTTAATAAATGTAGTGAATATGTAGGATAAACATATAAAGTTAATATGTTTTAACCATGAATGTGGATGCTTTGGTTGCCTAAGTATGTAATGTTATGTGCCTTTGATTTGATGTGAGTGTATGTGTGAATAAGGGTGGCAAATGGCTTGATAAATAGCGTTTTTATTGTCCACACAGGTAGACACACGGGCGTGTGTATAGGCTGTATGTGACACACGGTCTGCCCCACGGGCATGTGGTCCGGCCGTGTGTCCCCTGCACCTTAATTTTGGAAAAATAGAATGTCCAGAATTGAGCACACCAGCAGAGACACGAGCATGTGTCTCAGTCGTGTGTGCTACACGGCCTAGCATACGGGCGTGTGGCACGACTATGTGGTAAAAGTCAGAGAGCACCCTAATTTGGACACGGTCTGAAGCATGGGCGTGTGAGCCCTGCTTCTAGCAAAAATTTTCTAAGTTTTGTAAAATTTTCTAAAGTTCTCGGTTTAGTCTCGAACTACTTCTAAAGCATGTTTTGGGCCTTGTAGGCTAGTATTAGGGACTTTATGATTGAATGTGAATGGTTCTAATTTGGACGCAAATTTATGACTCGAAAATGTACATTTGCTTGTGTTTATGTCTGGTAATGCCCCGTACCCTGTTCCAACGTCGAATACGAGTAAGGGGTGTTACACAAGGTTCATCAAGGATGAATTTGTGTTTCTCACAATTGAGAACTATCAGCAAGTTCCATTTCCATTCTCAATAGCTATCCCCATTCAATTTATTCTCAACAAGAATGCTAATAAGAGGAATAGAAGACATATTTTAACTGGAAAACAATAAAGATTCACTAATTACTATATTTGTATTAAGCAAATATTTTCATTTCAACGACATATCATACAATATGATGGATGTGTCTTGTATTAAAACCTTGAAAAACCTTTTTCCGTTGCTACGATCATTCTCAGACCCATCATTGATGTCACCTTGGGGTCTCATGATTAGCTACCAAGAACATGAATTACATCTAATCAGTTTGTGAATCTTAAT
Source organism: Gossypium australe (assembly GCA_005393395.2). Taxonomy (NCBI): domain Eukaryota; kingdom Viridiplantae; phylum Streptophyta; class Magnoliopsida; order Malvales; family Malvaceae; genus Gossypium; species Gossypium australe. The sequence goes on from CM016620.1 coordinate 35,565,190, forward strand.
TCTCAAGACTCCACACGAACCAACGACCATTTAATGTTTGGCCATCATCTCTAGCTTAAATATTGTTTCTTGGAGAACTATTTAATAAGAGATGATCTTAAGTGTGTAACCATTGACTCAACACCCATAATGAACATGCTTTCATTTGTGAGTAATCTTGGGACAATCTCATTGAGAGTCATGCATGACTAATTGTTCTAAAAGGAAATCTCATCCAATGAACCCACATGATACAATTTACATTGGGGTGCGACCAGGGTAGGAATTGACTCAAAAATTTATCATGCTATCACTTAGGGACCATCAATGGAGATTATAGGTCTTGTTCAAGGACCTTCTCCCATTTAATATTTTAAAAACATGCAATGTTTTTATCCCAGATGTCTAGAATGACTGTACAATAGTCTTAGTGTCAATATTCACATTCATTTATTCAAAAGAATCAATCAATCATAAAAAAAAACAATTTTTATTCTCTAAAATTTTTAATTTAAGGGAAAAACTGAAGAAGTGAATGTGAACCATGCACTAGGTTGGGTCCAGAGAAAAGGAGGTGAGTCAAATTTAACCACTCAAAAACCAAGCCTTTCATTGCCAGAGCTAATCCTAGGCGTACACCCTTTTATTACCACACTTCTCACAACAACCGAATAACTTAAAGAAGTGAATGGAACAATACAACACATGTATTTCTCATTACCACAATTCGTATTTTTAAATCGATTTACTGTGGATCATCTCATACATATATATCAAACTTATAAATATAACAAAATATAAATATTATAATCAATTATACAACAGAAATATAAGGAAATGCGAATTAAAAATAAAATTGCCAGCCAAGGTTTCCATAGTTCTATTTCTAGAAAATAAATGAAAAGAAAAATTATACAATTTTTCACAACAAAGAATTCCTTAGGTTTTCAACCGACATCACTCAATCTTTTACTCATCATGGACTCATTTTTGGAAAAATTATATTTAATTCCTATGTTCGTTTCTAGCTCACAAGAATTCTATGAATTTAAAAAAAATAGACCTACATGGAGATGATAGTCCACAATCTATTTCCTAAGAACCACAACCTTGGCAAAAAAATAACAATTATATAACAAATATATAATATCACAGTCATTCCTATATATAACTCAAAACATGCATAAGATCTAAATAATACCACTTTCTATGAAATCGAATCATTCAAGAAGAGAAATCTATTTTGATTATTTGTTTATACTTATAGGCAGAGCATAACCTGGCTCTGATATCAATTGTTGGAAAAGTGGGTTTGAAAAACGCAACGGAAAATAAGTTTCAGGGAAAAACCAGAGTTTTAAATATTTTTTCCAAAAATAATAACTTGGTTGTGATATGTAAAATAATAAACACTTAATCAAAATTGTACCTTTTCCATTCATCTAGGATGAACGCTTTGATCGAGTAGTCTTCTCCGATATCCTCAAGCTCATGTCTACCGAGTGTGGGCTTGCTTCAAATAAGAAAATTTTTCACAAAATTACTATTGGGCAATTTTGCAATTTCTATAAACTTTTGGGTCAAGTTATAAATAAGAAAATATCTCTAGAAAGTTTCTGAAATAATTTCTTCAGAGAATTTTCTCTCTACAACTTTCTCTTGAATTTAAGTCTGTGAAAAATAATGACTCATGACTCTCTTTATATAGGGAGAGTTTAGAGAGTTCAACTATGATTAAACTTAATCACTTTAATATTAAATTAATACAAGATAAGTATTAGATTAAATTTAACATTAAAATAATCACTTTAATATTAAATTAATAAAATATTATCAAGGTAAGTATTTAAATAAAATTAATATTAAATTTATTAAAATAATATTATTTTTGGAATAGTTAATCTGAAATCAAGTAGGAGTGTAATTCATCCATTATTCAAACACCGAAGACCACCTGTTGGCCACCGAAATGTCATCGCCACTGTCGGTACTATTGTGTCCAAAGGTGCCATCGCAGGTGCGGCACCCTCACGACACCCCGAGTTAGTTCGGTTGTTGCAAGTTTGGTCTGAGCCTAGTGATGGCCCAATCGACCAGGTCCAGCCATCGGTTGGATCATCGGTCTGGTTTCACATACCAAGCCCGGTTCGACTAGTTTTTGAGTCTTGAACTCAGTTTTGGGTTCTTGGGCCCAATTTTTGATATCAGGTCCAATTTCAAGTTCAATTACCCATTAATCCAATTGTCTAACTTGAAAACTAATTTCCAAACCCGAACCAAGAAGAACAAAGAGATTTGAGAGGGAGAGAGTATGACAGAGAAAGGAAAACAAAATTTGGAGAAGAAGAAAAAATGCAAGTAAAAGAGAAGAAGACTACAAATTCGGCAGAGAGAAAGATGTAGAGAAGAAAGAAAGGCTTCAAGGGAGAATTCGACACCATAGAACAAGGTGGTATTTGTGTTTGGAAAAAGTGAATAACAATTGAGAGAAAGAAAAATTTGAAGAGAGAAAGACCCGAATGGTCAAAAATGCTGCACGAGACGCCACAAAGAGAGATAAACCCAAAACAAAAAAGAGAAAATCCCGAAATTGCAGAGAAAGAATTCAACTTCTACACTCTCAACAACTGCCGAAATGCACCAAATGACATACCCTTAGCTAAAATCCCCCTACTCAAGCTCTCCTAAATTCGGCTATAACTCCTTCACATCCCAACTCCTTCAACCTCTCCACCGATTTCTCCTTGATTTACTCTAACTCCCCATTCAAATTCTTATGACCAATTCAACCACAGAGTTCCAGTCCAGTTCCAAGACCTCCTCAGCACAAGCAGCAAAATAAACATACAATTGCGCACGCCAAGCCTCGAACCTCATACTCCTTGCCACACATGTAGCACCACTTTGCCACTAGATCACCCACTCTCTTTGTGTCACATTTTACCTTCAATTAATTAAGAGGTCTAAAGGCCAAGGTCTAGGTTCCTTTAAAAGAAAAACCAAAATAAATTGCAAGAGCTAATACTTGAACCCAGGCTCCCTTGCACCCTTAATGACGCCACAACCACTAGGCCACATGCTTCCTTGTGTCATTTTTTTTGACACAATAATTTAAAAGGCCTACATCCAAGTATCCAGGGTTTTATCCACTTAAAACCAAAATTTTTGCTAAAGCCCAGGTTTGAACCTAGGACTTCTCCAACACTTTTCAGGGCCCTTAACCATTGAAGCAGATATTTAATTGTGTCATTTCCTTGCACAATTAAATACTTATGTACAGCCTCCTTACTGATCCATACACAAGGTCCAATACTTTTAGGCCCAAAATTCGGGGCGTTACATGCCTTATTGTTATAGCTTAATGGTTACCGAGCCCCATTTCAACTATATGAATTCATAGGATACGAGTGACATTTTACTAGGGTTACCATTTTGATCGAGGTCCTGCATTTGTTGCGAACTCACCACAGCTCGTATGAGCTTACCGATATATATATATCATCTTATAAGAGCTTACTATTTTCAGCTCATTGGAGCTTACCGTTTCAGCTCGTATGAGTTTACTGTTGAACTCGATAGAGCTTACCGTTTCAGCTTGATAGAGCTTACTGTTTTAGCTCAATAGAGCTTATTGTTCATCAGCTCAGGAAGAGCTTACCGATCATGGCTTGAAAGGGCATAAATGATAATGAATTGACGGATTATTGATGTTTATCAATCGAGTATCCTTTGGAGTTCTAATAGGTTCAACAGGCATAGTCAAGAAAAGAATGAAAGTACGATTGAAATAAGTAATACAGGAACGTACAAAAATTATGTGAGAATCGAATAAAAGTGGCGAGTTCATATTGTATCATGTATATGAAATGAGAAAGATTTGTGTATAAATATGTTTTATGCCAAAATGGGTTCATTTGGCTTGTGAATTGGATGTTAAATGAGGCATGAGTTATGTTTGTTTTAACTATATATACATAAGGTATATAACATGCAAAATACTTTTACTTGATGATAGTTAACATGATTCACTTTGGCTAAAGAAAATGTGAAGAATGTTGGTTTGAATGATGTAACAGCCCGATTTTGGGCCTATTCGGAACAGTGGTTTCGAGACCACAAATTCAAAGTAGAAAAATTTATTTTTATTATATTTTTATGGTCTACGATTTCACGAAATGAATTCGTGAAAATTTCGTTCAAAAATTTTGACATTTGGGCACTCAATTTAGTCAAAAGGACTAAATTGTAAAAAGTGCAAAACTTGAGTTCTAGAAGCTAGAGGTGTCAAATTACTATGAAAATTTAAATTGGAGGTCCTTAAATGGTAATTAGACCATTGGTTAATTTTTTGGACAAAATGGACATGAAATAGGTGAAATAGAATATTTTTAAGTTAGGGGCATTTTGGTCATTTAGTAATTAAAATGAATTAAAGACAAAATTAAAAGCCAATTTTTGTCCATCTTCAACCCCATGGCCAAATTTCACAAGGGGAAACCATGTCTAGGGTTTTTCTAGCTTCCAAGCTCGATTGTAAGTCCGTTCTTGCTTCGTTTTTAATGATTTTTAAGTTTTTGAAATCCTCATAACGAGACTATCTATTTCTACCACTAATTTGAGATATGGTTAAAGTCTAGGGTTTTGAACCATGATAAATTTGTGTGTATTTTTGTGTTTAATGGTAGAAAATGCATGTTTATGGTTAGAGAAACAACTTTTACTAAGTGATTTTCGGTAAAAATGCCTAAAAGGACTAATTTGTAAAAGTTATGAAATTTGTCATAAAAGTGTGAATTAGTGGAAATTGCGGGCTTTTGTAGTTACGAAAATGGTTTGTCTAGGCTTAAAATACAAGTAAATTAAATAAAAACCATTTTACGAGCCTAGGGGAAAAAGTGTAAATATGATAAATTTTAGGGGCAAAAATGTAAATTTTGCCAAAATGTGAATTTAGGTTAATTTGAGTAGCAAGATGAATAAATAAATTAAATGTGTTGTTATAGATCAAGGAAAATGAGGTTTGGAGCTAGAATGAGGGAAAAACGAGTAATTGATGAATAAGTCCTTTTTACTGATTTTGCTTTCGAGGTAAGTTTGGATGTAAATAATACATCGTTTTTTATTTATGTTTTAATATTTTGTTATATTATATGGGATATGGTTGAATATGGAGTAATTATTTGATGTAAATTATGAATTGTGATTGATTATGGATGAATTGGTAAAATGTTGAAAAGCGAGAATTCCCAGTTGAACGTTTGGAATAGAAAAGATACGAATGAGGTAGCTAGGTCACATGTGTTGTACTAAGTGTAGGCCACTATGTGTACAAGAGAGCTACGAGATGGTTTTAGGTCACGTGTGTAGTACTAAGTGCAAGCTACTACGTGTACCAGACGGATAGGTCGTATGTGTAGTACTAAGTGCAGGCTACTATATGTACCCGATAGCTTCGATCACATGTGTGGTACTAAGTGCAGGCCACTATGTGTAAGTGATGGTTTTGGTCACATGTGTAGTACTAAGTGCAGGCTACTATGTGCACTAGATAGCTTCGGCTGCAAGGGTGGTACTATGTGCAGGCCACCATGTATCTGTTATTATTCCGATGAGTTCAACGAGAAATTGACTAAGTGAAAATACATATGATCATGTAACGACTAAGTGTAATTGAATATGACTATGTGATGAATAAGTGCAGGTATAAATGTGAAAATTTATGAACAATGTGCTCGATATTTTATCGAACCTTCGGTAAGATGAAATTGAGTAAGTGAAATTATGAAAGGGTAAATTTAGCAACAAAACAGTTTTGGACAGCAGCAGTTGTGTGACTTTGAAAAATCACAAAATGGTGGAAATCGAATTAGAGGTTGAATAAGATATGAAATTGAAGCTGAATGAGTATATTTTCACATAAAAGAAACGGTGTAAAAAAAAGAATTTCATATTCTGTGATATTTGAATTTTTGTGAGGCAGGGTCAGAATAATGTCGGAATCCCCTGTTCTGACTTTGGAAAATCATTAAAACTTGTATAAAAATAATTATAGTTTATAATTTATATTATTAAATTTATTAATGAGTCTAATTTCAAGAGATACAAACAGGACATTATCCAAATTCTGTATGATGAGATAATTAGTTTTTAGTGAAGAAGGGTCGAAACTGTCAGACAGCAGAACAGGAGAGACTTTAAAGAATAAACTGTACTTATTGGCTAAACCAAAAATTCTGAAATTTTTATGGTAATAAGATATGTGAGTTTAGTTTTAGGGAAAATTAATAGATCTTAATTTGGAGTTCTCTAGCTCGAGATATAAATAATTTAGTGACTATGACTCGAGTAGACAGCTTGAGATGAACATGAATAAATAGTCGAACTATGTGCAATTATGATTGTATTATCTTGAGAACATATTGTGAAGATTTGTAAAATCCTGTTAATAAATCACTTATTATTTACATACCTACTTACTAAGCTATAATGCTTACCCCCTTCCTTTCCTTTTTCTTATAGTGTCAGAGAGGCTAGCTCGAGTTGGAAATCGTCAGAGATTTTATCACACTATCAAGCTTTTGACTGGTATCAATGCCTTCAAGTAACTTAATTCTATGGCATGTATAGGGACTTAGTCATTTTGTGTATGTGTTATTATGTTTTGGCCAAATGTATTGGCTTGTACTGGTTAAAGGTTATTGTAGTATGTAGCCATGCTAATTGGCTTATATTGGCTAATTGATTGTAAGCCTATATATATTATTTATATTCCAATGTCTTGTGATGTGAGCTGTGTTTGCATGGTACATGATGAGTTGTGGGTTATGGCCTAAATATCTAATGGTTGAATGTGCTAGTAGTCTTGATGTCGAATGGCTAAGTTTGGCTCAATGGTATGGTATGATAATTAGATATAATTATGCATGTATAAGAGTTGTTGAGGATACATATTGAGTGTGACCCTGTTTTGAAGAAAAGTTTTCTAAGTGTTGTGAAATTTTCCAAAGTTCTCGGTTTAGTCCCGAACCGCTCCCTAAGCATGTTTTGGGGCTCGTAGGTCCATATTAGGGACTCTATGATTGAATATGAAATGTTTTAAATTTGGATGGAAATTTGGTGATTAAGTCTGATAATGCCTCGTACCCTATTTTGGCAACAAATACGGGTAAGTGGTGTTACAAATGAAGTTATATAGATAGTTGATTTTGTATATGTAAATGGGATCAAATAGATAAGAATGTTTTTGATCTGTATGAGCATAGAAATAAATAAACTTGTGAAGCTTTGTTAATTATGTGATTGAAATTATGGTATAAAGGTGAAACCAAATGAATTTATATTATAGTATATGTAAACACTTAATATGTATTTATTTAATAACATAAGTTTAATATCATACGAGCTTACTAAGCTTTATAGCTTGTAACATCCCGAAATTGGGCTTAGTAGGATTGGGTCGATTGGACTTTGGGCTTAGGAGTGTTTAAAATCTTTAAGAATAAGAGAATGGTGTTTTTGCAAATTGGATTTATTAGTTAAGTGGGTTTGGAAGGTTATGAGGTTTTTATGAATTCTCGGGTTTAATTGGGCTTTAGGAAAAATTTGAATATCATCTTGTTACTTGTGTTAGCTCGAGTATGATTTTTATTATGTGCTTAGTATAGTTTTGTGAAGGTTTGGATTTATTTTACAAAGTTAGAATAGTTTTTAATTTGAAGAAATTAGTGAAGTGGATTAAGTGAACTTGACACTTAAGTTAATTTAAGTGTTAAATTTAGCACATGGAGAGTTAGTGGCAAGGTGGTTATGATGCATGGATGGTTGCTTGAGGGAAGAGGTTCGAGTAGCATGGCTTGCATTTGGAAGACTTTATTTTTATGTAGCTTTGCATTAAGTGTCGGTCAAGCTTCACATAAGGTAAGTTGGACTTCAAATTTTATGGCAAGTTGAGTAATGGATTAGGAAAGTTTGAACTTTGGGAAAGGAATCCTATGGATTAAGGAAGGATAGGGGACATAAGGCTTGGTTTAAGGTGAGGTTTTTGGAAGCTTTTTAATGGCTATTTGTCCATGAATGTGGACGGTTTCATGGACTAAGGGGGTTGGCTTAAGTTTTGTGAGTTAATAGGAGGAAATAGGGAGAAAATTATGATTGTGTTTAATTCAAAATTTCTTTGAATTGTTGGCAAAAGTATGGTTGCCGAATTTTGATTTGTGTAGGGGGAAATAGGGTGCCGAAAATTCTTTGTAGTTAGGTGACATTTTCGACTAGTTTTGTAGGTGTTAGTCTTTGTTTTTGTGTCAAGCCGAAATCTCCCTTTGCTTTGCCATTTTCTTCATAGTATTTTCGGTTGAAGCAAACCCGATAACCCAAGTAGAATTGACAATTTACTCACTTAGTCTTTAAGCCAAATTACATTTGTTTCTTCTCTTTTTCTTCTTGGAAACCGAAACCATACTCTCCCATATCTTTCTTTTACTTTCCCATTTCTTTGCTCAAAACCGAAAGTATCTATCTTCTTCCTTTCATCTCTTTCTTTTCTTCTTTCAAACTCTTGAGCCGAAATCCTCTTCACTTTTCTTTGCCGAATTCCTCTCTTCCATTTTACTTTTCTTTTTCTTTCTCTTTTCCACTCTAGCCAAATTCACTCTCTCTCATTTTGATTTTCTTTGCCACTCACGTACTTTATTTCTTTTTATCCACATATCTTTTGCTATCTTCATTCAAAACCATAGCCGAAACTTCCTTTTTCCTTCTTGAATTGTTTTGGCCGAATATCATCAAAGGGTAGATTCTCTTTGGTTTTCTTCAATCGATTTTGGAAGATAGGTAAGTATTCATGGTCGTATGTCCTTTAATTCTTTTCTCTTTTCTAAGTCGTTTTCTTGTGGACAAAGGCCGAATCCTTGGGCATTTGTTGCAAGGTTCTAACTATTATTAGGAACCGATTATTCTTTTAGGCTCTTTGGGACTTTGGAAGCAATCGATCTAAGCCTTACTTCTCTAGCGATCAAAGGTTGGCAAGTCAAGGGGTAAGGATTCTTGTCGATTCATCATTCTTTTGAAAAGACTAAAGCTATTGGGATTAAGGTGTTTTTAGCCGATTGGTGTTGCTTAAAGTTTTGTGATTTGGACGAGTGTAGGACAAGGTGATCTAGTGCGGTAGATCGGGCCTTCGGAAGTTAGTATTTGCGTTAGTGAAAGGTGTGTATCTTACACACTTATAACTCGGTATATATATGTGTGTGTGTGTGTGTGTGTGTGTGTGTGTTAATAACTATTCATATTGTTAAAGCCGTAAATTATGAGATCTTGATATGATACCATGATGGGTATGAACAAGGATTCGGGTAAGTCCGTTTCGATATGATGTTAATATATGTTGATTGATATCATGATCTACGATTTTTATATGTTATATGATCATATCAAAGTATGATGGCATGATTTATACTCTACATATATATTGGTTTGGGAATATGAGTGGAGGGGGAAGGATTTGATATCCGTGTCTTTGGGACACCAGAGGTTTGGCACCTCCAGTGGTTTGGTACCACAATATTTTGTGTCTTTGGGACACCAGAGGTTTGGCACCTCATAGCGACTCGTCCCTGTGGTTTAATACCACCGTGGGTTGGCCCCACTTTTCAGATAGGGGATCATCGCAAGTGATTTGGTATCACACGTGGGTTGGCCCCACAACTTAATTATTTGTGACTTTGTGTCACCAGTGGTTTGGTACCACGGATATTTTGTGTCTTTGGGACACCAGAGGTTAGGCACCTCATAGCGACTCGTCCCTGTGGTTTAATACCACCGTGGGTTGGCCCCACTTTTGAGATATGGGATCGTCGCCAGTGATTTGGTATCACACGTGGGTTGGCCCCACAACTTAATTATTTGTGACTTTGTGTCACCAGTGGTTTGGTACCACAGATATTTTGTGTCTTTGGGACACCAGAGGTTTGGCACCTCATAGCGACTCGTCCCTGTGGTTTAATACCACCGTGGGTTGGCCCTACTTTTGAGATATGGGATCGTCGCCAGTGATTTGGTATCACATGTGGGTTGGCCCCACAACTTAATTATTTGTGACTTTGTGTCACCAGTGGTTTGGTACCACAGATATTTTGTGTCTTTGGGACACCAGAGGTTTGGCACCTCATAGCGACTCGTCCCTGTGGTTTAACACCACCGTGGGTTGGCCCTACTTTTGAGATATGGGATCGTCGCCAGTGATTTGGTATCACACGTGGGTTGGCCCCACAGATGGATTATTCGTGACTTTGGGTCACCAGTGATTTGGTATCACATTATTGGATATCGTGACTTTGGGTCACCAGTGGTTTGGCACCACCAATGGTTTGGTACCAAACGGGGTAGAAAAGGAGTTATGGATGGCTAGGTTGGGTGCATTATATATATATATATATATATATTGCTTGGTTATAAATTGTGTAAGAATGTTGCATTAACCGGGGGATGGATTTATGCACTGAGTCTTGGTGACTCACCTTCTCCCTTATCTTTTCAGGTAACTCGTAGATCGCGGATGAGGAGCCGGATGAGCTCGAGGAGGCCATGCAATTAAAAATTTCGGTTTTACATAAACTTCCTTTTGGGTACTTTATTTTATTTCAATTTGGTTTTCACCTTTATATGGATTTGTAATAAGGCCTCTTTAATTATGTTTGGATTATTTATATGCTTTGAATATGTTTTAAATATAGCTTATAAATTATTTGGATAATTTAATAATTGAGCCCAAAGTTTTCTAAAATTATAGAAAATAAAACGCAATGGTTTTAAAATCTTACCATCGGGTAATGTAAATCGTTTGATAGTAAAATTTCAACTTAAGTGTTTTTCGAAAACTTAAATGTTTTACAAATTGAAGTTTCTACTCTCAAATGCAAATGGTTTTCAAAGTAAATTATTAGTTTAAACTTGTTATACACCTGATTTCTTCAACCATAGAGCAACAAAGAGTTTTTCACTAAAATTTAATTGTTAATTCGATTCTTTTCAAAATGTTTTCCTCTGTGACATACCAGATTCGGTCGTGGCATATTGACCGGGTTTGGGGTGTTACAAATTGGTATCAGAGCTAAGTTCAAAAACTCAGCTGTGGGCCTGAGGCCCAAAATGTTTTAAAGAATGGACTTTAAAAAGTTTTTGTTTGAAATTATATGATTTAAAAGGCATGGCACCGAGTCTCCGGCACCAATCCGCTCAGGTAAGTATCTCAAACTGTTGCTTTTGATGATATGATTATGGCATGACTGAATAGTAGTAGGAACTACTCTAGAAACCCAAAACTCTAGGATGGATGTACTCGCGAAACAATCTCTTATTAAATTATTCATAAAATTGTGCTTTAAGAAAGTGGAATAATGACTAAGCATAAAACTTTTAAATTAGATAAGTCGAGACGTTAGACATGAGCACTCGAGATCGTGGTCGTCGTGGACGTGGTAAAGGTCGAGGTGTTAGGGCTAGATCTTCGGCACCGAGGCATAATTCCGGAAAGGAGGCGTTAGCATCGCTAGTGGCTGAGACGGGGTCTCATGATCGAGTTGGGATTGATGAGCTGACTCAGATAGTTAAGGAAGTATTGGAGGAGGTTAGGAGTATGCTTGAGATTCGGGTCTAAGGAGCATAAGGCTCGGGTTTGTTTCCTCACTCTCAAGTCAGGTATGCTTTGGTTGGAAGTGATGATTGAATGTAGGAAAATTTTTGGTATAAGTGGTAGATAACGGTTCGCTATTGTGGTCAGATGTTTGGTTGTGTAAAAAAAAAAAGGATTCAAGATTATGTTAAAAAGTACATTGTGGTTTTTTAAGGATAGAGTGCGCAGCGAAAGCATAGTGGTGTGATTTGAGTAATGTGTTAGTAGTTGGTTGGAAATTTCGAGGACGAGATTTTCTTTAAGGGGGGTAGAATTGTAACATCCCGAAATTGGGCTTAATAGGATTGGGTCGATTGGACTTTAGGCTTAGGAGTGTTTAAAATCTTTAAGAATAAGAGAATGGTGTTTTTGCAAATTGGATTTATTAGTTAAGTGGATTTGGAAGGTTATGAGGTTTTTATGAATTCTCGGGTTTAATTGGGCTTTAGGAAAAATTTGAATATCATCTTGTTACTTGTGTTAGCTCGAGTATGATTTTCATTATGTGCTTAGTATAGTTTTGTGAAGGTTTGGATTTATTTTACAAAGTTAGAATAGTTTTTAATTTGAAGAAATTAGTGTAGTGGATTAAGTGAACTTGACACTTAAGTTAATTTAAGTGTTAAATTTAGCACATGGAGAGTTAGTGGCAAGGTGGTTATGATGCATGGATGGTTGCTTGAGGGAAGAGGTTCGAGTAGCATGGCTTGCATTTGGAAGACTTTATTTTTATGTAGCTTTGCATTAAGTGTCGGTCAAGCTTCACATAAGGTAAGTTGGACTTCAAATTTTATGGCAAGTTGAATAATGGATTAGGAAAGTTTGAACTTTGGGAAAGGAATCCTATGGATTAAGGAAGGATAGGGACATAAGGCTTGGTTTAAGGTGAGGTTTTTGGAAGCTTTTTAATGGCTATTTGTCCATGAATGTGGACGGTTTCATGGACTAAGGGGGTTGGCTTAAGTTTTGTGAGTGAATAGGAGGAAATAGGGAGAAAATTATGATTGTGTTTAATTCAAAATTTCTTTGAATTGTTGGCAAAAGTATGGTTGCCGAATTTTGATTTGTGTAGGGGGAAATAGTGTGCCGAAACTTCTTTGTAGTTAGGTGACATTTTCGGCTAGTTTTGTAGGTGTTAGTCTTTGTTTTTGTGTCAAGCCGAAATCTCCCTTTGCTTTGCCATTTTCTTCATAGTATTTTCGGTTGAAGCAAACCCGATAACCCAAGTAGAATTGACAATTTACTCACTTAGTCTTTAAGCCAAATTACATTTGTTTCTTCTCTTTTTCTTCTTGGAAACCGAAACCATACTCTCCCATATCTTTCTTTTACTTTCCCATTTCTTTGCTCAAAACCGAAAGTATCTATCTTCTTCCTTTCATCTCTTTCTTTTCTTCTTTCAAACTCTTGAGCCGAAATCCTCTTCACTTTTCTTTGCCGAATTCCTCTCTTCCATTTTACTTTTCTTTTTCTTTCTCTTTTCCACTCTAGCCAAATTCACTCTCTCTCATTTTGATTTTCTTTGCCACTCACGTACTTTATTTCTTTTTATCCACATATCTTTTTCTATCTTCATTCAAAACCATAGCCGAAACTTCCTTTTTCCTTCTTGAATTGTTTTGGCCGAATATCATCAAAGGGTAGATTCTCTTTGGTTTTCTTCAATCGATTTTGGAAGATAGGTAAGTATTCATGGTCGTATGTCCTTTAATTCTTTTCTCTTTTCTAAGTCGTTTTCTTGTGGACAAAGGCCGAATCCTTGGGCATTTGTTGCAAGGTTCTAACTATTATTAGGAACCGATTATTCTTTTAGGCTCTTTGGGACTTTGGAAGCAATCGATCTAAGCCTTACTTCTCTAGCGATCAAAGGTTGGCAAGTCAAGGGGTAAGGATTCTTGTCGATTCATCATTCTTTTGAAAAGACTAAAGCTATTGGGATTAAGGTGTTTTTAGCCGATTGGTGTTGCTTAAAGTTTTGTGATTTGGACGAGTGTAGGACAAGGTGATCTAGTGCGGTAGATCGGGCCTTCGGAAGTTAGTATTTGCGTTAGTGAAAGGTGTGTATCTTACACACTTATAACTCGGTATATATATATGTGTGTGTGTGTGTGTGTGTGTGTGTGTGTAATAACTATTCATGTTGTTAAAGCCGTAAATTATGAGATCTTGATATGATACCATGATGGGTATGAACAAGGATTCGGGTAAGTCCGTTTCGATATGATGTTAATATATGTTGATTGATATCATGATCTACGATTTTTATATGTTATATGATCATATCAAAGTATGATGGCATGATTTATACTCTACATATATATTGGTTTGGGAATATGAGTGGAGGGGGAAGGATTTGATATCCGTGTCTTTGGGACACCAGAGGTTTGGCACCTCCAGTGGTTTGGTACCACAATATTTTGTGTCTTTGGGACACCAGAGGTTTGGCACCTCATAGCGACTCGTCCCTGTGGTTTAATACCACCGTGGGTTGGCCCCACTTTTCAGATAGGGGATCATCACAAGTGATTTGGTATCACACGTGGGTTGGCCCCACAACTTAATTATTTGTGACTTTGTGTCACCAGTGGTTTGGTACCACAGATATTTTGTGTCTTTGGGACACCAGAGGTTTGGCACCTCATAGCGACTCGTCCCTGTGGTTTAATACCACCGTGGGTTGGCCCCACTTTTGAGATATGGGATCGTCGCCAGTGATTTGGTATCACACGTGGGTTGGCCCCACAACTTAATTATTTGTGACTTTGTGTCACCAGTGGTTTGGTACCACAGATATTTTGTGTCTTTGGGACACCAGAGGTTTGGCACCTCATAGCGACTCGTCCCTGTGGTTTAATACCACCGTGGGTTGGCCCCACTTTTGAGATATGGGATCGTCGCCAGTGATTTGGTATCACATGTGGGTTGGCCCCACAACTTAATTATTTGTGACTTTGTGTCACCAGTGGTTTGGTACCACAGATATTTTGTGTCTTTGGGACACCAGAGGTTTGGCACCTCATAGCGACTCGTCCCTGTGGTTTAACACCACCGTGGGTTGGCCCCACTTTTGAGATATGGGATCATCGCCAGTGATTTGGTATCACACGTGGGTTGGCCCCACAGATGGATTATTCGTGACTTTGGGTCACCAGTGATTTGGTATCACATTATTGGATATCGTGACTTTGGGTCACCAGTGGTTTGGTACCACCAGTGGTTTGGTACCAAACGGGGTAGAAAAGGAGTTATGGATGGCTAGGTTGGGTGCATTATATATATATATATATTGCTTGGTTATAAATTGTGTAAGAATGTTGCATTAACCGGGGGATGGATTTATGCACTGAGTCTTGGTGACTCACCTTCTCCCTTATCTTTTCAGGTGACTCGTAGATCGCGGATGAGGAGCCGGATGAGCTCGAGGAGGCCATGCAATTAAAAAATTCGGTTTTACATAAACTTCCTTTTGGGTACTTTATTTTATTTCAATTTGGTTTTCACCTTTATATGGATTTGTAATAAGGCCTCTTTAATTATGTTTGGATTATTTATATGCTTTGAATATGTTTTAAATATAGCTTATAAATTATTTGGATAATTTAATAATTGAGCCCAAAGTTTTCTAAAATTATAGAAAATAAAACGCAATGGTTTTAAAATCTTACCATCGGGTAATGTAAATCGTTTGATAGTAAAATTTCAACTTAAGTGTTTTTCGAAAACTTAAATGTTTTACAAATTGAAGTTTCTACTCTCAAATGCAAATGGTTTTCAAAGTAAATTATTAGTTTAAACTTGTTATACACCTGATTTCTTCAACCATAGAGCAACAAAGAGTTTTTCACTAAAATTTAATTGTTAATTCGATTCTTTTCAAAATGTTTTCCTCTGTGACATACCAGATTCGGTCGTGGCATATTGACCGGGTTTGGGGTGTTACAAATTGGTATCAGAGCTAAGTTCAAAAACTCAGCTGTGGGCCTGAGGCCCAAAATGTTTTAAAGAATGGACTTTAAAAAGTTTTTGTTTGAAATTATATGATTTAAAAGGCATGGCAACGAGTCTCCGGCACCAATCCGCTCAGGTAAGTATCTCAAACTGTTGCTTTTGATGATATGATTATGGCATGACTGAATAGTAGTAGGAACTACTCTAGAAACCCAAAACTCTAGGATGGATGTACTCGCGAAACATTCTCTTATTAAATTATTCATAAAATTGTGCTTTAAGAAAGTGGAATAATGACTAAGCATAAAACTTTTAAATTAGATAAGTCGAGACGTTAGACATGAGCACTCGAGATCGTGGTCGTCGTGGACGTGGTAAAGGTCGAGGTGTTAGGGCTAGATCTTCGGCACCGAGGCATAATTCCGAAAAGGAGGCGTTAGCATCGCTAGTGGCTGAGACGGGGTCTCATGATCGAGTTGGGATTGATGAGCTGACTCAGATAGTTAAGGAAGTATTGGAGGAGGTTAGGAGTATGCTTGAGATGCGGGTCTAAGGATCATAAGGCTCGGGTTTGTTTCCTCACTCTCAAGTCAGGTATGCTTTGGTTGGAAGTGATGATTGAATGTAGGAAAATTTTTGGTATAAGTGGTAGATAACGGTTCGCTATTGTGGTCAGATGTTTGGTTGTGTAAAAAAAAAAGGATTCAAGATTATGTTAAAAAGTACATTGTGGTTTTTTAAGGATAGAGTGCGCAGCGAAAGCATAGTGGTGTGATTTGAGTAATGTGTTAGTAGTTGGTTGGAAATTTCGAGGACGAGATTTTCTTTAAGGGGGTAGAATTGTAACATCCCGAAATTGGGCTTAATAGGATTGGGTCGATTGGACTTTAGGCTTAGGAGTGTTTAAAATCTTTAAGAATAAGAGAATGGTGTTTTTGCAAATTGGATTTATTAGTTAAGTGGATTTGGAAGGTTATGAGGTTTTTATGAATTCTCGGGTTTAATTGGGCTTTAGGAAAAATTTGAATATCATCTTGTTACTTGTGTTAGCTCGAGTATGATTTTTATTATGTGCTTAGTATAGTTTTGTGAAGGTTTGGATTTATTTTACAAAGTTAGAATAGTTTTTAATTTGAAGAAATTAGTGTAGTGGATTAAGTGAACTTGACACTTAAGTTAATTTAGGTGTTAAATTTAGCACATGGAGAGTTAGTGGCAAGGTGGTTATGATGCATGGATGGTTGCTTGAGGGAAGAGGTTCGAGTAGCATGGCTTGCATTTGGAAGACTTTATTTTTATGTAGCTTTGCATTAAGTGTCGGTCAAGCTTCACATAAGGTAAGTTGGACTTCAAATTTTATGGCAAGTTGAATAATGGATTAGGAAAGTTTGAACTTTGGGAAAGGAATCCTATGGATTAAGGAAGGATAGGGGACATAAGGCTTGGTTTAAGGTGAGGTTTTTGGAAGCTTTTTAATGGCTATTTGTCCATGAATGTGGACGGTTTCATGGACTAAGGGGGTTGGCTTAAGTTTTGTGAGTGAATAGGAGGAAATAGGGAGAAAATTATGATTGTGTTTAATTCAAAATTTCTTTGAATTGTTGGCAAAAGTATGGTTGCCGAATTTTGATTTGTGTAGGGGGAAATAGTGTGCCGAAACTTCTTTGTAGTTAGGTGACATTTTCGGCTAGTTTTGTAGGTGTTAGTCTTTGTTTTTGTGTCAAGCCGAAATCTCCCTTTGCTTTGCCATTTTCTTCATAGTATTTTCGGTTGAAGCAAACCCGATAACCCAAGTAGAATTGACAATTTACTCACTTAGTCTTTAAGCCAAATTACATTTGTTTCTTCTCTTTTTCTTCTTGGAAACCGAAACCATACTCTCCCATATCTTTCTTTTACTTTCCCATTTCTTTGCTCAAAACCGAAAGTATCTATCTTCTTCCTTTCATCTCTTTCTTTTCTTCTTTCAAACTCTTGAGCCGAAATCCTCTTCACTTTTCTTTGCCGAATTCCTCTCTTCCATTTTACTTTCTTTTTCTTTCTCTTTCCACTCTAGCCAAATTCACTCTCTCTCATTTTGATTTTCTTTGCCACTCACGTACTTTATTTCTTTTTATCCACATATCTTTTGCTATCTTCATTCAAAACCATAGCCGAAACTTCCTTTTTCCTTCTTGAATTGTTTTGGCCGAATATCATCAAAGGGTAGATTCTCTTTGGTTTTCTTCAATCGATTTTGGAAGATAGGTAAGTATTCATGGTCGTATGTCCTTTAATTCTTTTCTCTTTTCTAAGTCGTTTTCTTGTGGACAAAGGCCGAATCCTTGGGCATTTGTTGCAAGGTTCTAACTATTATTAGGAACCGATTATTCTTTTAGGCTCTTTGGGACTTTGGAAGCAATCGATCTAAGCCTTACTTCTCTAGCGATCAAAGGTTGGCAAGTCAAGGGGTAAGGATTCTTGTCGATTCATCATTCTTTTGAAAAGACTAAAGCTATTGGGATTAAGGTGTTTTTAGCCGATTGGTGTTGCTTAAAGTTTTGTGATTTGGACGAGTGTAGGACAAGGTGATCTAGTGCGGTAGATCGGGCCTTCGGAAGTTAGTATTTGCGTTAGTGAAAGGTGTGTATCTTACACACTTATAACTCGGTATATATATATGTGTGTGTGTGTGTGTGTGTGTGTGTGTAATAACTATTCATGTTGTTAAAGCCGTAAATTATGAGATCTTGATATGATACCATGATGGGTATGAACAAGGATTCGGGTAAGTCCGTTTCGATATGATGTTAATATATGTTGATTGATATCATGATCTACGATTTTTATATGTTATATGATCATATCAAAGTATGATGGCATGATTTATACTCTACATATATATTGGTTTGGGAATATGAGTGGAGGGGGAAGGATTTGATATCCGTGTCTTTGGGACACCAGAGGTTTGGCACCTCCAGTGGTTTGGTACCACAATATTTTGTGTCTTTGGGACACCAGAGGTTTGGCACCTCATAGCGACTCGTCCCTGTGGTTTAATACCACCGTGGGTTGGCCCCACTTTTCAGATAGGGGATCATCGCAAGTGATTTGGTATCACACGTGGGTTGGCCCCACAACTTAATTATTTGTGACTTTGTGTCACCAGTGGTTTGGTACCACAGATATTTTGTGTCTTTGGGACACCAGAGGTTTGGCACCTCATAGCGACTCGTCCCTGTGGTTTAATACCACCGTGGGTTGGCCCCACTTTTGAGATATGGGATCGTCGCCAGTGATTTGGTATCACACGTGGGTTGGCCCCACAACTTAATTATTTGTGACTTTGTGTCACCAGTGGTTTGGTACCACAGATATTTTGTGTCTTTGGGACACCAGAGGTTTGGCACCTCATAGCGACTCGTCCCTGTGGTTTAATACCACCGTGGGTTGGCCCCACTTTTGAGATATGGGATCGTCGCCAGTGATTTGGTATCACATGTGGGTTGGCCCCACAACTTAATTATTTGTGACTTTGTGTCACCAGTGGTTTGGTACCACAGATATTTTGTGTCTTTGGGACACCAGAGGTTTGGCACCTCATAGCGACTCGTCCCTGTGGTTTAACACCACCGTGGGTTGGCCCCACTTTTGAGATATGGGATCATCGCCAGTGATTTGGTATCACACGTGGGTTGGCCCCACAGATGGATTATTCGTGACTTTGGGTCACCAGTGATTTGGTATCACATTATTGGATATCGTGACTTTGGGTCACCAGTGGTTTGGACCACCAGTGGTTTGGTACCAAACGGGGTAGAAAAGGAGTTATGGATGGCTAGGTTGGGTGCATTATATATATATATATTGCTTGGTTATAAATTGTGTAAGAATGTTGCATTAACCGGGGGATGGATTTATGCACTGAGTCTTGGTGACTCACCTTCTCCCTTATCCTTTCAGGTGACTCGTAGATCGCGGATGAGGAGCCGGATGAGCTCGAGGAGGCCATGCAATTAAAAAATTCGGTTTTACATAAACTTCCTTTTGGGTACTTTATTTTATTTCAATTTGGTTTTCACCTTTATATGGATTTGTAATAAGGCCTCTTTAATTATGTTTGGATTATTTATATGCTTTGAATGTTTTAAATATAGCTTATAAATTATTTGGATAATTTAATAATTGAGCCCAAAGTTTTCTAAAATTATAGAAAATAAAACGCAATGGTTTTAAAATCTTACCATCGGGTAATGTAAATCGTTTGATAGTAAAATTTCAACTTAAGTGTTTTTCGAAAACTTAAATGTTTTACAAATTGAAGTTTCTACTCTCAAATGCAAATGGTTTTCAAAGTAAATTATTAGTTTAAACTTGTTATACACCTGATTTCTTCAACCATAGAGCAACAAAGAGTTTTTCACTAAAATTTAATTGTTAAT
This sequence comes from Gossypium australe, assembly GCA_005393395.2. Classification (NCBI taxonomy): domain Eukaryota; kingdom Viridiplantae; phylum Streptophyta; class Magnoliopsida; order Malvales; family Malvaceae; genus Gossypium; species Gossypium australe. The sequence goes on from CM016620.1 coordinate 35,585,206, forward strand.
TCGATTCTTTTCAAAATGTTTTCCTCTGTGACATACCAGATTCGGTCGTGGCATATTGACCGGGTTTGGGGTGTTACAAATTGGTATCAGAGCTAAGTTCAAAAACTCAGCTGTGGGCCTGAGGCCCAAAATGTTTTAAAGAATGGACTTTAAAAAGTTTTTGTTTGAAATTATATGATTTAAAAGGCATGGCACCGAGTCTCCGGCACCAATCCGCTCAGGTAAGTATCTCAAACTGTTGCTTTTGATGATATGATTATGGCATGATTGAATAGTAGTAGGAACTACTCTAGAAACCCAAAACTCTAGGATGGATGTACTTGCGAAACAATCTCTTATTAAATTATTCATAAAATTGTGCTTTAAGAAAGTGGAATAATGACTAAGCATAAAACTTTTAAATTAGATAAGTCGAGACGTTAGACATGAGCACTCGAGATCGTGGTCGTTGTGGACGTGGTAAAGGTCGAGGTGTTAGGGCTAGATCTTCGGCACCGAGGCATAATTCCGAAAAGGAGGCGTTAGCATCGCTAGTGGCTGAGACGGGGTCTCATGATCGAGTTGGGATTGATGAGCTGACTCAGATAGTTAAGGAAGTATTGGAGGAGGTTAGGAGTATGCTTGAGTGCGGGTCTAAGGAGCATAAGGCTCGGGTTTGTTTCCTCACTCTCAAGTCAGGTATGCTTTGGTTGGAAGTGATGATTGAATGTAGGAAAATTTTTGGTATAAGTGGTAGATAACGGTTCGCTATTGTGGTCAGATGTTTGGTTGTGTAAAAAAAAAAAGGATTCAAGATTATGTTAAAAAGTACATTGTGGTTTTTTAAGGATAGAGTGCGCAGCGAAAGCATAGTGGTGTGATTTGAGTAATGTGTTAGTAGTTGGTTGGAAATTTCGAGGACGAGATTTTCTTTAAGGGGGGTAGAATTGTAACATCCCGAAATTGGGCTTAATAGGATTGGGTCGATTGGACTTTAGGCTTAGGAGTGTTTAAAATCTTTAAGAATAAGAGAATGGTGTTTTTGCAAATTGGATTTATTAGTTAAGTGGATTTGGAAGGTTATGAGGTTTTTATGAATTCTCGGGTTTAATTGGGCTTTAGGAAAAATTTGAATATCATCTTGTTACTTGTGTTAGCTCGAGTATGATTTTTATTATGTGCTTAGTATAGTTTTGTGAAGGTTTGGATTTATTTTACAAAGTTAGAATAGTTTTTAATTTGAAGAAATTAGTGTAGTGGATTAAGTGAACTTGACACTTAAGTTAATTTAGGTGTTAAATTTAGCACATGGAGAGTTAGTGGCAAGGTGGTTATGATGCTGGATGGTTGCTTGAGGGAAGAGGTTCGAGTAGCATGGCTTGCATTTGGAAGACTTTATTTTTATGTAGCTTTGCATTAAGTGTCGGTCAAGCTTCACATAAGGTAAGTTGGACTTCAAATTTTATGGCAAGTTGAATAATGGATTAGGAAAGTTTGAACTTTGGGAAAGGAATCCTATGGATTAAGGAAGGATAGGGGACATAAGGCTTGGTTTAAGGTGAGGTTTTTGGAAGCTTTTTAATGGCTATTTGTCCATGAATGTGGACGGTTTCATGGACTAAGGGGGTTGGCTTAAGTTTTGTGAGTGAATAGGAGGAAATAGGGAGAAAATTATGATTGTGTTTAATTCAAAATTTCTTTGAATTGTTGGCAAAAGTATGGTTGCCGAATTTGATTTGTGTAGGGGGAAATAGTGTGCCGAAACTTCTTTGTAGTTAGGTGACATTTCGGCTAGTTTTGTAGGTGTTAGTCTTTGTTTTTGTGTCAAGCCGAAATCTCCCTTTGCTTTGCCATTTTCTTCATAGTATTTTCGGTTGAAGCAAACCCGATAACCCAAGTAGAATTGACAATTTACTCACTTAGTCTTTAAGCCAAATTACATTTGTTTCTTCTCTTTTTCTTCTTGGAAACCGAAACCATACTCTCCCATATCTTTCTTTTACTTTCCATTCTTTGCTCAAAACCGAAAGTATCTATCTTCTTCTTCCTTTCATCTCTTTCTTTTCTTCTTTCAAACTCTTGAGCCGAAATCCTCTTCACTTTTCTTTGCCGAATTCCTCTCTTCCATTTTACTTTCTTTTTCTTTCTCTTTTCCACTCTAGCCAAATTCACTCTCTCTCATTTTGATTTTCTTTGCCACTCACGTACTTTATTTCTTTTTATCCACATATCTTTTGCTATCTTCATTCAAAACCATAGCCGAAACTTCCTTTTCCTTCTTGAATGTTTTGGCCGAATATCATCAAAGGGTAGATTCTCTTTGGTTTTCTTCAATCGATTTTGGAAGATAGGTAAGTATTCATGGTCGTATGTCCTTTAATTCTTTTCTCTTTTCTAAGTCGTTTTCTTGTGGACAAAGGCCGAATCCTTGGGCATTTGTTGCAAGGTTCTAACTATTATTAGGAACCGATTATCTTTTAGGCTCTTGGGGACTTTGGAAGCAATCGATCTAAGCCTTACTTCTCTAGCGATCAAAGGTTGGCAAGTCAAGGGTAAGGATTCTTGTCGATTCATCATTCTTTTGAAAAGACTAAAGCTATTGGGATTAAGGTGTTTTTAGCCGATTGGTGTTGCTTAAAGTTTGTGATTTGGACGAGTGTAGGACAAGGTGATCTAGTGCGGTAGATCGGGCCTTCGGAAGTTAGTATTTGCGTTAGTGAAAGGTGTGTATCTTACACACTTATAACTCGGTATATATATGTGTGTGTGTGTGTGTGTGTGTGTGTGTTAATAACTATTCATGTTGTTTAAAGCCGTAAATTATGAGATCTTGATATGATACCATGATGGGTATGAACAAGGATTCGGGTAAGTCCGTTCGATATGATGTTAATATATGTTGATTGATATCATGATCTACGATTTTTATATGTTATATGATCATATCAAAGTATGATGGCATGATTTATACTCTACATATATATTGGTTTGGGAATATGAGTGGAGGGGGAAGGATTTGATATCCGTGTCTTTGGGACACCAGAGGTTTGGCACATCCAGTGGTTTGGTACCACAATATTTTGTGTCTTTGGGACACCAGAGGTTTGGCACCTCATAGCGACTCGTCCCTGTGGTTTAATACCACCGTGGGTTGGCCCCACTTTTCAGATAGGGGATCATCGCAAGTGATTTGGTATCACACGTGGGTTGGCCCCACAACTTAATTATTTTTGTGGACTTTGTGTCACCAGTGG
>CM016620.1:35589060-35935838 GCA_005393395.2 Gossypium australe
ATTAACCGGGGGAAGGATTTATGCACTGAGTCTTGGTGACTCACCTTCTCCCTTATCCTTTCAGGTGACTCGTAGATCGCGGATGAGGAGCCGGATGAGCTCGAGGAGGCCATGCAATTAAAAAATTCGGTTTTACATAAACTTCCTTTTGGGTACTTTATTTTATTTCAATTTGGTTTTCACCTTTATATGGATTTGTAATAAGGCCTCTTTAATTATGTTTGGATTATTTATATGCTTTGAATATGTTTTAAATATAGCTTATAAATTATTTGGATAATTTAATAATTGAGCCCAAAGTTTTCTAAAATTATAGAAAATAAAACGCAATGGTTTTAAAATCTTACCATCGGGTAATGTAAATCGTTTGATAGTAAAATTTCAACTTAAGTGTTTTTCGAAAACTTAAATGTTTTACAAATTGAAGTTTCTACTCTCAAATGCAAATGGTTTTCAAAGTAAATTATTAGTTAAACTTGTTATACACCTGATTTCTTCAACCATAGAGCAACAAAGAGTTTTTCCTAAAATTTAATTGTTAATTCGATTCTTTTCAAAATGTTTTCCTCTGTGACATACCAGATTCGGTCGTGGCATATTGACCGGGTTTGGGGTGTTACAAATTGGTATCAGAGCTAAGTTCAAAAACTCAGCTGTGGGCCTGAGGCCCAAAATGTTTAAAGAATGGACTTTAAAAAGTTTTTGTTTGAAATTATATGATTTAAAAGGCATGGCAACGAGTCTCCGGCACCAATCCGCTCAGGTAAAGTATCTCAAACGTTGCTTTTGATGATATGATTATGGCATGACTGATGTAGTAGGAACTACTCTAGAAACCCAAAACTCTAGGATGGATGTACTCGCGAAACAATCTCTTATTAAATTATTCATAAAATTGTGCTTTAAGAAAGGAATAATGACTAAGCATAAAACTTTTAAATTAGATAAGTCGAGACGTTAGACATGAGCACTCGAGATCGTGGTCGTCGTGGACGTGGTAAAGGTCGAGGTGTTAGGGCTAGATCTTCGGCACCGAGGCATAATTCCGAAAGGAGGCGTTAGCATCGCTAGTGGCTGAGACGGGGTCTCATGATCGAGTTGGGATTGATGAGCTGACTCAGATAGTTAAGGAAGTATTGGAGGAGGTTAGGAGTATGCTTGAGATGCGGGTCTAAGGATCATAAGGCTCGGGTTTGTTTCCTCACTCTCAAGTCAGGTATGCTTTGGTTGGAAGTGATGATTGAATGTAGGAAAATTTTTGGTATAAGTGGTAGATAACGGTTCGCTATTGTGGTCAGATGTTTGGTTGTGTAAAAAAAAAAGGATTCAAGATTATGTTAAAAAGTACATTGTGGTTTTTTTAAGGATAGAGTGCGCAGCGAAAGCATAGTGGTGTGATTTGAGTAATGTGTTAGTAGTTGGTTGGAAATTTCGAGGACGAGATTTTCTTTAAGGGGGTAGAATTGTAACATCCCGAAATTGGGCTTAATAGGATTGGGTCGATTGGACTTTAGGCTTAGGAGTGTTTAAAATCTTTAAGAATAAGAGAATGGTGTTTTTGCAAATTGGATTTATTAGTTAAGTGGATTTGGAAGGTTATGAGGTTTTTATGAATTCTCGGGTTTAATTGGGCTTTAGGAAAAATTTGAATATCATCTTGTTACTTGTGTTAGCTCGAGTATGATTTTATTATGTGCTTAGTATAGTTTTGTGAAGGTTTGGATTTATTTTACAAAGTTAGAATAGTTTTTAATTTGAAGAAATTAGTGTAGTGGATTAAGTGAACTTGACACTTAAGTTAATTTAGGTGTTAAATTAGCACATGGAGAGTTAGTGGCAAGGTGGTTATGATGCATGGATGGTTGCTTGAGGGAAGAGGTTCGAGTAGCATGGCTTGCATTTGGAAGACTTTATTTTTATGTAGCTTTGCATTAAGTGTCGGTCAAGCTTCACATAAGGTAAGTTGGACTTCAAATTTTATGGCAAGTTGAATAATGGATTAGGAAAGTTTGAACTTTGGGAAAGGAATCCTATGGATTAAGGAAGGATAGGGGACATAAGGCTTGGTTTAAGGTGAGGTTTTTGGAAGCTTTTTAATGGCTATTTGTCCATGAATGTGGACGGTTTCATGGACTAAGGGGGTTGGCTTAAGTTTTGTGAGTGAATAGGAGGAAATAGGGAGAAAATTATGATTGTGTTTAATTCAAATTTCTTTGAATTGTTGGCAAAAGTATGGTTGCCGAATTTTGATTTGTGTAGGGGGAAATAGTGTGCCGAAACTTCTTTGTAGTTAGGTGACATTTTCGGCTAGTTTTGTAGGTGTTAGTCTTTGTTTTTGTGTCAAGCCAAAATCTCCCTTTGCTTTGCCATTTTCTTCATAGTATTTTCGGTTGAAGCAAACCCGATAACCCAAGTAGAATTGACAATTTACTCACTTAGTCTTTAAGCCAAATTACATTTGTTTCTTCTCTTTTTCTTCTTGGAAACCGAAACCATACTCTCCCATATCTTTCTTTTACTTTCCCATTTCTTTGCTCAAAACCGAAAGTATCTATCTTCTTCCTTTCATCTCTTTCTTTTCTTCTTTCAAACTCTTGAGCCGAAATCCTCTTCACTTTTCTTTGCCGAATTCCTCTCTTCCATTTTACTCTTCTTTTTCTTTCTCTTTTCCACTCTAGCCAAATTCACTCTCTCTCATTTTGATTTTCTTTGCCACTCACGTACTTTATTCTTTTTATCCACATATCTTTTGCTATCTTCATTCAAAACCATAGCCGAAACTTCCTTTTTCCTTCTTGAATTGTTTTGGCCGAATATCATCAAAGGGTAGATTCTCTTTGGTTTTCTTCAATCGATTTTGGAAGATAGGTAAGTATTCATGGTCGTATGTCCTTTAATTCTTTCTCTTTTCTAAGTCGTTTTCTTGTGGACAAAGGCCGAATCCTTGGGCATTTGTTGCAAGGTTCTAACTATTATTAGGAACCGATTATTCTTTTAGGCTCTTTGGGACTTTGGAAGCAATCGATCTAAGCCTTACTTCTCTAGCGATCAAAGGTTGGCAAGTCAAGGGGTAAGGATTCTTGTCGATTCATCATTCTTTTGAAAAGACTAAAGCTATTGGGATTAAGGTGTTTTTAGCGATTGGTGTTGCTTAAAGTTTTGTGATTTGGACGAGTGTAGGACAAGGTGATCTAGTGCGGTAGATCGGGCCTTCGGAAGTTAGTATTTGCGTTAGTGAAAGGTGTGTATCTTACACACTTATAACTCGGTATATATATATGTGTGTGTGTGTGTGTGTGTGTGTGTGTTAATAACTATTCATGTTGTTAAAGCCGTAAATTATGAGATCTTGATATGATACCATGATGGGTATGAACAAGGATTCGGGTAAGTCCGTTTCGATATGATGTTAATATATGTTGATTGATATCATGATCTACGATTTTTATATGTTATATGATCATATCAAAGTATGATGGCATGATTTATACTCTACATATATATTGGTTTGGGAATATGAGTGGAGGGGGAAGGATTTGATATCCGTGTCTTTGGGACACCAGAGGTTTGGCACCTCCAGTGGTTTGGTACCACAATATTTTGTGTCTTTGGGACACCAGAGGTTTGGCACCTCATAGCGACTCGTCCCTGTGGTTTAATACCACCGTGGGTTGGCCCCACTTTTCAGATAGGGGATCATCACAAGTGATTTGGTATCACACGTGGGTTGGCCCCACAACTTAATTATTTGTGACTTTGTGTCACCAGTGGTTTGGTACCACAGATATTTTGTGTCTTTGGGACACCAGAGGTTTGGCACCTCATAGCGACTCGTCCCTGTGGTTTAATACCACCGTGGGTTGGCCCCACTTTTGAGATATGGGATCGTCGCCAGTGATTTGGTATCACACGTGGGTTGGCCCCACAACTTAATTATTTGTGACTTTGTGTCACCAGTGGTTTGGTACCACAGATATTTTGTGTCTTTGGGACACCAGAGGTTTGGCACCTCATAGCGACTCGTCCCTGTGGTTTAATACCACCGTGGGTTGGCCCTACTTTTGAGATATGGGATCGTCGCCAGTGATTTGGTATCACATGTGGGTTGGCCCCACAACTTAATTATTTGTGACTTTGTGTCACCAGTGGTTTGGTACCACAGATATTTTGTGTCTTTGGGACACCAGAGGTTTGGCACCTCATAGCGACTCGTCCCTGTGGTTTAACACCACCGTGGGTTGGCCCCACTTTTGAGATATGGGATCATCGCCAGTGATTTGGTATCACACGTGGGTTGGCCCCACAGATGGATTATTCGTGACTTTGGGTCACCAGTGATTTGGTATCACATTATTGGATATCGTGACTTTGGGTCACCAGTGGTTTGGTACCACCAGTGGTTTGGTACCAAACGGGGTAGAAAAGGAGTTATGGATGGCTAGGTTGGGTGCATTATATATATATATTGCTTGGTTATAAATTGTGTAAGAATGTTGCATTAACCGGGGGATGGATTTATGCACTGAGTCTTGGTGACTCACCTTCTCCCTTATCTTTTCAGGTGACTCGTAGATCGCGGATGAGGAGCCGGATGAGCTCGAGGAGGCCATGCAATTAAAAAATTCGGTTTTACATAAACTTCCTTTTGGGTACTTTATTTTATTTCAATTTGGTTTTCACCTTTATATGGATTTGTAATAAGGCCTCTTTAATTATGTTTGGATTATTTATATGCTTTGAATATGTTTTAAATATATCTTATAAATTATTTGGATAATTTAATAATTGAGTCCAAAGTTTTCTAAAATTATAGAAAATAAAACGCAATGGTTTTAAAATCTTACCATCGGGTAATGTAAATCGTTTGATAGTAAAATTTCAACTTAAGTGTTTTTCGAAAACTTAAATGTTTTACAAATTGAAGTTTCTACTCTCAAACGCAAATGGTTTTCAAAGTAAATTATTAGTTTAAACTTGTTATACACCTGATTTCTTCAACCATAGAGCAACAAAGAGTTTTTCACTAAAATTTAATTGTTAATTCGATTCTTTTCAAAATGTTTTCCTCTGTGACATACCAGATTCGGTCGTGGCATATTGACCGGGTTTGGGGTGTTACAAATTGGTATCAGAGCTAAGTTCAAAAACTCAGCTGTGGGCCTGAGGCCTAAAATGTTTTAAAGAATGGACTTTAAAAAGTTTTTGTTTGAAATTATATGATTTAAAAGGCATGGCAACGAGTCTCCGGCACCAATCCGCTCAGGTAAGTATCTCAAACTGTTGCTTTTGATGATATGATTATGGCATGACTGAATAGTAGTAGGAACTACTCTAGAAACCCAAAACTCTAGGATGGATGTACTCGCGAAACAATCTCTTATTAAATTATTCATAAAATTGTGCTTTAAGAAAGTGGAATAATGACTAAGCATAAAACTTTTAAATTAGATAAGTCGAGACGTTAGACATGAGCACTCGAGATCGTGGTCGTTGTGGACGTGGTAAAGGTCGAGGTGTTAGGGCTAGATCTTCGGCACCGAGGCATAATTCCGAAAAGGAGGCGTTAGCATCGCTAGTGGCTGAGACGGGGTCTCATGATCGAGTTGGGATTGATGAGCTGACTCAGATAGTTAAGGAAGTATTGGAGGAGGTTAGGAGTATGCTTGAGATGCGGGTCTAAGGAGCATAAGGCTCGGGTTTGTTTCCTCACTCTCAAGTCAGGTATGCTTTGGTTGGAAGTGATGATTGAATGTAGGAAAATTTTTGGTATAAGTGGTAGATAACGGTTCGCTATTGTGGTCAGATGTTTGGTTGTGTAAAAAAAAAAAGGATTCAAGATTATGTTAAAAAGTACATTGTGGTTTTTTAAGGATAGAGTGCGCAGCGAAAGCATAGTGGTGTGATTTGAGTAATGTGTTAGTAGTTGGTTGGAAATTTCGAGGACGAGATTTTCTTTAAGGGGGGTAGAATTGTAACATCCCGAAATTGGGCTTAATAGGATTGGGTCGATTGGACTTTAGGCTTAGGAGTGTTTAAAATCTTTAAGAATAAGAGAATGGTGTTTTTGCAAATTGGATTTATTAGTTAAGTGGATTTGGAAGGTTATGAGGTTTTTATGAATTCTCGGGTTTAATTGGGCTTTAGGAAAAATTTGAATATCATCTTGTTACTTGTGTTAGCTCGAGTATGATTTTTATTATGTGCTTAGTATAGTTTTGTGAAGGTTTGGATTTATTTTACAAAGTTAGAATAGTTTTTAATTTGAAGAAATTAGTGTAGTGGATTAAGTGAACTTGACACTTAAGTTAATTTAGGTGTTAAATTTAGCACATGGAGAGTTAGTGGCAAGGTGGTTATGATGCATGGATGGTTGCTTGAGGGAAGAGGTTCGAGTAGCATGGCTTGCATTTGGAAGACTTTATTTTTATGTAGCTTTGCATTAAGTGTCGGTCAAGCTTCACATAAGGTAAGTTGGACTTCAAATTTTATGGCAAGTTGAATAATGGATTAGGAAAGTTTGAACTTTGGGAAAGGAATCCTATGGATTAAGGAAGGATAGGGGACATAAGGCTTGGTTTAAGGTGAGGTTTTTGGAAGCTTTTTAATGGCTATTTGTCCATGAATGTGGACGGTTTCATGGACTAAGGGGGTTGGCTTAAGTTTTGTGAGTGAATAGGAGGAAATAGGGAGAAAATTATGATTGTGTTTAATTCAAAATTTCTTTGAATTGTTGGCAAAAGTATGGTTGCCGAATTTGATTTGTGTAGGGGGAAATAGTGTGCCGAAACTTCTTTGTAGTTAGGTGACATTTTCGGCTAGTTTTGTAGGTGTTAGTCTTTGTTTTTGTGTCAAGCCGAAATCTCCCTTTGCTTTGCCATTTTCTTCATAGTATTTTCGGTTGAAGCAAACCCGATAACCCAAGTAGAATTGACAATTTACTCACTTAGTCTTTAAGCCAAATTACATTTGTTTCTTCTCTTTTTCTTCTTGGAAACCGAAACCATACTCTCCCATATCTTTCTTTTACTTTCCCATTTCTTTGCTCAAAACCGAAAGTATCTATCTTCTTCCTTTCATCTCTTTCTTTTCTTCTTTCAAACTCTTGAGCCGAAATCCTCTTCACTTTTCTTTGCCGAATTCCTCTCTTCCATTTTACTTTTCTTTTTCTTTCTCTTTTCCACTCTAGCCAAATTCACTCTCTCTCATTTTGATTTTCTTTGCCACTCACGTACTTTATTTCTTTTTATCCACATATCTTTTGCTATCTTCATTCAAAACCATAGCCGAAACTTCCTTTTTCCTTCTTGAATTGTTTTGGCCGAATATCATCAAAGGGTAGATTCTCTTTGGTTTTCTTCAATCGATTTTGGAAGATAGGTAAGTATTCATGGTCGTATGTCCTTTAATTCTTTTCTCTTTTCTAAGTCGTTTTCTTGTGGACAAAGGCCGAATCCTTGGGCATTTGTTGCAAGGTTCTAACTATTATTAGGAACCGATTATTCTTTTAGGCTCTTTGGGACTTTGGAAGCAATCGATCTAAGCCTTACTTCTCTAGCGATCAAAGGTTGGCAAGTCAAGGGGTAAGGATTCTTGTCGATTCATCATTCTTTTGAAAAGACTAAAGCTATTGGGATTAAGGTGTTTTTAGCCGATTGGTGTTGCTTAAAGTTTTGTGATTTGGACGAGTGTAGGACAAGGTGATCTAGTGCGGTAGATCGGGCCTTCGGAAGTTAGTATTTGCGTTAGTGAAAGGTGTGTATCTTACACACTTATAACTCGGTATATATATGTGTGTGTGTGTGTGTGTGTGTGTGTGTTAATAACTATTCATGTTGTTAAAGCCGTAAATTATGAGATCTTGATATGATACCATGATGGGTATGAACAAGGATTCGGGTAAGTCCGTTTCGATATGATGTTAATATATGTTGATTGATATCATGATCTACGATTTTTATATGTTATATGATCATATCAAAGTATGATGGCATGATTTATACTCTACATATATATTGGTTTGGGAATATGAGTGGAGGGGGAAGGATTTGATATCCGTGTCTTTGGGACACCAGAGGTTTGGCACCTCCAGTGGTTTGGTACCACAATATTTTGTGTCTTTGGGACACCAGAGGTTTGGCACCTCATAGCGACTCGTCCCTGTGGTTTAATACCACCGTGGGTTGGCCCCACTTTTCAGATAGGGGATCATCGCAAGTGATTTGGTATCACACGTGGGTTGGCCCCACAACTTAATTATTTGTGACTTTGTGTCACCAGTGGTTTGGTACCACAGATATTTTGTGTCTTTGGGACACCAGAGGTTTGGCACCTCATAGCGACTCGTCCCTGTGGTTTAATACCACCGTGGGTTGGCCCCACTTTTGAGATATGGGATCGTCGCCAGTGATTTGGTATCACACGTGGGTTGGCCCCACAACTTAATTATTTGTGACTTTGTGTCACCAGTGGTTTGGTACCACAGATATTTTGTGTCTTTGGGACACCAGAGGTTTGGCACCTCATAGCGACTCGTCCCTGTGGTTTAATACCACCGTGGGTTGGCCCCACTTTTGAGATATGGGATCGTCGCCAGTGATTTGGTATCACATGTGGGTTGGCCCCACAACTTAATTATTTGTGACTTTGTGTCACCAGTGGTTTGGTACCACAGATATTTTGTGTCTTTGGGACACCAGAGGTTTGGCACCTCATAGCGACTCGTCCCTGTGGTTTAACACCACCGTGGGTTGGCCCCACTTTTGAGATATGGGATCATCGCCAGTGATTTGGTATCACACGTGGGTTGGCCCCACAGATGGATTATTCGTGACTTTGGGTCACCAGTGATTTGGTATCACATTATTGGATATCGTGACTTTGGGTCACCAGTGGTTTGGCACCACCAGTGGTTTGGTACCAAACGGGGTAGAAAAGGAGTTATGGATGGCTAGGTTGGGTGCATTATATATATATATATTGCTTGGTTATAAATTGTGTAAGAATGTTGCATTAACCGGGGGATGGATTTATGCACTGAGTCTTGGTGACTCACCTTCTCCCTTATCTTTTCAGGTGACTCGTAGATCGCGGATGAGGAGCCGGATGAGCTCGAGGAGGCCATGCAATTAAAAAATTCGGTTTTACATAAACTTCCTTTTGGGTACTTTATTTTATTTCAATTTGGTTTTCACCTTTATATGGATTTGTAATAAGGCCTCTTTAATTATGTTTGGATTATTTATATGCTTTGAATGTTTTAAATATAGCTTATAAATTATTTGGATAATTTAATAATTGAGCCCAAAGTTTTCTAAAATTATAGAAAATAAAACGCAATGGTTTTAAAATCTTACCATCGGGTAATGTAAATCGTTTGATAGTAAAATTTCAACTTAAGTGTTTTTCGAAAACTTAAATGTTTTACAAATTGAAGTTTCTACTCTCAAATGCAAATGGTTTTCAAAGTAAATTATTAGTTTAAACTTGTTATACACCTGATTTCTTCAACCATAGAGCAACAAAGAGTTTTTCACTAAAATTTAATTGTTAATTCGATTCTTTTCAAAATGTTTTCCTCTGTGACATACCAGATTCGGTCGTGGCATATTGACCGGGTTTGGGGTGTTACAAATTGGTATCAGAGCTAAGTTCAAAAACTCAGCTGTGGGCCTGAGGCCCAAAATGTTTTAAAGAATGGACTTTAAAAAGTTTTTGTTTGAAATTATATGATTTAAAAGGCATGGCACGAGTCTCCGGCACCAATCCGCTCAGGTAAGTATCTCAAACTGTTGCTTTTGATGATATGATTATGGCATGACTGAATAGTAGTAGGAACTACTCTAGAAACCCAAAACTCTAGGATGGATGTACTCGCGAAACAATCTCTTATTAAATTATTCATAAAATTGTGCTTTAAGAAAGTGGAATAATGACTAAGCATAAAACTTTTAAATTAGATAAGTCGAGACGTTAGACATGAGCACTCGAGATCGTGGTCGTCGTGGACGTGGTAAAGGTCGAGGTGTTAGGGCTAGATCTTCGGCACCGAGGCATAATTCCGAAAAGGAGGCGTTAGCATCGCTAGTGGCTGAGACGGGGTCTCATGATCGAGTTGGGATTGATGAGCTGACTCAGATAGTTAAGGAAGTATTGGAGGAGGTTAGGAGTATGCTTGAGTGCGGGTCTAAGGAGCATAAGGCTCGGGTTTGTTTCCTCACTCTCAAGTCAGGTATGCTTTGGTTGGAAGTGATGATTGAATGTAGGAAAATTTTTGGTATAAGTGGTAGATAACGGTTCGCTATTGTGGTCAGATGTTTGGTTGTGTAAAAAAAAAAGGATTCAAGATTATGTTAAAAAGTACATTGTGGTTTTTTAAGGATAGAGTGCGCAGCGAAAGCATAGTGGTGTGATTTGAGTAATGTGTTAGTAGTTGGTTGGAAATTTCGAGGACGAGATTTTCTTTAAGGGGGTAGAATTGTAACATCCCGAAATTGGGCTTAATAGGATTGGGTCGATTGGACTTTAGGCTTAGGAGTGTTTAAAATCTTTAAGAATAAGAGAATGGTGTTTTTGCAAATTGGATTTATTAGTTAAGTGGATTTGGAAGGTTATGAGGTTTTTATGAATTCTCGGGTTTAATTGGGCTTTAGGAAAAATTTGAATATCATCTTGTTACTTGTGTTAGCTCGAGTATGATTTTTATTATGTGCTTAGTATAGTTTTGTGAAGGTTTGGATTTATTTTACAAAGTTAGAATAGTTTTTAATTTGAAGAAATTAGTGTAGTGGATTAAGTGAACTTGACACTTAAGTTAATTTGGAAGACTTTATTTTTATGTAGCTTTGCATTAAGTGTCGGTCAAGCTTCACATAAGGTAAGTTGGACTTCAAATTTTATGGCAAGTTGAATAATGGATTAGGAAAGTTTGAACTTTGGGAAAGGAATCCTATGGATTAAGGAAGGATAGGGGACATAAGGCTTGGTTTAAGGTGAGGTTTTTGGAAGCTTTTTAATGGCTATTTGTCCATGAATGTGGACGGTTTCATGGACTAAGGGGGTTGGCTTAAGTTTTGTGAGTGAATAGGAGGAAATAGGGAGAAAATTATGATTGTGTTTAATTCAAAATTTCTTTGAATTGTTGGCAAAAGTATGGTTGCCGAATTTTGATTTGTGTAGGGGGAAATAGTGTGCCGAAACTTCTTTGTAGTTAGGTGACATTTTCGGCTAGTTTTGTAGGTGTTAGTCTTTGTTTTTGTGTCAAGCCGAAATCTCCCTTTGCTTTGCCATTTTCTTCATAGTATTTTCGGTTGAAGCAAACCCGATAACCCAAGTAGAATTGACAATTTACTCACTTAGTCTTTAAGCCAAATTACATTTGTTTCTTCTCTTTTTCTTCTTGGAAACCGAAACCATACTCTCCCATATCTTTCTTTTACTTTCCCATTTCTTTGCTCAAAACCGAAAGTATCTATCTTCTTCCTTTCATCTCTTTCTTTTCTTCTTTCAAACTCTTGAGCCGAAATCCTCTTCACTTTTCTTTGCCGAATTCCTCTCTTCCATTTTACTTTTCTTTTTCTTTCTCTTTTCCACTCTAGCCAAATTCACTCTCTCATTTTGATTTTCTTTGCCACTCACGTACTTTATTTCTTTTTATCCACATATCTTTTGCTATCTTCATTCAAAACCATAGCCGAAACTTCCTTTTTCCTTCTTGAATTGTTTTGGCCGAATATCATCAAAGGGTAGATTCTCTTTGGTTTTCTTCAATCGATTTTGGAAGATAGGTAAGTATTCATGGTCGTATGTCCTTTAATTCTTTTCTCTTTTCTAAGTCGTTTTCTTGTGGACAAAGGCCGAATCCTTGGGCATTTGTTGCAAGGTTCTAACTATTATTAGGAACCGATTATTCTTTTAGGCTCTTTGGGACTTTGGAAGCAATCGATCTAAGCCTTACTTCTCTAGCGATCAAAGGTTGGCAAGTCAAGGGGTAAGGATTCTTGTCGATTCATCATTCTTTTGAAAAGACTAAAGCTATTGGGATTAAGGTGTTTTTAGCCGATTGGTGTTGCTTAAAGTTTTGTGATTTGGACGAGTGTAGGACAAGGTGATCTAGTGCGGTAGATCGGGCCTTCGGAAGTTAGTATTTGCGTTAGTGAAAGGTGTGTATCTTACACACTTATAACTCGGTATATATATATGTGTGTGTGTGTGTGTGTGTGTGTGTGTGTTAATAACTATTCATGTTGTTAAAGCCGTAAATTATGAGATCTTGATATGATACCATGATGGGTATGAACAAGGATTCGGGTAAGTCCGTTTCGATATGATGTTAATATATGTTGATTGATATCATGATCTACGATTTTTATATGTTATATGATCATATCAAAGTATGATGGCATGATTTATACTCTACATATATATTGGTTTGGGAATATGAGTGGAGGGGGAAGGATTTGATATCCGTGTCTTTGGGACACCAGAGGTTTGGCACCTCCAGTGGTTTGGTACCACAATATTTTGTGTCTTTGGGACACCAGAGGTTTGGCACCTCATAGCGACTCGTCCCTGTGGTTTAATACCACCGTGGGTTGGCCCCACTTTTCAGATAGGGGATCATCGCAAGTGATTTGGTATCACACGTGGGTTGGCCCCACAACTTAATTATTTGTGACTTTGTGTCACCAGTGGTTTGGTACCACAGATATTTTGTGTCTTTGGGACACCAGAGGTTTGGCACCTCATAGCGACTCGTCCCTGTGGTTTAATACCACCGTGGGTTGGCCCCACTTTTGAGATATGGGATCGTCGCCAGTGATTTGGTATCACACGTGGGTTGGCCCCACAACTTAATTATTTGTGACTTTGTGTCACCAGTGGTTTGGTACCACAGATATTTTGTGTCTTTGGGACACCAGAGGTTTGGCACCTCATAGCGACTCGTCCCTGTGGTTTAATACCACCGTGGGTTGGCCCCACTTTTGAGATATGGGATCGTCGCCAGTGATTTGGTATCACATGTGGGTTGGCCCCACAACTTAATTATTTGTGACTTTGTGTCACCAGTGGTTTGGTACCACAGATATTTTGTGTCTTTGGGACACCAGAGGTTTGGCACCTCATAGCGACTCGTCCCTGTGGTTTAACACCACCGTGGGTTGGCCCCACTTTTGAGATATGGGATCATCGCCAGTGATTTGGTATCACACGTGGGTTGGCCCCACAGATGGATTATTCGTGACTTTGGGTCACCAGTGATTTGGTATCACATTATTGGATATCGTGACTTTGGGTCACCAGTGGTTTGGCACCACCAGTGGTTTGGTACCAAACGGGGTAGAAAAGGAGTTATGGATGGCTAGGTTGGGTGCATTATATATATATATATATTGCTTGGTTATAAATTGTGTAAGAATGTTGCATTAACCGGGGGATGGATTTATGCACTGAGTCTTGGTGACTCACCTTCTCCCTTATCTTTTCAGGTGACTCGTAGATCGCGGATGAGGAGCCGGATGAGCTCGAGGAGGCCATGCAATTAAAAAATTCGGTTTTACATGAACTTCCTTTTGGGTACTTTATTTTATTTCAATTTGGTTTTCACCTTTATATGGATTTGTAATAAGGCCTCTTTAATTATGTTTGGATTATTTATATGCTTTGAATGTGTTTTAAATATAGCTTATAAATTATTTGGATAATTTAATAATTGAGCCCAAAGTTTTCTAAAATTATAGAAAATAAAACGCAATGGTTTTAAAATCTTACCATCGGGTAATGTAAATCGTTTGATAGTAAAATTTCAACTTAAGTGTTTTTCGAAAACTTAAATGTTTTACAAATTGAAGTTTCTACTCTCAAATGCAAATGGTTTTCAAAGTAAATTATTAGTTTAAACTTGTTATACACCTGATTTCTTCAACCATAGAGCAACAAAGAGTTTTTCACTAAAATTTAATTGTTAATTCGATTCTTTTCAAAATGTTTTCCTCTGTGACATACCAGATTCGGTCGTGGCATATTGACCGGGTTTGGGGTGTTACAAATTGGTATCAGAGCTAAGTTCAAAAACTCAGCTGTGGGCCTGAGGCCCAAAATGTTTTAAAGAATGGACTTTAAAAAGTTTTTGTTTGAAATTATATGATTTAAAAGGCATGGCACCGAGTCTCCGGCACCAATCCGCTCAGGTAAGTATCTCAAACTGTTGCTTTTGATGATATGATTATGGCATGATTGAATAGTAGTAGGAACTACTCTAGAAACCCAAAACTCTAGGATGGATGTACTTGCGAAACAATCTCTTATTAAATTATTCATAAAATTGTGCTTTAAGAAAGTGGAATAATGACTAAGCATAAAACTTTTAAATTAGATAAGTCGAGACGTTAGACATGAGCACTCGAGATCGTGGTCGTCGTGGACGTGGTAAAGGTCGAGGTGTTAGGGCTAGATCTTCGGCACCGAGGCATAATTCCGAAAAGGAGGCGTTAGCATCGCTAGTGGCTGAGACGGGGTCTCATGATCGAGTTGGGATTGATGAGCTGACTCAGATAGTTAAGGAAGTATTGGAGGAGGTTAGGAGTATGCTTGAGTTGCGGGTCTAAGGAGCATAAGGCTCGGGTTTGTTTCCTCACTCTCAAGTCAGGTATGCTTTGGTTGGAAGTGATGATTGAATGTAGGAAAATTTTTGGTATAAGTGGTAGATAACGGTTCGCTATTGTGGTCAGATGTTTGGTTGTGTAAAAAAAAAAGGATTCAAGATTATGTTAAAAAGTACATTGTGGTTTTTTAAGGATAGAGTGCGCAGCGAAAGCATAGTGGTGTGATTTGAGTAATGTGTTAGTAGTTGGTTGGAAATTTCGAGGACGAGATTTTCTTTAAGGGGGGTAGAATTGTAACATCCGAAATTGGGCTTAATAGGATTGGGTCGATTGGACTTTAGGCTTAGGAGTGTTTAAAATCTTTAAGAATAAGAGAATGGTGTTTTTGCAAATTGGATTTATTAGTTAAGTGGATTTGGAAGGTTATGAGGTTTTTATGAATTCTCGGGTTTAATTGGGCTTTAGGAAAAATTTGAATATCATCTTGTTACTTGTGTTAGCTCGAGTATGATTTTTATTATGTGCTTAGTATAGTTTTGTGAAGGTTTGGATTTATTTTACAAAGTTAGAATAGTTTTTAATTTGAAGAAATTAGTGTAGTGGATTAAGTGAACTTGACACTTAAGTTAATTTGGAAGACTTTATTTTTATGTAGCTTTGCATTAAGTGTCGGTCAAGCTTCACATAAGGTAAGTTGGACTTCAAATTTTATGGCAAGTTGAATAATGGATTAGGAAAGTTTGAACTTTGGGAAAGGAATCCTATGGATTAAGGAAGGATAGGGGACATAAGGCTTGGTTTAAGGTGAGGTTTTTGGAAGCTTTTTAATGGCTATTTGTCCATGAATGTGGACGGTTTCATGGACTAAGGGGGTTGGCTTAAGTTTTGTGAGTGAATAGGAGGAAATAGGGAGAAAATTATGATTGTGTTTAATTCAAAATTTCTTTGAATTGTTGGCAAAAGTATGGTTGCCGAATTTTGATTTGTGTAGGGGGAAATAGTGTGCCGAAACTTCTTTGTAGTTAGGTGACATTTTCGGCTAGTTTTGTAGGTGTTAGTCTTTGTTTTTGTGTCAAGCCGAAATCTCCCTTTGCTTTGCCATTTTCTTCATAGTATTTTCGGTTGAAGCAAACCCGATAACCCAAGTAGAATTGACAATTTACTCACTTAGTCTTTAAGCCAAATTACATTTGTTTCTTCTCTTTTTCTTCTTGGAAACCGAAACCATACTCTCCCATATCTTTCTTTTACTTTCCCATTTCTTTGCTCAAAACGAAAGTATCTATCTTCTTCCTTTCATCTCTTTCTTTTCTTCTTTCAAACTCTTGAGCCGAAATCCTCTTCACTTTTCTTTGCCGAATTCCTCTCTTCCATTTTACTTTTCTTTTTCTTTCTCTTTTCCACTCTAGCCAAATTCACTCTCTCTCATTTTGATTTTCTTTGCCACTCACGTACTTTATTTCTTTTTATCCACATATCTTTTGCTATCTTCATTCAAAACCATAGCCGAAACTTCCTTTTTCCTTCTTGAATTGTTTTGGCCGAATATCATCAAAGGGTAGATTCTCTTTGGTTTTCTTCAATCGATTTTGGAAGATAGGTAAGTATTCATGGTCGTATGTCCTTTAATACTTTTCTCTTTTCTAAGTCGTTTTCTTGTGGACAAAGGCCGAATCCTTGGGCATTTGTTGCAAGGTTCTAACTATTATTAGGAACCGATTATTCTTTTAGGCTCTTTGGGACTTTGGAAGCAATCGATCTAAGCCTTACTTCTCTAGCGATCAAAGGTTGGCAAGTCAAGGGGTAAGGATTCTTGTCGATTCATCATTCTTTTGAAAAGACTAAAGCTATTGGGATTAAGGTGTTTTTAGCCGATTGGTGTTGCTTAAAGTTTTGTGATTTGGACGAGTGTAGGACAAGGTGATCTAGTGCGGTAGATCGGGCCTTCGGAAGTTAGTATTTGCGTTAGTGAAAGGTGTGTATCTTACACACTTATAACTCGGTATATATATATGTGTGTGTGTGTGTGTGTGTGTGTGTGTGTTAATAACTATTCATGTTGTTAAAGCCGTAAATTATGAGATCTTGATATGATACCATGATGGGTATGAACAAGGATTCGGGTAAGTCCGTTTCGATATGATGTTAATATATGTTGATTGATATCATGATCTACGATTTTTATATGTTATATGATCATATCAAAGTATGATGGCATGATTTATACTCTACATATATATTGGTTTGGGAATATGAGTGGAGGGGGAAGGATTTGATATCCGTGTCTTTGGGACACCAGAGGTTTGGCACCTCCAGTGGTTTGGTACCACAATATTTTGTGTCTTTGGGACACCAGAGGTTTGGCACCTCATAGCGACTCGTCCCTGTGGTTTAATACCACCGTGGGTTGGCCCCACTTTTCAGATAGGGGATCATCGCAAGTGATTTGGTATCACACGTGGGTTGGCCCCACAACTTAATTATTTGTGACTTTGTGTCACCAGTGGTTTGGTACCACAGATATTTTGTGTCTTTGGGACACCAGAGGTTTGGCACCTCATAGCGACTCGTCCCTGTGGTTTAATACCACCGTGGGTTGGCCCCACTTTTGAGATATGGGATCGTCGCCAGTGATTTGGTATCACACGTGGGTTGGCCCCACAACTTAATTATTTGTGACTTTGTGTCACCAGTGGTTTGGTACCACAGATATTTTGTGTCTTTGGGACACCAGAGGTTTGGCACCTCATAGCGACTCGTCCCTGTGGTTTAATACCACCGTGGGTTGGCCCCACTTTTGAGATATGGGATCGTCGCCAGTGATTTGGTATCACATGTGGGTTGGCCCCACAACTTAATTATTTGTGACTTTGTGTCACCAGTGGTTTGGTACCACAGATATTTTGTGTCTTTGGGACACCAGAGGTTTGGCACCTCATAGCGACTCGTCCCTGTGGTTTAACACCACCGTGGGTTGGCCCCACTTTTGAGATATGGGATCATCGCCAGTGATTTGGTATCACACGTGGGTTGGCCCCACAGATGGATTATTCGTGACTTTGGGTCACCAGTGATTTGGTATCACATTATTGGATATCGTGACTTTGGGTCACCAGTGGTTTGGCACCACCAGTGGTTTGGTACCAAACGGGGTAGAAAAGGAGTTATGGATGGCTAGGTTGGGTGCATTATATATATATATATATTGCTTGGTTATAAATTGTGTAAGAATGTTGCATTAACCGGGGGATGGATTTATGCACTGAGTCTTGGTGACTCACCTTCTCCCTTATCTTTTCAGGTGACTCGTAGATCGCGGATGAGGAGCCGGATGAGCTCGAGGAGGCCATGCAATTAAAAAATTCGGTTTTACATGAACTTCCTTTTGGGTACTTTATTTTATTTCAATTTGGTTTTCACCTTTATATGGATTTGTAATAAGGCCTCTTTAATTATGTTTGGATTATTTATATGCTTTGAATGTTTTAAATATAGCTTATAAATTATTTGGATAATTTAATAATTGAGCCCAAAGTTTTCTAAAATTATAGAAAATAAAACGCAATGGTTTTAAAATCTTACCATCGGGTAATGTAAATCGTTTGATAGTAAAATTTCAACTTAAGTGTTTTTCGAAAACTTAAATGTTTTACAAATTGAAGTTTCTACTCTCAAATGCAAATGGTTTTCAAAGTAAATTATTAGTTTAAACTTGTTATACACCTGATTTCTTCAACCATAGAGCAACAAAGAGTTTTTCACTAAAATTTAATTGTTAATTCGATTCTTTTCAAAATGTTTTCCTCTGTGACATACCAGATTCGGTCGTGGCATATTGACCGGGTTTGGGGTGTTACAAATTGGTATCAGAGCTAAGTTCAAAAACTCAGCTGTGGGCCTGAGGCCCAAAATGTTTTAAAGAATGGACTTTAAAAAGTTTTTGTTTGAAATTATATGATTTAAAAGGCATGGCACCGAGTCTCCGGCACCAATCCGCTCAGGTAAGTATCTCAAACTGTTGCTTTTGATGATATGATTATGGCATGATTGAATAGTAGTAGGAACTACTCTAGAAACCCAAAACTCTAGGATGGATGTACTTGCGAAACAATCTCTTATTAAATTATTCATAAAATTGTGCTTTAAGAAAGTGGAATAATGACTAAGCATAAAACTTTTAAATTAGATAAGTCGAGACGTTAGACATGAGCACTCGAGATCGTGGTCGTCGTGGACGTGGTAAAGGTCGAGGTGTTAGGGCTAGATCTTCGGCACCGAGGCATAATTCCGAAAAGGAGGCGTTAGCATCGCTAGTGGCTGAGACGGGGTCTCATGATCGAGTTGGGATTGATGAGCTGACTCAGATAGTTAAGGAAGTATTGGAGGAGGTTAGGAGTATGCTTGAGTTGCGGGTCTAAGGAGCATAAGGCTCGGGTTTGTTTCCTCACTCTCAAGTCAGGTATGCTTTGGTTGGAAGTGATGATTGAATGTAGGAAAATTTTTGGTATAAGTGGTAGATAACGGTTCGCTATTGTGGTCAGATGTTTGGTTGTGTAAAAAAAAAAGGATTCAAGATTATGTTAAAAAGTACATTGTGGTTTTTTAAGGATAGAGTGCGCAGCGAAAGCATAGTGGTGTGATTTGAGTAATGTGTTAGTAGTTGGTTGGAAATTTCGAGGACGAGATTTTCTTTAAGGGGGGTAGAATTGTAACATTCCGAAATTGGGCTTAATAGGATTGGGTCGATTGGACTTTAGGCTTAGGAGTGTTTAAAATCTTTAAGAATAAGAGAATGGTGTTTTTGCAAATTGGATTTATTAGTTAAGTGGATTTGGAAGGTTATGAGGTTTTTATGAATTCTCGGGTTTAATTGGGCTTTAGGAAAAATTTGAATATCATCTTGTTACTTGTGTTAGCTCGAGTATGATTTTTATTATGTGCTTAGTATAGTTTTGTGAAGGTTTGGATTTATTTTACAAAGTTAGAATAGTTTTTAATTTGAAGAAATTAGTGTAGTGGATTAAGTGAACTTGACACTTAAGTTAATTTGGTTAAGCACATGGAGAGTTATGGCAAGGTGGTTATGATGCATAGCTTTTCGCATTTGCAAGACTTTATTTTTATGTAGCTTTGCATTAAGTGTCGGTCAAGCTTCACATAAGGTAAGTTGGACTTCAAATTTTATGGCAAGTTGAATAATGGATTAGGAAAGTTTGAACTTTGGGAAAGGAATCCTATGGATTAAGGAAGGATAGGGGACATAAGGCTTGGTTTAAGGTGAGGTTTTTGGAAGCTTTTTAATGGCTATTTGTCCATGAATGTGGACGGTTTCATGGACTAAGGGGGTTGGCTTAAGTTTTGTGAGTGAATAGGAGGAAATAGGGAGAAAATTATGATTGTGTTTAATTCAAAATTTCTTTGAATTGTTGGCAAAAGTATGGTTGCCGAATTTTGATTTGTGTAGGGGGAAATAGGGTGCCGAAACTTCTTTGTAGTTAGGTGACATTTTCGGCTAGTTTTGTAGGTGTTAGTCTTTGTTTTTGTGTCAAGCCGAAATCTCCCTTTGCTTTGCCATTTTCTTCATAGTATTTTCGGTTGAAGCAAACCCGATAACCCAAGTAGAATTGACAATTTACTCACTTAGTCTTTAAGCCAAATTACATTTGTTTCTTCTCTTTTTCTTCTTGGAAACCGAAACCATACTCTCCCATATCTTTCTTTTACTTTCCCATTTCTTTGCTCAAAACCGAAAGTATCTATCTTCTTCCTTTCATCTCTTTCTTTTCTTCTTTCAAACTCTTGAGCCGAAATCCTCTTCACTTTTCTTTGCCGAATTCCTCTCTTCCATTTTACTTTTCTTTTTCTTTCTCTTTTCCACTCTAGCCAAATTCACTCTCTCTCATTTTGATTTTCTTTGCCACTCACGTACTTTATTTCTTTTTATCCACATATCTTTTGCTATTTTCCTTCAAAACCATAGCCGAAACTTCCTTTTTCCTTCTTGAATTGTTTTGGCCGAATATCATCAAAGGGTAGATTCTCTTTGGTTTTCTTCAATCGATTTTGGAAAATAGGTAAGTATTCATGGTCGTATGTCCTTTAATTCTTTTCTCTTTTCTAAGTCGTTTTCTTGTGGACAAAGGCCGAATCCTTGGGCATTTGTTGCAAGGTTCTAACTATTATTAGGAACCGATTATTCTTTTAGGCTCTTTGGGACTTTGGAAGCAATCGATCTAAGCCTTACTTCTCTAGCGATCAAAGGTTGGCAAGTCAAGGGGTAAGGATTCTTGTCGATTCATCATTCTTTTGAAAAGACTAAAGCTATTGGGACTAAGGTGTTTTTAGCCGATTGGTGTTGCTTAGAGTTTTGTGATTTGGACGAGTGTAGGACAAGGTGATCTAGTGCGGTAGATCGGGCCTTCGGAAGTTAGTATTTGAGTTAGTGAAAGGTGTGTATCTTACACACTTATAACTCGGTATATATATATATATGTGTGTGTGTGTGTAATAACTATTCATGTTGTTAAAGCCGTAAATTATGAGATCTTGATATGATACCATGATGGGTATGAACAAGGATTCGGGTAAGTCCGTTTCGATATGATGTTAATATATGTTGATTGATATCATGATCTACGATTTTTATATGTTATATGATCATATCAAAGTATGATGGCATGATTTATACTCTACATATATATTGGTTTGGGAATATGAGTGGAGGGGGAAGGATTTGATATCCGTGTCTTTGGGACACCAGAGGTTTGGCACCTCCAGTGGTTTGGTACCACAATATTTTGTGTCTTTGGGACACCAGAGGTTTGGCACCTCATAGCGACTCGTCCCTGTGGTTTAATACCACCGTGGGTTGGCCCCACTTTTGAGATAGGGGATCATCGCAGTGATTTGGTATCACACGTGGGTTAGCCCCACAACTTAATTATTTGTGACTTTGTGTCACTAATGGTTTGGTACCACAGATATTTTGTGTCTTTGGGACACCAGAGGTTTGGCACCTCATAGCGACTCGTCCCTGTGGTTTAATAGCACCATGGGTTGGCCCAACTTTTGAGATATGGGATCGTCGCCAGTGATTTGGTATCACACGTGGGTTGGCCCCATAACTTAATTATTTGTGACTTTGTGTCACCAGTGGTTTGGTACCACAGATATTTTGTGTCTTTGGGACACCAGAGGTTTGGCACCTCATAGCGACTCGTCCCTGTGGTTTAATACCACCGTGGGTTGGCCCCACTTTTGAGATATGGGATCGTCGCAAGTGATTTGGTATCACACGTGGGTTGGCCCTACAACTTAATTATTTGTGACTTTGTGTCACCAGTGGTTTGGTACCACAGATATTTTTTGTCTTTGGGACACCAGAGGTTTGGCACCTCATAGCGACTCATCCCTGTGGTTTAACACCACCGTGGGTTGGCCCCACTTTTGAGATATGGGATCGTCGCCAGTGATTTGGTATCACACGTGGGTTGGCCCCACAGATGGATTATTCGTGACTTTGGGTCACCAGTGATTTGGTATCACATTATTGGATATCGTGACTTTGGGTCACCAGTGGTTTGGCCCCACCAGTGGTTTGGTACCACACGGGGTAGAAAAGGAGTTATGGATGGCTAGGTTGGGTGCATTATATATATATTGCTTGGTTATAAATTGTTTAAGAATGTTGCATTAACCAGGGGAAGGATTTATGCACTGAGTCTTGGTGACTCACCTTCTCCCTTATCTTTTCAGGTGACTCGTAGATCGTGGATGAGGAGCCGGATGAGCTCGAGGAGGCCATGCAATTAAAAAATTCGGTTTTACATAAACTTCCTTTTGGGTACTTTATTTTATTTCAATTTGGTTTTCACCTTTATATGGATTTGTAATAAGGCCTCTTTAATTATGTTTGGATTATTTATATGCTTTGAATATGTTTTAAATATAGCTTATAAATTATTTGGATAATTTAATAATTGATCCCAAAGTTTTCTAAAATTATAGAAAATAAAACGCAATGGTTTTAAAATCTTACCATCGGGTAATGTAAATCGTTTGATAGTAAAATTTCAACTTAAGTGTTTTTCGACAACTTAAATGTTTTACAAATTGAAGTTTCTACTCTCAAATGCAAATGGTTTTCAAAGTAAATTATTAGTTTAAACTTGTTATACACCTGATTTCTTCAACCATAGAGCAACAAAGAGTTTTTCACTAAAATTTAATTGTTAATTCGATTCTTTTCAAAACGTTTTCCTCTGTGACATACCAGATTCGGTCGTGGCGTATTGACCGGGTTTGGGGTGTTACATAGCTTACTTTGTGTTATCTTTCTATGTTTTATAGTGTTTTGGACGTTCGCTCGGGTTGGAAGTCGGCGGAGATCGCATCACACTATCCGATTTTTGATTTCAGTATTTATACACTTGTGATTTGGTTATATGGCATGTATAGGCTTGAGTTGTGGATATCTGTTTTGGTAATGTTGAATGTGAGTTTGGCTTATGATATGTGCTCATATATGTGCTTATGGTGTACATATATATTTGGCTTTGTGTTTGGCAAGATTATTATGGAAATGGTGATGGTTTGGTGATTATGAGTTTGGTTGATTATAATTATATATATTGTTTGAGAAATGGTATATTTTGGTAATGGATAGAAATGATGAATTGGTATGTTTGTAATGTTAGAAATGGTAGTTAAAATGATCATAAAATGCTTGTATTGGAACTAGGTGAAATGGATGGTTTTGGTATATGGAATTGGTATATTTTGGAGTAATAAATGTTTATTAAATTGGTTGATGTTTTTAGGCTATGAATCGGGAATAATTTGTTGATGTTTTGGGCTGCCTTTTGTGTATGAATTGCTGCCACATTTTGAGTTTGCAGGGTAGACCATTATGGGTGGCAAATTGGCCTTGCAAATGGCCTATTTATGTCCACACGGCTGAGCACACGGGCGTGTGGCTCAACCGTGTGTGACATATGGCCTTGATGCATGGCCGTGTGTTCCTTGGAATAATTAGAAATTCAAGTCAATCTTGCACACGGCCTAAACACACGGGTATGTCTGGTGGTCGTGTGAGGCACACAGCCTTGGCACATGGGCGTGTGTGACCATTTTGAATTGGCACACGGGCCAGACACACGGGCTTGTGGTCGACCGTGTGGCCAAGTCAGTTTACCCTTCAAATTTCACGACACGGGCGTGTCTGGTGACCGTGTGAGGCACACGGCCTGTTCACACGGGCATGTGATCCCTGTATGCATGGAAATTTTCTGAGTTTCCCAAAGTTTTCAAATGTTGTTGGTTTAGTCCCAAATCTCTTCTAAGCATGTTTTAAGGGACAATGTGGTTATATTTGATTGATGTATATGTGAAAATGGATTTACGTGTGAGTAATTTATGATGTTATGTTACCGATTTAGTCCCAAATGCATGATTAAAGTTTTATATGTTTGTTTTAAGTACATATTGAATGTAAATGAATGATATTTACTGAAATGAGATGATGTTTGATAAATGATTGTTCTAAACTGAGTTACAAGTCCGGTAATGCCTCTTAACCTATTCTGATGACGGATACGGGTTAGGGGTGTTACATAAATGGTATACAAATTTGAAAATTCAATATATTGAATTCCAGATCGATGACAGAGTGCTTCTAGAAGTATTGCCCTTGAAGAGGACTCTTCGATGAGGTAGGGGAAACTACGAGAACGTTACCCTTATCTCTTTTCTGGTAAAATTTTTGGGGACAAAAATCCCTAAAGGGGGAGAGTTGTAACAACCCGATTTTCGGTCTAGTAAGAACAGTGGTTTCGGGACCACAAATTTGACGAATAAAAAAATTCATTTTTATTATATTTTTATGGTCTACAATTTTATGGAATGATTTTGTGAAAATTTCGCTCAAAAATTTTGACGTTTGGGCACTCAATTTAGTCAAAAGCAGTAAATTGCAAAAGTGCAAAACTTGAATTCTATATGTTAGAGGTGTCCAATTGCTATGAGATTTTAAATTAGTGGTCCTTAAATGGTAATTATACCATTGATTAAGTTGGTGGACAAAAATGGACATGGTTTGGCATGTTTCTAAATTTTTTCATTAAGGTCATTTTGGTAATTAAAATGAATTGAAAAGCCAAAATAAAGCCAATTTTTGTCCATTTTCCTCTCATGGCCGAAATTCAAAAGGGGAAACCATGGCTAGGGTTTTTCAAGCTTCCAAGCTTGATTGTAAGTCCGTTCTAGCCCCGTTTTTAATGCTCTTTACATTTTTGAAGTTGTTGTAACTCGATCTTTCTATTTCTACCGTCAATTTGAAGAGATGTCAAGGTCTAAAATTTTACCCATGATGGATGTTTTTTTATTTTGATGTCTAATGGTAGAAAATGCATGTTTGGTGAATGATAAACGACTTTTGCTAAGTGATTTTCGGTGAAAATGCCTAAAAGGACTTGTTTGTAAAAGTTATAAAATGAGTAGAAAAATGTTAATAAATGAGAAATGTGGGCTGTTATGAGTATGAAAATGGTTTGGCTAGGCTTGGGTTTTGAAGAAATTTAATGAAAATCATTTTACGAGCCTAGGGACTAAATTGTAAAAATGTCAAACTTTAGGGGAAAAAATGTAATTTTTGCCATAATGTGTTTTTGGGCTGATTTGAATAGTATAATGATTAAATAAGTTAAATGTGATATTATAGATCGAGAAAAAACGAGGTTCAGAGTTAGAACGGGGGAAAATAAGTATTTGATGATTTAGTCTTTTTTATCGTTTTTATGCCGAGGTAAGTTCGTATGTTTAATAAGCATTAAATTATATGTGTATAAATGCTTAATTGATATAATTGTGGTAAATGTTATATTATTGAAATGAAATGTGAATGCTATTGAGTACGATACTACGGATATAAATGTCATGACATTAGGGTTATTGAGATTACGTGTAAGACCATATCTGGGATATGGCATCGATATGAGACTTCGTGTAAGACCATATCTAGGATATGGCATCGATATGAGACTTCGTGTAAGACTATATCCAGGATATGGCATCGATATGAGACTTTGTGTAAGACCATATCTGGGATAGGGCATCGATATGAGACTTCATGTAAGACCATAGCTGGGCTATTGGCATCGATACGAGATTACATGTAAGACCATATCTATGATATGGCATTGGTACGGTACTGTGTGTACGAGATCCCCTGATATGACCACCCCCGGGAACGCCCTTGGTTCAGCTCATCAAGCGTCGTTTGCAATCTTTTGCAAGTTGATCTAGCTCATTCCAGCTCAATGGAGCTCAATTCGGCTAGATGCTAGCTCATTGGCTTGATTCAATTTTATTTAATTTCTTGCATTTTAAATTGCTGGAATAAACTTAGCTGTTTAATTAAATTAGTTAATTTAGTTTCAGTTCATAAATGTGTCTTATTAATTTAGTGTTAAATGTGTTTAATTTTAATGCATGTTTTAAATATGTCATAGTTAGTACATGATTTTAATGTGTCTTAGTCTATTACATATTTTTAATATGTTTTAGCCGAATTAATGTGTAGGTATTATTGTGTCTTAGCTCAAACATGTTTTTAATGTGTCCTAGCTGCTGATGATTTAATATGTCTTAAGCTGTTTTAATTTGTTTAATTAAATGTGCAGCTACATGCATGGAACGACATTGATGGAGCTGATGATTTCTCTTTTTCATGTGACTATTCGTGGAGCTCAATGGACAATGAGCTAAATTAAAACTCTAGCTGGTGCCTTTAGCTTCTCTATGTGTCTTTTTCCGAAACACCAACAGCCAAGAAGTATGCTAATTATTCTTCCCTAAGATGCTCATTAAATCCCAAGTCCATTCAGCTGATCAAAGTAGCACAATTAAAGCCATTCAAACACCATGCTCGAACCTACTTAAGTCAATTCAGGTCCCAAACACCTTAATTAATTTTCAGCTGAAACAAGGCATCTAGAAGCTGTCCATTGACGTCCTCCATGCACAAGGAAACTTCAAGAAAGCTTCTTGGAAACTTCATGGAATTTTCAGCTCATTAAAGCTGCACACAAGTGTCCATTTAGTTGCCTCATTGACCATTTGGCTGGCTTAGGTTTATCACTATAAATACTTAGTTATTTTCATGTATTGGAGACTTTTGCCATTTTGAATGAACATATTGTTCCTTTGTGAGGTTTCTTCCTCTCCAATTTCGTTTGAGTCTCACTTTGACTTATCTACTGGTCAGTGGCGTCAACCTGATTCTCTTCTGAACTTATCACCTAATTGGTGTGGCGTTCATCGCTATCTTGATACCTTTGGTTCCTACCTCTTTAGGTAACGGGTCAAGGTCCCATTTCCTTCGTCACCTTTCCACCTTAAGCAATATAAGTCTCGGGACTACACTCTCTATAGTGTTGGATCATTCTTGAAGCCTGAGTTCGATTTCCATTCCACCCACTATCCAAAATTACCTATCTGTATTTCTTTGTAATCGAACATACCTTATTCATATTGAGCCTAACTTTGAACCTATTTTGATAACTTTAGCCTCTACTTAGCCAAATACAACTCTTGCTTAAAATCGAATGATATTTTCTCATCAATGATCGGGCAACTAAGATGACTCGACTCGCATCACCGAGCCGGTTCGCATCATCGCCGAATATCCTTTAGTATTCCTAATGGTTCAACATGAAATTCAACGAGTATGTTAAAGAAGAGAAAGAGTATGTAAGTATTACGAATTGGCACAGGTATGTACATAAAGTTTATAAGCATTGACTTCATGAAATTGTGAGTTCATTGTTTTCCACTAGAATGATTTTATGAAAACCTTGTGATTATTGGTCTATACTTGTGATGTATGAAATACATGGTAAAGTTAATTGACGATTTTGTGATTGCCCTTTGGGCCAAGTTGAGTTATGATATTGCATGTTTTGTTCTCACAAATTGTGATTTATCGGATATGAGAAAAAAAAAAAGATTGGCATAATTGCCTATTAAAATGGTCATGGAAGTATGAAAAGATATGAGCTTTAAACAATTGAAAGATGTTAAAGTATATGCTTGAAATGTGAATACCCATAATTAATGTGCATGTTTATTATGAGGTTTAAAATGATTGGTTGATTGTGGTAACCTGTTATACTGGAGAGATTACGGTTGTTAGGCTAATGTCAAAACATGTTAAATTATGCTTGCAAATTGATAGAGCA
Source organism: Gossypium australe (assembly GCA_005393395.2). Lineage (NCBI taxonomy): Eukaryota > Viridiplantae > Streptophyta > Magnoliopsida > Malvales > Malvaceae > Gossypium > Gossypium australe. Next base: position 35,616,896 of record CM016620.1, read on the forward strand.
AACAATGTGACCGAATAAGTTATAACTGTGAGCTTTATAGCAATTTGTATTTTCTTGTGTTTATATCGTTGGTCTTGGTAAATGATTGGTAAGAGTTGCTTATTATGTTCATACGGAGTTACTAAGCTATATAATATAGCTTACCCCCTTCCTTTCCCATGTTTTATAGTGACAACGAGCCAGCTTGGGTTGGAGTTCACCGGAGATCCTATCACACTATCAAGCTATCATTTTGGGTATAAATGAATTCAAGCATTTTAAGTCTATGGCATGTATAGGGACTTAGTCATTTTATTAAATGAGTCATTGTGATTGTAGCCAATGTGTTGGCTTGTGATTGTCAAAGGCTTGTTTTGATAATTGGCCTTGTAGATTGGTTTATTTGGCCTATCATGGTTGTAAGCCTAAGTATATATATGTGTGTGTGTGTGTGTGTGTGTGTGCTAATGTCTTTGGTGATATGGTCATGGTATACTTGGTGAAAGATAGAAATATGATTTATGAAAAGAATGTGAAATGTTTGTATATGTGGAATCTTGTATGATTTGGTGTGGAGAGTTTGATGTTCTAAGTATGATAAATGATGGTATAAGAATGACATGTTATTTTCTTGGTTGTGGTTGTTTGGTTTCTCTCACATGCTTGAATTTGTGCCATGTGATGTTGTGTTGATGTGTGCAAGTGAGGGTGGCAAAATCTCTTGGTAAATAGCCTTTATTTTGTCCACACGGGTAGACACACGGGCGTGTGTCTAGGCCGTGTGTGACACACGGTCTTCCCCACAGGCATGTGTTCCGGCTGTGTGTTCCCTTCACCTTAATTTTGAAAAACAGAATGTCCAGAATTGAGCACACGGGCAAAGACACGGGCATGTGTCTCAGCCGTGTGTGCTACACGGCCTAGCACACCGGAATGTGGCACGGCCATGTGGCACAAATTAGAAGGCACCCTAATTTGAACACGGTCTGAAGCACGGGGGTGTCCCAGGGTTACACGAGCGTGTCCCTTGGACCACACGAGCGTGTGAGCCCTGCATCTTGCAAAATTTTTCTAAGTTTCATAAAAATTGCTTGAGTTGTCGGTTTAGTCCCGAACCACCTCCAATACATGTTTTGGGCCTCGTAGGCTCATAATAGGGACTTCATGATCGAGTATGAATGGTTTTAATTTGCACGCAAATTTTATGACTCGGAATGGTGTGATTGCTTGTGATGTGAGTCCAGTAATGCCTCAAGCTCTGTTCCGACGTTGAATACGGGTAAGAGGTGTTACACAAATCAAGTAAACATATATTTCATTTTATATAGTATTCATGTCAGAAATCAAACATAAAGACCCTTATAAGGACCTTCGAGGCCCAAAACATGCATTAGAAACGAATTGGAACTAAACTGGGTACTCAGAGAATTTTTCGCAAAATCTCAAAATATTTCCTAGGTGCAGGGGTCACACGCCCGTGTGGTCAGGCTGTGTGGTTCACACGGCTAAGGGACACGCCCGTGTCTCAAGCCGTGTAACTCTCTGACTTGGGCCACAGGGCCAAGCCACACGACTGTGTGCTAGGCTGTGTGTAAATACCTGGGCATTCTGTTTTGAAATTTTAAAGATGCAGGGGACACACGGCCAGGTTACATGCCCATGTGCTAGGCTGTGTGTCACACAAAGCTGAGACACACTCCCCTGACCCGTATCTGTCGCCGGAACAGGCTTATGAAGCATTACCAAAATTTACAGAATAATTACAGATATTTCACATAATTTAGTACTCATGTCTGATACTAATCATATTGTCCCTTGAATGGGCCCTCGAGGCCCAATATAAATATTAGAATCAAATTGGGACTTAGTCAGGATCTCAGAAGTTTTTCAAGAAATTCCAAAATTTTTCCTAGATACAGGGCTCACACGCCCGTGTGGCCAAAGGACATGCCCGTGTGACCCTATGACATGCTCGTATATCAAGCCGTGTCCTGCCACGTGTAACTCTCTAGCTTGCATCACACGGCCAATTCACACGCCCATGTGCTAGTTGTGTTACCCACACGGTTGAGAAGACGCCCGTGTCTCTACCTGTGTGCTCAATTCTGAGCATTCTGTTTCTAAAATTTAAGATGTAAGGGACACAGGGCCATACCACACACCCATGTGCTTAGCCGTGTGCCTCACACGGTCAAGATACACGTCCGTGTGTCTATCCGTATGGACAAAATAAAGCCATTTCTGTAACACCCCAAACCCGGCCCATACGTTTCAACCAGATCTGGTATGCTACGGGTTGTACATTGAAAACTTTTGCTTTGTTGGTTTTGGAAACCGTAAGTTAATTAGACAATATTTGAATAAATAAATGACATTAAAAAAAACCTTGTATTATCATTATTTTGAATAATTAAACCTTTGACATAATCTCATAAGTTGCAAATATTAAAAAAGCTACTTAGTTGAATATAAAATATGGGGCCTTATTAGATAAATATTCCAACAATTAAAAACTTAAAGAAAAATCGAAATCATCTATAAAGATAAAAACTTGATGGCCCCTCGAGTCCATCTCGGTTCCCATGTCCACGATCTACTGCTCATCTGAAAAGTTAAGGAAAATAAAGGGTGAGTCACCAAGACTCAGTGTGCAAATCCCGAAAACACATAAAAGGCTTGGGCCCACAAACACATTATGAGCCCTCGCCCAAGCATAAAGGCAACAATCATAATTACATGATAAATAATAAATGATGAATAGCCCAGCCCATCCTAGAATTCCATCCTCTACACACTAGCTCGTACCAACCATCACACCTCAGGGATTTCTACAATCAACCCGCCAACCGCTACACACCATATCGACAGCTGTGCTGCCTGTCTTAGAGACCGATCACTGTGTGACCTATGTGGCAAAGCCACCGATCGCCATGCGACCTTAATAATACATCGTAGCATTTCGACAGCTGAGCTGCCTGTCATAAAGACCGATCACTATGTGACCTATGTGGCAAAGCCACCGATCGCTATGCGACCTTCTTCCCCTTCATCATATCAATCCCATCCTATGCATACACACAGTAAGAAAACAGGCTTTCATATTTACATATCGATACACATAGAGATTTCTATGATCGCCTACCTGGCATCCTTTGCCTAACCCTTTTAGGGTTTCATTCGACTGTCTACACAGCCTCTTTCTGGCTTTTAGCCCATAACACATATATATTACAGTTAACTAGTGTGTTAGAGATCTACACACCTAATTACCGTTAGAACGAGACCCTCTAAGTCGACGCTATCTGTAGCCAACACCACCGCTATCTGCCTTGGAATCCCGAAATTAGAGACTAGCGATTTCTGGCTTTTAGATCTAAATGAACAGGTTCCCTTCAAATCCCGAAATGCCGCACAAAACGCAAGAAGAGAGTAAATATTAGCCTCAAACAAACCAAGTGGCCATTCAGCCTTGTCTCCTAAAAATCGAAAGAGATCTTAAGGAATAACAAGAGTCGACACTTACCTTACTAGGGAAGATTCGGCAACTCCTATGAGTTTTCGACTTTTGAGAAGATCAAGAAGAGAAGATAATAAGAAGAAATCCAAGTAGTTTCGGCTTTTAGTTGAAGGAATCGGCAACAAGAATAGGGAGTATTCGGCTATGGAGATGAGAAGAGGGTTTAGGGTTTCGGCTTTTGAAAGAAAAGATGTTGAGAAGATTGAGAGGTTTCGACTTTTGAAAGAAAAGATGTTGAGAAGATTGAGAGGTTTCGGCTTTTGAAGAAAACAGAAAAAAGAATAATAGACTTTCGGCTTTTGCATAGAAGTGAAGATGAGAGAATAGGCTTAGGGATTTCGGCTTTTATAGAGAATGGGAGAATAGAGAAACCCTAATGTCGAAATTGAAGAAGAGAGTGGGAGAATAAAACCCTAATGCCGAAAATTAGCTAACTTAAATTAAAAGAATTGGGCTCCATGAAACTTAAATTTGGGCCCCTTACTCCCTTGTGTGGCGTCACCTCCTTGCTCCCTAAGTGGCGCTACTGACCACTGGGCCACAAGCCCATTTTGATATTTTAAACTCAGATACCACCTTTTAAACCCTATAGTGCCCAAACAAAAATTTAACTAAGGCTTCAGCCCACTCCTGAGCCCAATTTGGACCCCTAATTCTCAAATTAACTCATTACACATATTCACCCATTAAATGCATAGGCCCAAAAATTCAGGATGTTATAGTTCTACCCCCCTTAGAGAAATTTCGTCCTCGAAATTTTCTAACTAACTACTAATCGTACTACCCAAGTCTCACCACTATGCTTTCGCTGCGCACTCTAATTTAATAATATATAACCATTGCACGCATACAGTTTCTATACCCAAAAATATAGCATCCACACAAAACATACCCGACTTAATGGTGATTGAACAATCCGGAGCCTTATGCTCCTCAGACCCGCATCTTATACACGTTCCTGACTTCCTCCAACATTCACCCGGAAGACGCCTTCTGCAATATTCGCAAACCCAAAAGTTTGGACGTACCTTAACATGCTTCACAGAACGAGACTGCAACCCTAGAAAACTACGATCTCTTTTTTTTCTTACAGTCCACGCACCCAACCCGAAGTGTTTCACCGATTTTTTTAACCTCCTTCAGTACCTCCTTAACTAGCTGAGTCAGCACATCAGTCCTAACACTTCCACTTCCACGGCCTCGGCCGCGACCTCTTCTTCCTCTTTAGCGCTCATCGTTGATTCTCGTATTATCTGAATTAGAAATTTTATGAATTATTAATTTCTTTCACTGATTAACCACGAACAATCTTATGGGAAGTAGTTTTAAGAGTAGTTCTTTCGAATTCGAACCTATCTACAGTTTCAGTCTCAAGTTTATCTCCTAATTCTAGAAACCACATACATTCAACCATTACACATCAACAAACATATAACATCCATGAACTCACATTCATCACATAAGGGTATCTTCGTTATTTCACTACCCAGGAGTTTTTCCGTAGTTTTGCCCTATAGGGTATTTTTCCAAATAAAGTATCTTGGTAATTTTCTTTGAATTAGGGGTACTTTGGTACACATTTTTTTATAAAGCAAGGGTATTTTGGAAAACAAGTTTTTTTTTAAACATGGGTATTTTGGTAATTTCCTCGAAATGGGGTATCTTGGTTTTTTTTTAAAGCAGGGGTACTTTGGAAAATCTAGTTTCGCAATCCGGGTTACTCTTGTAAATATGGGGTTTTCGGGTAGATTTGCAAAACATAGTTATTTTATAAAATCACGGTGGTTTTGGAGATTTACACAAATCAAGTGTATTTTTGGAAATTTTGCCAATTGGAGTGTTTCGGTAATTTGACAAATTTTGGTAGTTTTACAAATCCAAGGTATCTTGGGAAATTTTCACAAATCAGGTGTATTTTGGAAATTTTATAAAACTTGGGGGTATTTTGATTGTGAAATAGGGTGGCTGGTCCCTTTCGGGTTTTAAATTATAGATTTTGGCCCGTCAACAAATCCTCATGGCTAAGGTGAACAGTTACTACGCACCAGGTAGGATTCCAGCGAAGAGGAGGTGAGACACTAGGACTGCTTAAGTACCAAGCTCTTCCTGAATCCAATCCTAGACATGCGCATGCCTGTTGCCACACCCTAACCCTGCGACTCGTTCACAGGTTTGTTTAGTTGGATTATGTCTTATGGAATTGAAGAGTTGTTTAACTAGGCCTAAGGTCCATTAATACTATCATACTAGTCTACGTCCATAAAGCCCATCAACCCAACAAGTATATCACATCAAGAGTTGGAATACTTACCTACGTGGATCGGGTGCCGGTAGACTCGAAGGCCATATCTTCTTCCACATTTTTTTTTCAAATTCACATCAACTTTTCAAAACACTACTAGACCCATTTCACAGCCCGAGTTTTAAACTGGGCTCTGATACCAAAATGTAAGACCCCAAACCCAGCCCATACGTTTCGACCAGATCTGTTATGCTACGGGTTGTACATTGAAAACTTTTTCTTTGTTGGTTTTGGAAACCATAAGTTAATTAGACAATATTTGAATAAATAAATGACATTAAGAAAAACCTTGTATTATCATTATTTTGAATAATTAAACCTTTGAAATAATCTCATAAGTTACAAATATTAAAAAGCTACTTAGTTGAATATAAAATATGGGGCCTTATTAGATAAATATTCCCACAATTAAAAACTTAAAGAAAAACCAAAATCATCTATAAAGATAAAAACTTGATGGCCCCTCGAGTTCGTCTCGGCTCCCATGTCCACGATCTACTGCTCATCTGAAAAGTTAAGGAAAATAAAGGGTGAGTCACCAAGACTCAGTGTGCAAATCCCGAAAACACATAAAAGGCTTGGGCCCACAAACACATTATGAGCCCTGGCCCAAACATAAAGGCAACAATCATAATTACATGATAAATAATAAATGATGAATAGCCCAGCCCATCGTAGAATTCCATCCTCTACACACCAGCCCGTACCAACCATCACACTTCGGGGATTTCTACAATCAACCCGCCAACAGCTACACACCATATCGACAGCTGTGCTGCCTGTCTTAAAGACTGATCACTGTGTGACCTATATGGCAAAGCCACCGATCGCCATGCGACCTTAATAATACATCGTAGCATTTCGACAGCTGAGCTGCCTGTCATAAAGACCGATCACTATGTGACCTATGTGGCAAAGCCACCGATCGCTATGCGACCTTCTTCCCCATTATCATATCAATCCCATCCCATGCATACACACAGAAAACATCATACCATCTTTAAGAAAACAGGCTTTCATATTTACATATCGATACACAGAGATTTCTATGATTGTGTACCTGACATCCTTTGCCTAACCCTTTTAGGGTTTTATTCAACTGTCTACACAGCCTCTTTCCGGCTTTTAGCCCATAACACATATATATATTACAGTTAACTAGTGTGTTAGAGATCTACACACCTGATTACTGTTAGAACGAGACCCACTAAGTCGACGCTATCTATAGCCAACACCACCGCTATCTGCCTTGGAATCCCAAAATTAGAGACTGGCGATTTCTAACTTTTAGATCTAAATGAATAGGTTTCCTTCAAATCCCGGAATGCCGCGCAAAACGCAGGAAGAGAGTAAATATTAGCCTCAAACAAACCAAGTGGCCATTCGGCCTTGTCTCCTAAAAGCTAAAAGAGATCTTAAGGAATAACAAGAGTCGACACTTACCTTACTAGGGAAGATTCGGCAACTCCTATGAGTTTTCGGCTTTTGAGAAGATCAAAAAGAGAAGATAATAAGAAGAAATCCAAGTAGTTTCAGCTTTTAGTTGAAGGAATCGGCAAGAAGAATAGGGAGTATTCGGCTATGGAGATGAGAAGAGGGTTCAGGGTTTCAGCTTTTGAAAGAAACGATGTTGAGAAGATTGAGAGGTTTCGACTTTTGAAAGAAAAGATGTTGAGAAGATTGAGAGGTTTCGGCTTTTGAAGAAAACAGAAAAAAGAATAATAGACTTTCGGCTTTTGCATAGAAGTGAAGATGAGAGAATAGACTTAGGGATTTCGGCTTTTATAGAGAATGGGAGAATAGAGAAACCCTAATGTCAAAATTGAAGAAGAGAGTGGGAGAATAAAACCCTAATGCCGAAAATTAGCTAACTTAAATTAAAAGAATTGCGCTCCATGAAACTTAAATTTGGGCCCCTTACTCCCTTGTGTGGCGTCACCTCCTTGCTCCCTAAGTGGCGTTACTGACTACTGGGCCACAAGCCCATTTTGATATTTTAAACTCAGATACCACCTTTTAAACCCTATAGTGCCCAAACAAAAATTTAACTAAGGCTTCAGCCCAATCCTGAGCCCAATTTGGACCCCTAATGCTCAAATTAACTCATTACACATATTCACCCATTAAATGCATAGGCCCAAAAATTCAGGATGTTACAATTTCCTAGCTTTATTTTTGACCCATTTTACCCTTGTACCTACACCAACACTAATACACAATTTATCATATTCACCAACCACATTTTCATACACAAAATTTAAGTCTTATACATGTCATTCCTTGGCCAATTTAACCTATACATGCCATTATAACCACAATTGTTTTATCTTATATATCAAATTGAGTCGATGGATAATGTGAGTGATCTCCGTCAAGCTTCCAATCCTTCGAGCTTTCGATTTACTATAGAACAGGGAAAAATAAAACAGGGTAAGCATATAAGGCTTAGTAAGTTCGTATAACTTGGTAATTAACTTACCAACTATTCATATTAAAGATAAACATGTAAATCACAATCAACCATTCATTCCCAAGCCCTAACACATATTCTCATCACCTTTGTTAGTAACTTATTTCATATAAACATCAAGAAACACATATATGAGCTCAACAATATTCAGATTCTCATACACATATATTTTCCACATCATGTGTTCATATAACATATATACAAATTATTTCCATATTTTTAAAGTACATTCTATTATAATTCATCTCGAGTTTTAGTATATTTCATGTCAGAACTTTGCTCATTGTTCAAATGAAATATTGATAATCACATAAGTAATACACTCGAGATGTACAAATCTAATCTCATATATGAATGTATTCATCAAAAAAATTTCCATGTTCATATATCAAAATTTCATACTTCCATATTTCATATAAAATCATTTTCATGTACTTCAGGCAGATACATGTAAAAACCCATTTCTTTTCATGTCAGGATTTTACCCGTTGAATTATTGAAAATATCGATGGATACTCAGGTAGTACACACAAAGTGTACAAATCAATAATTTCGTCAATTCATATTCAGAAGTACCCATTAGGACACTTAATCAGGAAACACACTCTTGAGCCACATCTCATATAACAAGATTACCAGTCCAAGCTAAACCCTAATTGTAGCATATGCTCAGAAGAGCTCAATTAGGATTACCAGTCCATGTTAAACCTTAATTGTAACATATGCTCAGAAGAGCTCACTTAGGATTACCAGTCCAGGCTAAATCCTAATTGTAACATATGCTCGAGAGGGATTATATTAGGATTACCTGTCCGGGCTAAATCCTATTTGTAATGAGGTCAATAGGATTACTCGTCTGAGCTAAATCCCATCAACAACAAATGTAAGACCTCATTCATTTCGGGAAATCATATATCCATCAATTTTTCATTTATTCAAACAAAATTTGATATTTATCAGGAAATTTTCGGGTATGTGATCAATCTCATATATTTATGCAATTCAAATGTTCACATTCAACTCAAGCATAAAAATAACATTTTTATCATTTATCATTTATCGGGTATTATCATTTATTTCAGGCACTTTCATTTATCGAGCTTTAACAAAAATGTGATCATTTCACATATTTATGGAATTTATACAATTTTACATACACACCATTCAATTCAAGCATATAAACATATACAATTTAGTTATACGAACTTACCTCAATAAGTGTTCGTGTACATAAAGTCTACTAATCCGACATTTTCTTCTTTCCTTGTTCTAACACTATATTTGGTTTATCTGGATCTGTACGAGTAAATTTAACATCAATTTAATGTAATTCATACTCAATTTATTCCAATTTACATTTTAGGTAAAATTACCATTTTGCCCCTAAACTTTTTAATAAATGACTATTTCATCCCTAGACTCTGAAAATAAAATTCATGCAATTTAATCCTTGTTTTGAGCCTAGCCAAATTTTTCATGTAATATTTACAGCCCATATATTTCATAAAAATCAAAATTTTCAATGGATTTCTCATTTTTACAATTTAATCCCTAAATCAAGTTTTCATCAAAATTCACTTTGTAAAAGTTGTTTATCTATCAACAACCTTTCATTTTCTATCATAAATTTCATAATTTCATCATATTCATCCATGGTAAAAATTCTATACTTTGATATCTTTTCATATTGATCCCCAAAATAAATAGATTAAGTTACCCCGATCTCAAAAATATAAAAATTACTAAAAACGGGGCTGGAATACTTACCAAATTTGACCAAGAAAGCTTGCTTTCTCTTTCCTAGTGTTTCCATGCAAAATATTTGAGGAAGATGATGATAAATGATGATATTTTCATCTTTTATTATTTATCACCTTTATTTTTTATTCTTCCAATTTTGTCCTTTTCTTTAATTTTATTTTCAATGGATGAATCACCATCCTTAATGACTAAGCATTTTTAATGGTCTAATTACCATATAAGGACCTCCAATTTAAAGTTCTATAGCTCTTTAATCCCTTTAGCTATTAGAACTCAACTTTTGCACCTTGTGCAATTTGGTCCTTTATCGATTTAAGCATGTAACCGATAAAATTTCTTTACAAAATTTTCACACAACATTATTATCATATTATAGACCATAAAATAATATTGAAATAAATTTTCTTTCTGGAATTGGATTTGTGGTCCTTAAACCACTGTTTCGATTTCTCTAAAAATGAGCCGTTACAACTCTCCCCCTTAAAAATTTTCGTCCTCGAAAATTTTATAACAGTAAAGAGATTTGGATATTACTTTCTCATGTTTTCTTCCAATTTTCCCAGGTAGCTTTCTCTTTATCATATCATTATTAGAAAACTTTTACTGAAGCTACCTTTTATTTATCAGTTTTCTCACTTCAAGTGCCAGAATTCTAATCAATTCTTCACTATAACTCATGTCAAGCTGAATTTCAATATCTATCGGAGGAATAACAGATAATGTATCTGATTAATACCATATGATAAGCAACACTTCCAACTCTTTCAATAAATTTCATGTAATTCAATAAATTAAGGACTTAAATTGCCTTTACAATTAAACTGGAAAACTTTCTTCCATGGCAAATTTTTCAGAAACACTTTGTCACCAGCTTGAAACTCTAGTTCTTTTCCTTTTGCCTTCAAATTCTAAAATACAGTAGCAAAAAATATCTTAAAGAATCAGAATAACACACTTGGGCTGACCATCAGTCTAAAAGCGAAATATGGTATCAAAAATTTATAACTTCTTACCCAGAGCTTCTTATAATTTATTCCAAAATCAGGAAGTGAACCGTAAACTGTGGATCACTATCAAACATATTGAAGACTGACACTCCATATAGCTTGAAAATTTCAAAAACTTTTATCTCATTCAATCTATCAAGTGAATAATCCATTCATATTGAGATAAAATGTATGAACTTTGTCAAAAAATTGGTGATTACCCAAATAACATCTTTCCTTTTCTGAGACAGGGGAAATCTCGATATAAAATTCATAATAACTTTATCCAATTTCTGTTCTAGTATCATCACTAGCTGTAACAATTCTAAAAGTATTAGTGATAATTAGCTTTAATATGTTGACATATTAAACATTTAAACATAATTTCAGAGACATCACATTTCATCCTGGTTTACCAATACCTCTTTTTCAATTTATCATACTTCCCGGATGACGGATATATTACCATTGCGAGTTCCATATAAAATTTTCTATACAAGCTTTAAATTCTTCAGTACACAAGCTCTATCTCGGAATAACTGACAATCATCATATTCAAATATGATATCCTGAATCATTAATTATTTCACTCTGTACCCATTTAACTTAAAACTCATTATCACTTTTTTTGGGCTTCACAGATCTATTGTAGAAACATCACCTTAGCTTTAAGCTCAGCTAAAATTAATCTTTCATCAGACAATAGCAATCGAGTATTTATTGCTCATAAAGCAAATAAAGATTTTCTACTCAATATAGCAGCAACTATATTTAATTTTCCTGAACGATAATCAATTACCAAATCAGGGTCTTTCAATAATTCAAACCATCTACTCTGTTTTAGATTCAAATCTTTCTATACCATCGAGTGTTTTAAAGTTTTATGATCAATGCATATGTGATATTTTCATCATATAGATACTATTACCAAATTCTCAGTGCAAACACAATAATTGTCAATTCAAGATCATATATTAGGTAAATCTTTTCCTGTAGCTTTATCTGGTTGGAAGTATAGACCATTACTTTGCCTTTCTTTATCAAAATACAGTCTAATCCATTCAATGATGTATCACTGTAATAATAAATACCTTACCCGATTCAAACTGAATCGGAACTGATGCTTCGGTCATCAGGCTTCCATCTGGTCAAAACTTTACTAACATTTATTAGTCCATTCAAATCTTACATATTTCTGTAATATCCATATCATTAATGTAGCTATAATAGAAAACACTTTCATAATAATTAAAAAAGAATATCGAAGCTTTAAATTATTTCGAGGGCACAATCATAAGATAGGTTAAAACCATAATACTATAATAGATCTGACGTTTCAACAATATAAATGGAACAATACCTCAACTTCAATAATATTTTTCAAATAGAAAAAGAAAACCGAGGGTGGCTCCAATATCAACCAGTGCAATAATACAGTTTCTATAATCTGTGATCCATATTACCAAATTCCCATGATCAAGTCAAAATTCATAGCAGTAGTAAGTATAGTTACCACTGACCAATGAATATCGTTTTTAGTCATACCATAAAATAACAAGAAAACTGAGATAACGAAATCTAAATTGCAAAGCTATACTTAATTTCCGAGAAGATAATCCATGTTTATTAATAAAAGATTGATGACATCTTAGAGAAAGTCCAAAAGAGTAATATTATACATTCACACTATAAACAGTCATAATAGAGACAGTGTAACTTGCACATTTGCCATTCAAAACTTCAACCAACAGAAGTAGAAAATAGTATCATATGAATCTTATCATCAAGTTTTCTATCACCTATAATGGCTTGGAAAACCAAAGAAAAATAAAGTAATACCACTCATGAATCAACCAGACTTGCAATAATTTATGTCTATTACCATGTTTAGCCAACCTTTCCATATAATGATTATAGCATCCGCATGAACAGTTACATATATCTCTGAGAATAACAGTACATATAGAATACCCATATAAAATACCCAAAAGAGATTGATGTAATATACCCAATTATAGCAACTGTATTCAAATATTTTTGCAATTTCATCACTAATCTACTAACATATATAGTCATCAATAATCTCACATAATTCAATTCACTCACGAAGCCTATTCGGAAGAAATTTTCAGTTAACCCACTCTGTAGATACCATATCTGAATAAATCGATTTCTCATAAATAACTTCTTTCTTTAATAGTGTCATTGCGTATCCCAAATAGTTTTCAGAAAAATCTTATATTTCTCTTCAAAACCCATCTTTATTTACAAACTCATTCTCAGTTTTAACTGCTTTATTTATCATTCAGCCACTGAACTCTTTAGTTCCACACTGCTGAACTAAATTAATATAAATCTTATGAAATTCATTACATATAACTATACTAATAAAGGGGGTGGAGATCGTAAAGCCTCACAATTTAACTTTCATGTATATACTCATATAACATAACATTTATCATTCTCATGTACTATAAAACATTTATCCATACCTTTTCGAATTCTATCTCATCATAAGTAACATTTTACTCAGATACTTGAGTATCTCTTTCATAATTATCAGAATTAGCTCGACTGGAAAGCATCTCTGTCTATTTCTGAAACAATTTTCATCAGAGCCGGGAAATATCACACTATCACAAGTTATATAATGGCATGTATTTCTAAACTTCAAATATGCTATGTTTAGTCCGAGAATTGGCTAAATCATAGCTCTGATACTAATAAATCTAACACCCCTAACCCGTATCTATCGCCAAAACAGGGTTACGAAGCATTACCAAAATTTATAGAATAATTATAGATATTTCACATCATTTACTATTCATGTCCGATACTAATCATATTGTCCCTTGAATGGGCCCTCGAGGCAAAATATAAACATTAGAATCAAATCGGTACTTAGTCGGGATCTAAGAAAATTTTTCATGAAATTCTAATTTTTTTCCTAGATGCAGGGCTCACACGCCCGTGTGGCCAAGGGACATGCCCGTGTGACCCTATGACACACCCGTAAAGCCGTGTCCTGCCCAATGTAACTCTCTAACTTGTATCACACGGCCAAGTCACACGCCCGTGTGCTAGGCCGTGTTACCCACACGGTTGCGACACACGCCAATATCTTTGCCCATGTACTCAATTCTGAGCATTCTTTTTCTAAAATTTAAGATGTAGAGGACACACGGCCAGACCACACACCCATGTGCTAAGCCGTGTGTCTCACAGGGTCAAGACACACGTCCGTGTGTCTACTCGTGTAGACAAAATAAAGCCATTTCCTAGCTTTATTTTTGACCCCTGTTAGCATTGCACCTACACCAACACTTATACACAATTTATCACATTCACCAACCATATTTTCATACCAAAAATTTAAGTCTTATACATGTCATTCCTTGGCCAATTTAACCTATACATTCCATTATAACCACAATTGTTTTACCTTATATATCAAATTGAGTCGATGGATAGTGTGAGTGATCTCCATCGAGATTCCAATCCAACGAGCTTCCGATTTACTATAGAACAGGGAAAAATAAAACAGAGTAAGCATATAATGCTTAGTAAGTCCGTATAACTTGTTATTTCCACATCATGTATTCATATATCACATATACAAATTATTTCCATATTATTCGGGTACATTTTATAATAATTCATCTCAAGTTTTAGTATATTTCATGTCATAACTTTGCTCATTATTCAACTGGAATATTGATAATCACACTGATAATACACTCGAGATGTACAAATCTAATCTCAAAGATGAATGTATTCATCAAACAAATTTCCATGTTCATATATCAAAATTTCATACTTCTATATTTCATATAACATCATTTTCATGTACTTTAGGCAGATACATGTAAAAACCCATTTCTTTTCATGTTAGGATTTTACCCGTTGAATTATTGAAAATATCGATGGATACTCAGGTAGTACACACAAAGTGTACAAATCAGTAAATCCGTTAATTCATATTCAGAAGTACCCATTAGGGCGCTTAATCAGGAAACACAGTCTCGAGCCACATATCATATAACAAGATTACCAGTCCAGGCTAAATCCTTTCAGTAACATATGCTTAGAAGAGCTCAATTAGGATTACCAGTCCAAGCTAAACCCTAATTGTAACATATGCTCAGAAGAGCTCAATTAGGATTACCAGTCCAAACTAAATCCTAATTGTAACATATGCTCGAGAGGGATTATATCAAGATTACCCGTCCGGGCTAAATCCTATTTGTGAGGTTAATAGGATTACTCGCCCGAGCTAAATCCCGTTAGCAACAAATGTAGGACCCCATTCATTTCGGGAAATCACATATCCATCAATTTTTATTTATTCAAACGAGATTTGATATTTATTAGGAAATTTTTGGGTATGTGATAAATCTCATATATTTATGCATTTATGCAATTCAAATGTTCACATTCAACTCAAGCATACAAATAATATTTTTATCATTTATCACTTATCGGGTGTTATCATTTATTTCAAGCAGTTTCATTTATCGGGCTTTAACGAATATGTGATCATTTCACATATTTATGGCATTTATACAATTTACATACACAACATTCAATTCAAGCATATAAACATATGCAATATAGTTATACGAACTTACCTCAATAAGTGTT
Organism: Gossypium australe; assembly: GCA_005393395.2. Taxonomy (NCBI): domain Eukaryota; kingdom Viridiplantae; phylum Streptophyta; class Magnoliopsida; order Malvales; family Malvaceae; genus Gossypium; species Gossypium australe. The sequence goes on from CM016620.1 coordinate 35,632,552, forward strand.
CGTGTACATAAAGTCTACTAATCCGACATTTTCTCCTTTCCTCGTTCTAACTCCATATTCGGTTTATCCAGATCTATACGAGTAAATTTCACATCAATTTAATGTAATTCATACTCAATTTAGTCCAATTTAGGCAAAATAACCATTTTGCCTTTAAACTTTTAATAAATGACGATTTTGTCCCTAGACTCGGAAAATAAAATTCATGCAATTTAATCCTTGTTTTGAGCCTAGCCAAATTTTTCATGTAATATTTACAGCCCATATATTTCATAAAAATCAAAATTTTCAATGGATTTCTCATTTTTACAATTTAGTCCCTAAATCAAGTTTTCATTAAAATTCACTTTGTAAAAGTTGTTTATCTATCAACAACCTTTCATTTTCTACCATAAATTCCATAATTTCAGCATATTCATCCATGGTAAAAATTCTATACTTTGATATCTTTTCAAATTGATCCCTATAATAAATAGATTAAGTTACCCCGATCTCAAAAATATAAAAATTACTAAAAACGGGGCTGGAATACTTACCTAATTTGACCAAGAAAGCTAGCTTTCTCTTTCCTAGGGTTTTCATGCAAAATATTTGGGGAAGATGATGATAAATGATGATATTTTCATCTTTTATTATATATCACCTTTATTTTTTTATTTTTCCAGTTTTGTCCTTTTCTTTAATTTTATTTTGCATGGATGAATCATCATCCTTAATGACTAAGCATTTTTAATAGTCTAATTACCATATAAGGACCTCCAATTTAAAGTTCTATAGCTATTTAATCCCTTTAACTATTAGAACTCAACTTTTGCACCTTGTGTAATTTGGTCCTTTATTGATTTAAGCATGTAATTGATAAAATTTCTTTACAAAATTTTCACACAACATTTTTATCATATTATAGACTATAAAATAATATTAAAATAAATTTTCTTTTCGGAATCGGATTTGTGGTCTCGAAATCACTGTTTCGATTTCTCTAAAAATGGGTTGTTACACCCGTGTCTCTACCCATGTGGACGAAAATAGGCTATTTTCCAAGCCATATTTCTCACCCCATTTTTTCATCCTCATACACCAACACTTTAACACATTTACAAGCTATTATAGCTCATTTAACCCAACTCAAAATCAAGTCCTATACATGATATAATACCTCATATAATCAAGTATACACACTTACTTAAATTATCAAGTTCACATATATGCATATCTTATCAAATATGCTAACTTAATTCAATAATCAATATGCCAAAATAATTTCTATCAATCAACCATTTCAAACACATACCAAACATATCCATCACAAGCCATTTCAATGGTTAGTTACAATTAAAGCATTTATATGTTGATATTGGCCAATTAACCTATACATGCGATTATAACCATAATTGATTTGCCATATATATACCGAAATAGGCTGATGGATAGTGTGAGTGATCTCTGCCAAGCTTCCAATCCAACGAGCCTCCGAATTACTGTAGAATAGGGAAAAATAAAACAGAGTAAGCATTTCATGCTTAATAAGTTCGTATAACATGGTAATTAACTTACCACTCATTTAAATTCAATATAAACATACAAGCCACATTCAATCAACTTGATCATGAGCTCTAACACATATCCTCATCACCCTTGTTAGTAATATATTTCATAAAAATATCAAGAAACATGTATTGGCTCAACAATAATTAGATTTCCATATATATATATATATATATATATATATATACTTTCCACATCATGTATTCATATAACATATACAAATCATATCCTTGTATTTCAAGTACATTTTCATAATAATTCGTCTCGCGTTCAGATTATTTCATGTCAGAACTTTTCTCATTAAATCATTTGAAATGTCAATGTCACACGGGTAATACACTCAAGGTATACAAATCTATAATCATGGATGAACATATTCATCAAACAAATTCCATGTTCATATATTATCATCTCGTACTTCCATATATCATGTATAATCATTTTCATGTATTTCAGGCAGATACGTGTATTAATTCATTTCATGTTCATATTTTCTCATGTCAGGATTGTGCCCGTTGAATCATTGAAAACATCGATGGATACACATGTAGTACAATCGAAGTGTACAAATTAGAAATCCGTCAATTCATATTTAGGAGTGCTCTTTAAACCACATAATTGGGAAATCCTCACTCAAGCCATATAACAGGAAGCTGACAAAGAGCCATTAATCGGGAAGCTCACAAAGAGCCTATCAGAAAGCTTATCCGGGCTATATAATAGGAAGCTCATAAGAGACATAATCAGGAAGTTCACAAAGAACTTTTAATCAGGAAGCTCATGAAGAGCATTTAATCAGGAGCTCTAGATAGCCATATATCGAGAAGTTCAAGCGAGCCGTATCAGAACGCTCACAAAAAGCTGCATTTATGTCTGCAACATATGCAGGATCACAGCCGGTCATAAAAGAAGACGCTCATAAAGAGTTGCGGTATATTCGCAACACATGCAGGATCATACTGATCAGGATGTTTGCAGGAACCATGTAACAGGAAGCTCGAGAGGTCTTATAATAGAATACTCGTAAGAGCTATGGTGTGTCCGCAACATATGCAGGACCACAACCAATCGAGAAATCCTGTATCCATTGAAATCCATTATTCAAGCGAGATTTAATATTTATCGAACTTTGTAACACCCCTCACCCATATTCAATGCTGGAATAGGGTTGCGGAGCATTACCGAACTTACAACAGTTTAAAACACACATTTCATATCCAATTTATCATTTCAAATACAATTCAATCATAACCAATGATAGTGTCCCTTAAACGGGACTATGAGTTTAAACCAATAACTCGGATTAGAAACGGTTCGAGACTAAACCAATAACTCAGGAAAATTTTCAACACTTAGCCAAATTTTGCTTTAAATAGAGGACACACACCCGTCTGGCTAGGCCGTGTGTCTCACACGACCACCAAACACGCTTGTGTCACAGGCCGTGTGGAGCATGCTGACTTCATTTCAATTTCAACACTAGGGGATACACAGTCGTGTAGCTTGACTGCGTGTCACACACGACTGAGACACACGCTCGTGTCTCTGCCCGTGTGGACAAAATTAGGCTATTTACCAAGCCATTTTGCACCTTGCACATACCTAAACCAACTCAAATGGTACCAATCCATAGCACAAATAATATTCCAATTCATCCATAATCAAGCCTAATTCATACCATTCTCAATGCCAACAATTCAAGGCACATACTTAACACAATATACTAACTAAATTCATACAAATCCTTATCAACTCAATCATAAAAAATGACCATTATCAATGGTGCATTATTAGGCCTAATTTCACAAGCATACCAACTTCTACATATCATCAATTTAACATTCATAATACCTATTAGTAACAATGACCACAATTCTCATAATATAAGCCATTCACATATCCATCCATGAACTTAACTACCAACATATATGCACATAGCCAAATTCACCAAATTAAGCCAAATCTCATGGCTATATTTACAAATCAAAACATATACATTTACAATGCCAATTCATTTGGCCAACATCATTGACAAAATATAATCAACATGACTCAAATACCTATACATGCAATATACATAAAACATAGTTTTAGAAGTACCAAAAAGTTAGTGGATAGTGTGGTGAAGTCTCCGACGATCCCCGAATCCGAGCTAGCTTTGAAATCACTATTAAACATAGAAAAAAACAAAGTAAGCTATATAGCATAGTAAGCTCGTATGTTAACAATGAGCAACTATCATCATTCATTAGTAAATCATATAATGGAAAACAATGTGCAACAATTCTATTAAATCTCAAACTACCAAATGATCATTCATATAACTTACCAAGGAACTCATCAATTTCATAGTTTTCAATACTCAATTCATTTCCGTGCATACCTGTATTATCTCGAACTAATCTCACACTCAATCACATCCTTCATTTACCTGTTGAACCATTCGGAATAGAAGTCGAATACTCAAGGTCTCACTCGATAAGTACCTATACCATGGCCCATAGCCAAATCCAGGTAACTTATTCGAAATTCTGATATCATGGCCCGAAGCCAAATCAGCCGACATGCATGGCCCGAAGCCAAATCGGTTTATCTCACACACATAGTGCTAAATCATGGCCCGAAGCCAAGTCAAGTATACCTAATGACATGTCACTAGCATCCTAAACTATTCCTAAGGTTCAACCAGGATTTCAACTGTTGAATCTTCATCAAATCATTTTCGAACTCGTCCGTAATCACAATATCACAATTCATGCTATATCAAAGCATATAAATACAATTGAAATGAATTTATAACATACGAACTTACCTCGGATGTTAAAACGGTGAATTGAGTGGATTAATCAATAACTTTCGTTTTTCCTCAATCTAGATCTAAATTTCGTTGTTCTTGATATAAATGTATTCAAAATTAACTTATTCAATCATCTATTCATTCAATATATTCCAAAACATACTTTAAAACACATTCACACTTTTGCCCCACATATTTCATATTTTTCACGATTTAGTCCTTTTTGCATAAAATCACAAATTAGTGAAATTCCAAATAAACCCATGCTAGTCGAATTACTAAAATGCCCCTAACAACCCATAATTTTCATTTATTTTGGAACATCCTGAATTGGTGGGGCTTCGCATTTAATGTGCTGTGATGTTTATGTTATGTTTAATGTGTTAATTAGAGTGTTTAAGGGGTTCAGATTGGGCTCAGGGTTGGGCTGAGGCCTTAATCAAATTTTCTGCTTGGGCACTCTAGTGGAGAGTCAGGTAGGATAGGGCTTAAAAGATGTTATCTGTGTTTTAAAATGAAAAATGGGCTTGTAGCCCAATGGGTAGTGGCGCTATATAAGGGAGCTATAAGGTGGCGTCAACTGGGGAGGTCCAAGTTGAGTCACATGAAGCCCAATTATTTTAATTAAATTTAGTTAATTTTCGGCATTTAAGTGGGTAGTGTGGGACGGCAATGAGGCTTGGAAATAGGAGGATTTATTTGAGTGAATAATACAGATAATATGGTAGATAAAGGGGGGAGAGGTAGAGTTATCTAGGCTTCTTTTGGAGGTGTGATCAGATAAAGATAAGGGAGGAAATTTAGGATTTATCTGTTGGTCACAGTGGTGGCCGAAATTCCAACACTGAGGGGGAGGAGGAATCGGTTCTGATATGTCCAAGGGGTGCCGAAATTTCCCTTGATTAGTAGCTTAGTTTTAGTTTTAAAAAGGGGCATTTTTGGTTTTTAAGTAGTAGGTGCCGAAATTTGGTTTAAGCAGGGGGGATATCTCTTCAAATCCGACATTTGGATCCTAATTTTTTCTTTTTCCTCTCATCTCCACTTTTATACAGAAGCCAAAATTTCATTGTTCTTTTCTCTGCTTTCCTCTACAAGCCGAAACCTCACAGTTCCTCTCTACATCTTTTCTTTTGTTCTCTTCTAAAGCCGAATCTCTTCACTTCAACTCTCTTCTCCACTCTTTCCTACTGGCCGAATACCTTGTCCACTCTTTTCTCCTTGCCGATTTCTTTCTTCTATCGTGCTAAGTGCCGAGATCTCTAAGGGTTAGTCGAATCTGTTGGTGTTAAGGTAAGTGCCGAATTCTCTCTTCATTTTTTCTCTTCTGGTTTTTAGAGGCCAGAGCCGAAAGGCTAGTTGGCGTGATAAGATTATCCTTGGAGTAATGTTTTGATTGTTCTCGTGTTCTTATCTTGGGGCGACACATTGGGAATCGAAGTAGATCATCTAGATCTAAAAGCCGGAAACCGCTAGTCTCTAAACTCCATCTCTTTCGAGATTTCTAGGTAAGGGATCTCTGCACTATGAATGTACATTCGTGTTTGTATTCGATTCAATGTTTTAATCCGGTTTGTTGACTAAGATCTGTTCCATGGACACAAACGCTAGTTAAACGAAAGAGGGGATTGGACCCGTAAATCCAACCCCTAGATTTAAGAAGCGAGTGGTGTCAGCAGTACGAGATTGGCCGCCGGGTTGTGGACCGGCTTCAGAACAAAACCTTAGATAGTTAGCAGTCGCATCGTCTACTGATAGTGTCGACATAGAAAGTATCATCTTGATTGTAATCAGGTGTGTAGATCTTTATCACGTAAGTTTCCTGTATTATATCTGTTATGGACTGAAAAGCCGGAAAAGGGCTGTGTGGACAGTCGAATAACCCTTAGGGGTTAGGCTAGGGATGCCAGGTACGTAAACATAGTATTTTCTCTATGTGTATCGATGAATGTGTTAACCTGTTACTCTGTGAATGATATATATTACTTTTGTTATGGCATGTGTGAATGCATGGGGTACGGGTTTGACATGATGAAGGGGTAGAGCATGTTAATCGGTCACTTGGTGATCGGTGGTTAAACCACGATATGTGTATTTAGGTCACAATAGTGATCGGTGGCAATGCCACGTTGATTTGATTCCTAATTAATATGATCGACAGCAAGGCTGTCAAACTGGCGTGTAGCGGTTGGTGGGTTGATTGTAGAAATCCCCGCGGTGTGATGGCTGGTAAGGGTTGGCGTGTAGGGGATGGAACTCTAGGTTGGTTGGGTCATTCTGCATGTACCTGTTTTGTTGCCATTTTGCATGGGCCAAGGCCTAGAATGTGTTTTTGGGCCTTAAGCCGTATATGTGATTTCGGGATTTGCACACTGAGTCTTGGTGACTCACCCTTTATTTTCCTTAATCTTTCAAGTGAGTAGTAGATCGTGGATATGGTAGCCGAGGCGGACTCGAGGGGCCATCAAGTCTTTTATTTTCATAAACTATTTCCGGTTTTCCCTTAAGTTTTACTGTTGGGATTATTTATGTAATAAGGCCTCCGTAGCTTAGGTTATCAATTTATATGTGTTAATGTTTACATTTTATAAATTTATTTTCAAAGACTTAATTATAATAAGTAATGAGATGGGAGTTTCAAACACGCTTAACGTAAAGAAATGTTTTTTAAAAAAAACACTAAGTTAACGAATATTTGATTAATTAAACCGAGATTTCCAAAACCAACAATGCCAAGTTTTCAACACAACACATCGTCGAAGAGTTTTTCAAATGAGATACGTGCTCTCTTTAAAGTAAATAAAGAACTTCGATTTTAACATTTCAACTCGTAGCATACCAGATCTGGTCGTGGCGTTTGGGCCAGGTTTGGGGTGTTAAATTTTGGTATCAGAGCCCGGTTGCAAAACTCTGGCTGTGAAATGGGTCTAGTGGTGATTTGTAAAATTGATGTGAATTTGAGAAAAGTTCCTGTTGAGATAGGGCCTTCGAGTCTACCGGCACCCGATCCACGCAGGTAAGTATTCTAAACTCATTATGTGATATGCATGTTGGGCTTGACGGGCTCCATAGGGACGTAGGCTAGTATGATTAGAGTTTGATGGACTTTAGGCTTAGTTTAAACAATTCTTCAAATCTCATAAGACTTAATCTAATTAAACATGTCCGTGAATAAGTCGCTGGGTTAGGGTGTGGCAACAGGCATACGCATGTCTAGGATTGGATTCAGGGTGAGCCTAGTACTTAAGCGGTCCTAGTGACCCACCTCCTCTTCGCTGGAATCCTACCTGGTGCGTAGTGACTGTTCACCTTAGCTGCGAGGACTTGTTGATGGGCCAAAGGGCATAACTAAAACCCGAAAGGGACCAATACCCTACCTTTGTAAATTACTAATATATCCCTAGTTTTGAAAATTACCAAATACCCTTGGTTTGTGAAAATTTCCAAAACACCCTTGGTTTTATAAATTACCCATGTTTTGTAAATTTACTCGAAAAACCCTAGATTTATGAAATTACCAAAATACCCCGATTTATGAAATTATCAAAATTTGTGAAACTACCAAAATACCCTCGATTTGGAAAAAAATTTCTCCAAAATACCCCTACGTTACGATAATACCAAAATACCTCTATTTTAAAAAAAATTACCAAGACCTATTTTGAGAAATTACAAAAATGCCCTGTAAGGAAGAACTAGGAAAATACCCCTGGGTAGTGAAATGACGAAAATACCCTTGTGTGACGAATGTGAGTTTGTGGATGTTACTCGTATGTGTTATACATGTATGTGATATTCAGTTAGAATGCATGTGGGTGTTGAATGTATGTGATTCTTAGAACTAGGAGATACAGACTTAAGACTAAACTCTGTAGATGTAATTTCAAACTCGCGAGAACCACTGTTGAAACTACTTTTCATAAGATTGATCATTATTAATCAGTGAAAAAAAGTAATGATTCATAAAACTTCTAAACAGATAAAAGTGAATCGGTAGTATGAGCACTAGGGGTCGAGGACGTCCGCCGCGTGACCGTGGTAGGGGTAGGATGGCCTTGTCAGAACCAGTAGGATCTGGCCATGGGTCAGGAAGCGAGATGCCAGTCCCACCAGCTGCGAAGGCAGAATTTCAGGACCAGACGGCCGGAGATGATGCAGTATCTCCAGCGATGTTACGGGTTTTAGAGAGAGTTGCTAGGGCAGGCATGGGTACAGGAGCTCGGAAATCTGTGTCGGAGCGACTTATAGCCAATGGGGTAGAAATGTTTAGGGGAATTTCTGGTATAGCCCTGAGTACAGCTGAGTATTGGTTGGAGGCGCTTGAGGGATGGTGGCCACGGACCATGAACGTTGTGTTCGATTTGAAGATGGCCTGAGGGATGATCTACGTGTATTGATAGCTCCACAGCGGGAGAGGGAATTTGCTGTGCTTGTGGAAAAAGCTAAGATAGCTGAGGAGGTGAAGCAGACAAAGAAATTGAATCGGGATAGAGATAGGGGTGGTGGTAAAAGGAATTTTGGAGCGTCAGGGGCAGCTAGGCGTACTCAGAAAAGGCCTAAGTCAGATAGACCGAGTCGGGTTGAGAGACCTGCTGCTGCTAGCCAGACACAGAAGTGTGCTCGATGTGGTAAATTCCATTTGGGTGAGTGTTGGTCGAGCAATGGGAAGTGTTTCAGGTGTGGATCTACGGACCATCAGATTAGGGATTGCCCACAGCCACGGGGTGGTGCAGGGCCCGCAGGTCAGGGGAATGCTCAGCCGGGTAGAGGAGGTCAGCAGCCACAGAGAGGTCGTGGTCCAGCCAGAGGTGGGAACGGTTCCGGTCGGGGCCGTGGAGCACCAGGTAGAGAGGTAGGAAACACTGAGGCGAGACAGCCGGGGTTAGTCTATGCTGTCAGACGTCGGGAGGAGGCTGACGCACTGGATGTCATAATCGATACGTTTTTAATTTTTGGATTTCCTTACACTGCATTGATTGACATTGGGTCGACGCATTCATATATTGCTAGTAGGGTGTCTGAAACTTTAAGCGTAGATTCTGAGATTTCCTCTAGGGAGATGACTGTAGTTAGCCCATTAGGACACTCTGTGGTGGTAAATAAGCTTTATCGGGAGGTACCTTTAGAAGTTCAGGGGCTAGTTTTCCGGACTGATCTAATGGAATTACCGTTCGGGGAGTTTGATTTAATTTTAGGCATGGATTGGCTGGTGAAGTATCAAGCTAATGTAGATTGTGTAGCCAAGCGTATGGTGTTAAAAACCCCCGAGGGTGGCGAGGTGTTGGTAATAGGTGAAAGGGGGAACTATTTGTCAAATGTGGTGTCTGCCTTAAGAGCAGAAAGGATGGTGAGAAAAGGATGCGAGGCAATTTTAATGTTTGTTCGAGCTTTGGAAGCCAAGGAACTAACTGTTGGGGACGTTAGGACGGTGAAGGAATTTCCTGATGTTTTCCCAGAAGAGCTTCCAGGATTACCCCCAGATCGTGAAGTGGAGTTTGGTATCGATCTTCTTCCGGGAACAGCGCCAGTATCTATTGCTCCATATAGAATGGCGCGAAAGGAGTTGGTGGAATTGAAAGTGCAGATTCAGGGGTTGCTGGATAGAGGGTTTATTCAACCAAGTGTGTCACTGTGGGGAGTGTCGATGTTATTTGTTAAGAAGAAAGATGGAAAAATGCGCATGTGCATTGACTATCGTCAGTTGAATAAGTTAACAATCAAGAACAAATACCCGTTGCCGAGGATCGATGACTTGTTCGATCAGTTGAAGGGGGCCTCAGTCTTTTCAAATATAGATCTGAGATCAGGGTACCATCATCTTAAGGTCAAGGAGGCAGATATTCATAAGATGACATTCAGGACTCGCTATGGTCACTACGAATTCATGGTGATGCCATTTAGGTTGACTAACGCACCAGCAGTGTTTATGGATATGATGAACCGAGTGTTCCAACCCTACTTGGATCGATTTTTCGTGGTATTTATAGATGATATCCTGGTTTATTTAAGATCAGAAGAGGAGCATGATTCACATCTGCGAGTGGTTTTGCAGATTCTGAGGGAGGAGCAGTTGTATGCCAAATTCAGTAAGTGCAAATTTTGGCTAAGTAAAGTTACTTTTCTAGGCGACGTTGTGTCGGTAGAGGGGATTAGGGTTGACCCTCGAAAAATTGAAGCGGTGTTGGATTGGAAGCCGCCTAGGTCTGTGGCGGAAATTCGAAATTTTCTTGGTTTAGCCGGGTATTACAGAAGGTTTGTGGAAGGATTTCATTGATCGCGGCACCGTTGACTAAGTTGTTGCGAAAAGGGGTTCCGTTTATTTGGTCTGATAAGCAGCAAGAGAGTTTCGAGAGGTTAAAAGGATCTTGATGGAGGCTCCAATGTTGATTCAGCCGGAGGCTGGAAAGGAGTTCGTGATTTACTGTGATGCTTCACACATGAGACTAGGATGCGTGTTGATACAAGATGGAAAGGTTGTTGCATACGCATCTCGGCAGTTAAGACCGCACAAAGCAAATTATCCCACCCATGATTTGGAATTGGCGGCGGTGGTTTTTGCTTTGAAGATCTGGAGACATTATCTGTACGAGGAGAAATCTGTTATTTATACCGATCATAAGAGCCTAAAATACCTTTTGACCCAGAAGGAGTTGAATCTAAGGCAGAGGAGGTGGATCGAGTTGTTAAAGGATTATGACTGCTCGATCGAGTACCATCCGGGTAAAGCTAACGTGGTAGCGGATGCTCTGAGTCGTAAAGTAATCTCTGACTTGAGAGCAATGTTTGCTCACCTCAGTTTATACGATGATGGGAGTTTATTAGTTGAACTGCAAGTGAAACCCTCTTGGGTCAGTCAGGTTAAAGAGAAGCAGCAGACCGATGAGTTGCTTAAGGTGAAGTTGCAGCTAATATCAAAGGATGGACCAACGGAATTCAGTGTGAATGAGGAAGGACTGTTATGTTTTTGAGGGAGAGTTTGCATGCCAAAAGATCCGGAGTTGAGGCGTATGATTTTACAAGAAGCGCATGATAGTCCATACGCTATGCACCCTGGAGGGAGTAAGATGTATCGGGATTTTCAAGATCAGTTCTGGTGGCCGGGTGTTGAAACGAGTAGGACCAGTAGCCTACCAGCTTGAGCTACCTTCAGAGTTAAGCCAAATTCACAATGTGTTTCATGTCTCTATGCTGAGACGATATCGTTCGGATCCATCTCATGTGGTGCCTTTGGAGGAAATCGAGGTAAGACCTGACCTATCCTTTGAAGAGGAACCGGTGGAAATCTTGGATCATGATGTCAAAGTGTTGCGAAGGAAGACGGTTCCGTTGGTTAAGGTTCTATGGCGGAATCACAGTTTTGAGGAGGCTACATGGGAACCAGAGGAGGCGATGCGGTAGTAGTACCCGCATCTATTTTGATCAGGTAATTTCGAGGCCGAAATTTCTTTAAGGGGGTAGAACTGTAACATCCTGAATTGGTGGGGCTTCACATTTAATGTGCTGTGATGTTTATGTTATGTTTAATGCGTTAATTAGAGTGTTTAAGGGGTTCAGATTGGGCTCAGGGTTGGGCCGAGGCCTTAATCAAATTATTTGCTTGGGCACTCTAGTGGAGAGTCAGGTAGGATAGGGCTTAAAAGATGTTATCTGTGTTTTAAAATACAAAATGGGCTTGTAGCCCAATGGGTAGTGGCGCTATATAAGGGAGCTATAAGGTGGCGTCAACTGGGGAGGTCCAAGTTGAGTCGCATGAAGCCCAATTATTTTAATTAAATTTAGTTAATTTTCGGTATTTAAGTGGGTAGAGTGGGACGACAATGATGCTTGGAAATAGGAGGATTTATTTGAGTGAATAATACAGATAATATGGCAGATAAAGGGGGGGGAGAGGTAGTGTTATCTAGGCTTCTTTTGGAGGTGTGATCAGATAAAGATAAGGGAGGAAATTTAGGATTTATCTGTTGGTCACAGTGGTGGCCGAAATTCCAACACTGAGGGGGAGGAGGAATCGGTTCTGATATGTCCAAGGGGTACCGAAATTTCCCTTGATTAGTAGCTTAGTTTTAGTTTTAAAAAGGGGCATTTTCGGTTTTTAGGTAGTAGGTGCCGAAATTTGGTTTAAGTAGGGGGGATATCTCTTCAAATCTGGCATTTGGATCCTATTTTTTTTCTTTTTCCTCTCATCTCCACTTTTATGCAGAAGCTGAAATTTCATTGTTCTTTTCTCTGCTTTCTTCTACAAGCCGAAACCTCACAGTTCCTCTCTATATCTTTTCTTTTGATCTCTTCTAAAGCCGAATCTCTTCACTTCAACTCTCTTCTCCATTCTTTCCTACTGGCCAAATACCTTGTCCACTCTTTTCTCCTTGCTGATTTCTTTCTTCTATCGTGCTAAGTACCGGAATCTCTAAGGGTTAGTCGAATCTGTTGGTGTTAAGGTAAGTACCGAATTCTCTCTTCACTTTTTCTCTTCCAGTTTTTAGAGGCCAGAGCCGAAAGGCTAGTTGGTGTGATAAGATTATCCTTGGAGTAATGTTTTGATTGTTCTCATGTTCTTATCTTGGGGTAACACATCGGGAATCAAAGTAGATCATCTAGATCTAAAAGCCGGAAACCGCTAATCTCTAAACTCCATCTCTTTCGGGATTTCTAGGTAAGGGATCTCTGCACTATGAATGTACGTTCTTGTTTGTATTCGATTCAATGTTTTAATCCGGTTTGTTGACTAAGATCTATTCCATGGATACAAATGCTAGTCAAACGAAAGAGGGGATTGGACCCGTAAATCCAACCCCTAGATTTAAGAAGCGAGTGGTGTCAGCAGTACGGGATTGGCCACCAGGTTGTGGACTGGCTTCAGAACAAAACCTTAGACAGTTAGCAGTCGTATCAGCTACTGATAGTGTCGACATAGAAAGTATCATCTTGACTGTAATCAGGTGTGTAGATCTTTATCACATAAGTTTCCTGTATTATATCTGTTATGGGCTGAAAAGCCAGAAAAGGGCTATGTGGACAGTCGAATAACCCTTAGGGGTTAGGCTAGGGATGCCAGGTACGTAAACATAGTATTTTCTCTATGTGTATCGATCAATGTGTTAACCTGTTACTCTGTGAATGATATATATTACTTTTGTTATGGCATGTGTGAATGCATGGGGCACGGGTTTGACATGATGAAGGGGAAGAGCATGTTAATAGGTCACTTGGTGATCGGTGGTTAAACCACGATATGTGTATTTAGGTCACAATAGTGATCGGTGGCAATGCCACGTTGATTTGATTCCTGATTAATATGATCGACAGCAAGGCTGTCAAACTGGCGTGTAGCAGTTGGTGGGTTAATTGTAGAAATCCCCGCGGTGTGATGGCTGGTAAGGGTTGGCGTGCAGGGGATGGAACTCTAGGTTGGTTGGGTCATTCTGCATGTACCTGTTTTGTTGCCATTTTGCATGGGCCAAGGCCTAGAATGTGTTTTTGGGCCTCAAGCAGTATATGTGATTTCGGGATTTGCACACTGAGTCTTGGTGACTCACCCTTTATTTTCCTTAATCTTTCAGGTAAGCAGTAGATCATGGATATGTTAGCCGAGGCGGACTCGAGGGGCCATCAAGTCTTTTATTTTCATAAACTATTTCCGGTTTTCCCTTCTGTTGGGATTATTTATGTAATAAGGCCTCCGTAGCTTAGGTTATCAATTTATATGTGTTAATGTTTACATTTTATAAATTTATTTTCAAAGACTTAATTATAATAAGTAATGAAATGGGAGTTTCAAACACGCTTAACGTAAAGAAATGTTTTTTTAAAAAAAACACTAAGTTAACGAATATTTGATTAATTAAACCGAGATTTCCAAAACCAACAAAGCCAAGTTTTCAACACAACACGTCGTCGAAGAGTTTTTCAAATGAGATACGTGCTCTCTTTAAAGTAAATAAAGAACTTCGATTTTACCATTTCAACCCGTAGCATACCAGATCTGGTCGTGGCGTTTGGGCCAGGTTTGGGGTGTTACATATTTCACATTTTAACCACTAACTTTACACATTTCTTAATTCAATCCTTATTTTGTATTTTCACTCAAAATAACTTAACAAATCTTGTTTAACTATCAACAACTAATCAAAATCTATCGTCAAACATCAAAACTTATACATATTCATCAATGGCAACATTCACAATCTTTGACAGTTTTGTAAAATAGTCCCTGGGCTAGCTAGTACTACCTGCAACGATCTCAAAAAACATAGAAATCATTAAAAACTGAGTTAAAAACACTTACCAATTTGACTATGCAATTGCCGAAACCCTAACAATCTCTCATGAACATAATCTTCTCCTATTTTTGGTGGAGATGATAACAAAATAAAGATGACATTATGTTTGTTTTATTTATTTTATCATAATACATAATTTACTAAATTAACCTTGGTTTAAAACATTAAAATCATCTTGTTTTATGTCCATAAAAGTCCACTTACACCAAGGATGGTCTAATTGCAACATAAGGACTTTTAATTTAAGGTTCTATAGCTATTTGACACTTTTAGCTAATAGAGCAACACTTTTGCATTTTACGCGATTTAGTCCTTTTTATCAAATTAACCATTTAAACGATAAAATTTCTTAACAAAATTTTCACTCAATCACATTAACATGCTGTAGACATTAAAATAATAATAAAATAATTTTGAGTTCGGATTTGTGGTCCCAAAACCACTAATCTAATTTGACTAAAAACGGGCTGTTACAACTCTCCCTCCTTAGGGATTTTCATCCCCGAAAATCTTACCATTGAATAGGTTAGGGTACTATTTTCTAATAGCTTCCTCGGGTTCCCACGTAGCTTCCTCAATCCTATGTTTATGCCAAAGAACCTTCACTAGGGCTATGCGTTTATTTATCAATTCTTTGATTTCATGAGCTAAAATCTTGATCGGTTTTTCGTTGTACATCATATCAGGCTGAATCTCAATCTCTGACGGAGAAATCACATGTGAGGGATCCAATCGATAACGTCGCAACATTGATACGTGAAACACATTATGAATCTTTTCTAACTCTGATGGCAAAGTTAGTCGATATGCCACTGGTCCTATTCTTTCAATGATCTCATATGGCCCGATGAAACGCGAACTCAACTTGCCTTTCTGACCAAATCTAAGGATTTTCTTCCATGGAGATACTTTCAAAAATACTGTCACCGATTTAAAATTCAATATCTTTTCATTTCAAATTTGCGTACGATTTTTGATGATCTGAAGCTGCTTTCAAATAATCGCAAATTACTTTCACTTTCTCTTCAATTTCTCTAACCAAATCAACCCTGTGAATGTGTTTCTCACTAAGCTCGGTCCAGTACAATGGAGTTCGACATTTACGGAAATACAAAGCTTCGTAGAGTGCCATCTTTATACTCGATTGAAAGCTTTTATTATATGCGAACTCAACCAGTGGCAAATATTTCACCCAATGACCTTCGAATTCCAATACACAACATCGGAGCATATCTTCAAGAATCTGAATTACTCGCTCAGACTGTCTGCCGGTTTGCGGATGAAAAGCTGCACTAAAATTCAACTTTGTACCCAGAGCTTCTTGTAATTTCTTCCAAAACTGCGACGTAAACCTCAGACCTCTATCTGAAATAATCGAAACTGGCACCCCGTGCAATCTAACAATCTTAACAATATACAATTCAGCTAATCTGTCAAGTGAATAATCTGTATGTACCGGTATGAAATGAGTAGATTTCGTCAGTCAATCTACGACAACCTAGATAGCATCTTTCTTTATCGGAGACAGGGGTAATCTCGATACAAAATCCATAGTCAATCTATCCCATTTCCACTCCGTATCACCACAGGCTGGAGCAAACCTAAAGGTACTTGATGTTCAGGTTTCACTTGCTGACACACTAAACATCTCACTACAAATTCAGAAATGTCTTGTTTCGTACCCGACCACCAATACAATTGTTTCAAATCATTGCACATTTTAGTACTTCCCGGATGAACGGATAAACATCCACTATGTGCCTCGTGTAAAATTTTTTGAATCAACTCCGGATCCTTCGGTACACAGATTCTATCTCAGAACATAAAACAATTATCGGATTTGATTTGGTACTCTGAATCACTAGTCGACTCACACTGTACTCGTTTGGCTTTCAATTCACTATCACATTTCTTTGCTTCACAGATTTGTTGAAGAAATAATGGTCTCGCTTTCAACTCAGCTACAATCGAACCATCTTCAAATAAAGTTAACTGTGTACTCATCGCACTCAAAGCAAATAATGACTTTCTACTCAAAGCATCAGCAACCACGTTCGCTTTTCCCGAGTGATAATCAATTACTAACTCATAGTCTTTAAGTAACTCAAGCCATCTCCGTTGTCGCTAATTCAAATCTTTCTGAGTCATAATACACTTTAAACTCTTATGATCAGTAAAGATGTGGTATTTTTCTCCATACAAATAATGACGCCAGATTTTCAATGCAAAAACTATAGCAGCCAACTCTAAATCATGCGTCGGATAGTTCTTTTCATGTGGTTTCAACTGTCTAGAGGCATAAGCTACAACTTTTCCCTCTTGCATCAATATGAAACCCAAACCGTTCAGTGACGCCTCGCTGTAAATCTCAAATTCTTTACCCGACTCAGGTTGAACCAACACTGGTGCCGCAGTTAATAATGCTTTCAACTGTTCAAAACTTTGTTGACATTTTTCTGACCATTTTAATTTCACATCTTTCTAAAGCAGTCATGTTATCGGTGTCGCAATCACCGAAAATCCTTTCACGAATCTTCGGTAATAGCCTGCTAAGCCCAGAAAACTACGGACTTCAGATACATTCCTCGGAGGTTTCCAGTCAATAACTGTAGAAATCTTGCTCAGATCAACCCAAATGCCATCCGCCGAGACTATATGTCTCAAAAATACAACTTCCTGGAGCCGAAACTCACATGTTCTGAATTTAGCATACAGTTGCTTATCTCTTAAGGTTTGCAACACAATCCTCAAATGCTCGGCATGCTCAGACTCATATCGAATAGATCAGAATGTTGTCAATGAATACAACAACAAATCTGTCTAAATATAGTCTAAAAATCTGATTCATCAAATCCATAAAAATGGCAGGAGCATTAGTTAGTCCGAAAGCCATAACAAGGAATTCATAGTGTCCGTACCTTGTTTTGAATGCTGTCTTTGGCACATCTGAGTCTTTAACTCGCAACTGATAATATCCCGATCTCAAGTTAATATTTGAAAATATTATTGCACCTTTCAACTGATCAACAAATCGTCTATTCTTGGAAACGAATACTTATTCTTTATCATAACTTGTTGAACTGATGATAATCAATACACATTCTCATTGACTCGTCTTTCTTCTTTACGAACAATACAGGCGCACCCCAGGGCAAAAAACTCGATTGTGGAAGACCTCTATCTGTTAACTCTTAGCTCTCAACTCTTTCAACTCTGTCAGAGCCATTCTATAAGGAGCTATAGATATCGGTGAAGTTCCCAGTGCTAGTTCAATAACAAATTCAACCTCTCTGATAGGTGGCAACCCCAGTAATTCTTCAGGAAACACATCCGGATATTCACAGACAACTGGAACTGATTCAATCTTTGATTCAAACATTTTTGTATCCAAAACATAAGCAAGATAAGCTTCGCAACCTTTTCTCACACATCTCTGAGCTGACATAGACGAAATCACAATAGGCAATTCATTCGATTCATTTGATTCAATCTGAAGAATTTCATTATTCTGACACTTCAATTCTATAATCTTTCGTCTACAGTTCACAAAAGCATCATGTATCGTCAGCCAGTCCATACCCAGAATCACATCAAACTCATCGAGAGGTAGAAGCATCAAGTCAGCCAGAAAATAGTAACCCCGAGTCATCAAAGGACAATTCTTACAAATCTTATCAACTAAAACAGACTTGCCTAAGGGGTTCGATACTTTAATTACAAACTCTGTACAACCAATATGTAAACTCTTTTTAACACTAAATTCATACAGATATATGAATGGGTTGATCCAGGATCTATCAACTCAATTATATCAGTATCAAAAAGAGAAAAAGTATCGGTAATAGCATCTAGCGATGATGCCTCCTCTTGTGCACAAATATCATAAGCTCGGGCAGGTATTCGTGCTTCAGATCTCACAACAAAATCTATTGTAGCACTTCTACCACTGGATACATTACCCGTATTTTTCGGTGGTCTCCCTCACGTAGTTGTATTGCTCGATCTTACATTCTGAACTTTTCTTTCTCGGATAACTCTGGGCAGTCTCGAATAAAGTGATCTGGCGAACCACATTTAAAGCAAGCTTTAGTACTCTTATGTCAGCATTCACCAAAATGTCTTCTCTCGCACTGTTGACACTCGAGTTTATTGTTTCTCACACTGCCAACACTCGAAACAGAAGTAGCTTGTGCTTTAGGATTCGCATGTTGACTTCCACGATCTCTATTCAGATATCCCACTGATGCATTCAATCAACTATACGAATCTCAAGATTTCTTTGATGAAGAATGATAAGGCTTATTCATTAATCTTTTCTTCGTATCTCTAGCCTTTGAATTAGCTTTCTTCTTTTTTCAAAAATCTTCAGCTTTGCAGGCTCGTTCAACTAACACAAAGAATTCTTTCAAATCTAGAATCCTGACCAGAAATTTAATGTCTTCGTTTAGCCCATCAACAAACCGCTTGCACATTATCTCTTCGGTAGAAACATATTCTCGAGCGTACTTGCTTAACCGTACAAATTCTCTTTCATATTCATTTATGGTCATATGGCCCTGTTTCAACTCTAGAAATTCTTTATAATTTTGATCAAGGAATCGTTGACTGATGTATTTCTTCCGAAACTCTGTTTGAAAGAATTCCCAGGTCATTCGCTCTCTTGGCACTACAGACTCCAACGTATTCTACCATTGATACGCAGAGTCTCTTAAAAGAGAAATAACACACTTTATGCACTCAGACGATGTACAAGAAAGTTTATTGATCACTCGGATTGTATTTTCAAGCCAAAACTCGGCTCTCTCAGGATCATTGTCAACGTTAGCCATGAACTCTTTAGCCCTATGTTTACGGATCTTATCAACTGGAGGCTTGTTCAATCTTAAAAGCTCTACTCATTAAGGAGCTATGGGTATAGGTTGGGGAACAGGAGGGGGTGGAGGTTGTTGAGCAGCCAGGGTAGTTCGGATATATTGCGTGAACCATTCGTTCATCATTTGGAAGAAGGCTTCTTTAGCCTCTCCTCCCTGGCTGCCCGTCACAGGTCTAGAAGCAGATGACGCTGCCCCTTGCGCGGGAGCAAGCACATTACTCTAAACTTCATCAGCTATCACTCGATTGGGATCCATTTGCTATATAAAAACACATTTTTAAATGTCAGGAGTCATCATACTATCACAGTTTATATATGGCATGTATAGCTAGACTCTCATACACGCTAGTTAGTCCTAGAATTGACTAAACTGTAGCTCTGATACCAACAAATTTAACACCCTCACACATATTCAATGTCGGAATAGGGTTGCGGAGCATTACTGAACTTACAACACTTTAAAACACACATT
Organism: Gossypium australe; assembly: GCA_005393395.2. NCBI lineage: Eukaryota > Viridiplantae > Streptophyta > Magnoliopsida > Malvales > Malvaceae > Gossypium > Gossypium australe. Next base: position 35,652,519 of record CM016620.1, read on the forward strand.
TCATATACAATTTATCATTTCAAATACAATTCAATCACAACCAATGATAGTGTCCCTTAAACGGGCCTATGAGGCCTTAATCATGCATTAGAAATGGTTCGGGACTAAACTGATAACTCAGGAAAATTTTCAACACTTAGCCAATTTTTACTTCAAACAGAGGACACACGCCCGTGTGGCCAGGCCGTGTGTCTCACACGACCACCAGACACGCCCATGTCACAGGCCGTATGAAAATAGGGGGTACATACTGACTTGGGTCACACTGCCAACCACACGCCCATGTGTCTAACTCGTGTGCCCTTCAAAGTGGCCACAGACGCCCGTGTGCCAGGCCGTGAGTTAGGCCGTGCCAAACCTGTAGGGTATACTAACTTATGCAACACGGCCAAGTCACACGCCCGTCTGCTAGGCCGTGTGCCAATTAGGGGGTATAATGACTTGTACCACACGGCCAAGCACACGCCCGTGTGTGAGACCGTGTGAGCATACTGACTTCATTTCAATTTCAACACTAGGGGACACATGACCGTGTAACTGACCGTGTGTCACACATGGTTGAGACACACGCCCGTGTCTCTGCCCGTGTGGACAAAAATAGACTATTTACCAAGCCATTTTGCCACCCATTTTGCACATACCTAAACCAACTCAAATGGTACCAATCCATAGCAAAATAACATTCCAAGTCATCCATAATCAAGCCTAATTCATACCATTCTCAATACCAACAATTCAAGGCACATAGGTAACACAATATACTAACTAAATTCATACAAATCCTTGTCTACTCAATCATAAAAAATGACCATTATCAAAGGTGCATTATTGGGCCTAATTTCACAAGCATACCAAATTCTACATATCATCAATTTAACATTCATAATACCTATTAGTAACAATGGCCACAATTCTCATAATATAAGCCATTCACATATCCATCCATGAACTTAACTATCAACATATATGCACATAGACAAATTCACCAAATTAAGCCAAATCTCATGGCTATATTTACAAATAAAAACATATACATTTACAATGCCAATTCATTTGGCCAACATCATTACCAAAATATAATAAACATGACTCAAATACCTATACATGCCATATACATAAAACATAGTTTCAAAAGTACCAAAAATTTAGTGGATAGTGTGGTGAAGTCTCCGACGATCCCTGAATCCGAGCTAGCATTGAAATCACTATAAAACATAGAAAAAAAACAAAGTAAGCTATATAGCTTAGTAAGATCGTATGTTAACAATGAGCAACTATCATCATTCATTAGTAAATCATATAATGGAAAACAATGTGCAACAATTCTATTAAATCTCACTATCAAATGATCATTCATATAACTTACCAAGGAACTCATCAATTTCATAGTTTTCAATACTCAATTCATTTCCATATGTACCTATTCTATCTCGTACTAATCTCATACTCAATCACATCCTTCATTTACCCATTGAACCATTCGAAATAAAAGTTGGATACTCACGGTCTCACTCGATAAGTACCTATACCATGGCCCGTAGCCAAATCAAGGTAACTTATCCGAAATTCTGATATCATGGCCCGAAGCAAAATCAGCCGATGCGCATGGCCCGAAGCCAAATCGGTTTATCTCCCACACGTAGTGCTAAATCATGGCCCGAAGCCAACTCAAGTATACCTAATGACATGTCACTAGCATCCTAAACTATTCCTAAGGTTCAATTGGGATTTCAACTGTTGAATCTTCATCGAATCATTTCCGAACTCGTCCATAATCACAATATCACAATTCATGCTATATCAAAGCATATAAAATACATTTGAAATGAACTCATAACATACGAACTTACCTCGGATGTTAAAACGGCAAATTAAGTTGATTAATTAATAACTTTCGTTTTTCCTCAATCTAGATCTAAATTCCACTTTTCTTGATATAAATGTATTCAAAATTAACTTATTCAATCATCTATTCATTCAATATATTCCAAAACATACTTTAAAACACATTCACACTTTTGCCCCAAATATTTCATATTTTTCACGATTTAGTCCTTTTTGCATAAAATCACAAATTAGTGAAATTCCAAATAAACCCATGCTAGTCGAATTACTAAAATGCCCCTAACAGCCCATAATTTTCATTTATTTCACATTTTAACCACTAACTTTACTCATTTCTCAATTCAATCCTTATTTTGTATTTTCACTCAAAATCACTTAACAAAACTTGTTTAACTATCAACAACTAATCAAAATCTATCACCAAACATCAAAACTTATACATATTCATCAATGGTAACATTCACAATCTTTGACAGTTTTGCAAAATAGTCCCTGGGCTAGCTAGTACTAGCTGCAACGATCTCAAAAAACATAGAAATCATTAAAAACTGGGTTAAAAACACTTACCAATTTGACTACGCAATTGCCGAAACCCTAGCAATCTCTCATGAACATATTCTTCTTCTATTTTCGGTGGAGATGATAACAAAATAAAGATGACATTATGCTTGTTTTATTTATTTTATCATAACACATAATTTACTAAATTAACCTTGGTTTAAAACATTAAAATTAACTTGTGTTATGTCCATAAAAGTCCACTTACACTAAGGATGGTCTAATTACAACATATGGACCTTTACTTTAAGGTTCTATAGCTATTTGACACTTTTAGCTAATAGAACAACACTTTTGCATTTTTCGCGATTTAGTTCTTTTTATCAAATTAACCAGTTAAACGATAAAATTTCTTCACGAAATTTTCACACAATCACATTATCATGCTGTAGACATTAAAATAATAATAAAATAAATATTTTGTTTTTGGATTTGTGGTCCCGAAACCACTATTTCGAATTGACTAAAAACGGGCTGTTACAGGCTTTGTCGGATATGTAACCAATTTCATGTATATGGCATTTATACAATTCACATACACAACATTCAATTCAAGCATATAAATATGCACAATTTAGTTACACGAACTTACCTCAACAAATGTTCATGTACGTAAAATCTACTAATTTGACATTTTCTCTTTTCCACGTTCTAACTCTGAATTTGGTCTAAATCGCTATGAATGAATTTAACATTAATTCATGTTCATTTCACTTCAATTCACATCTTACACAAAATTACCATTTTGCCCCTAAACTTTTAATTAATGACGACTTCGTCCCTAGGCTCGGAAAATGAAATTCATGCAATTTAATCCTTATTCCAAGCCTAGTCAATTTTTACATGTAAAATTCACAACCCTTGCATTTCATAAAATTTAGAATATTTCCATGAATTTTACATCTTTTCAATTTAGTCCCTAAATCATAATTTCATCAAAATTCCTTTTACAAAAGTTGTTTATCTATCAACAACGTTTGTTTTCTACCATAAAACTTCATAATTCATCTATGTTCATCCATGGTAAAACCCTAGTTCTTTGATAACTTTACAAATTAGTCCCCGAGATAGCTAGATTAAGCTATTACGATCTTGAAAATATAAAAATCATTAAAAACAGGACAAGAAAACATACCTAATTGATCAAACTAAGCTTGGTTGAGGTAATTTCTCTTAGCTTTGGGAAATATGATGAAAAATATGATATTTTCATTATTTAATTAATTATCATCTTTTATTTTTTTCACTTTCTAATTTCATCCCTTTCTTTATTTTACTTTCCATGGATGAATCATCATCCTTAACCATTAAGCATTTTTAAATGGTCTATTTACCATATAAGGACCCCCACTTTAAATTTCTATGGCTATTTAATTCCTTTAGCTATTAGAACTCAACTTTTGCACTTTGTGCAATTTGGTCATTTATCAAATTAAACATGTAATCGGTAAAATTTCTTTACGAAATTTTTATACGACATTACTATCATACTAAAGACCATAAAATAATATAAAAATAAATTTTCTTTCGAAATCAGATTTGTGGTCCTGAAACCACTGTTCTAATTTTACCAAAAATGGGTTGTTTCAAACACGCCGGTGCGCATGGCCGTATGTCACACACGACTAAGACACACACTCGTGTCTCTGCCTGTGTCACACGCTCCTGTGATAGGCCGTATGGTCAATTTAATTTTTATAATTTTTCATAAAATAGGTGCAGACTTTACACGGCCAGGGCACATGCCCGTGTTTGAGGCCTTGTAGCACACACGGCCGAGACACACGCTCGTGTCTCTGCCCGTGTGCTCAATTCTGGACATTCTGTTTTGCAACAATTAAGGTGCAGGGGACACACGACTGTACTACATGGTGGTGGGGCGGACCGTGTGTCACACACGGCCAAGACACATGCCCGTGTGTCTACCTGTGTGGACAAAAAGAAGGCTATTTACCAAGCCATTTGCCACCCTTTTAATGCACACGGGCCTTATACAAATATTAGCCTATTTCAATTGGCCTTATACAAAATGAACTTCTAATCAACATAGGGCAAGACATTTGGCCAAATCAATTATGACACATAAGAAAATGACCAAGTCCCCTATACATGCCATAATTCAAAATGTTGAATTCATTGATACCAAAATAATTGATGATAGTGTGTATGGATCTCCGACGATCTCCGCAACTCGAGCTAGCTTGGTGACACTATAAAACAAGGGAAAGGAAGATGGGTAAGCTATATAGCTTAGCAAGCTCGTATGCAAGAAATAAGCGACCTTACCGTGCACATAACATTCAAATAATATAACATAATTAAATGTACAATTACTATGGTCTCATAATCATAACTCATTCCATCACAAAACTTACCTCATATTCATCATTTCAAGCATTTAATAGATATGAGTTTCAAGTACATGCATGTACCATCTCAAAATGAATTTACACATAATATCATCTTTGACATACCCGTGAACTGCTTGGAATAATACTGTCGAATACTCGAGATTCTTATACACTAAGTGGCACAAATGTAGCCAATGCTACCTCAATCCCATATCACATAGTTGCTCGCACATGAGCTATCAACGGGCCTGCTCACATAAGCTGTCAAGTATTCGCAACATATGCGGGTATACTCAGCCACCGGTAGGACGTACAAGACCAACACCTGGATCACTTAGTCGCATAACACATACTAACCCTAGTGACATGTCACTTGTATCCTACCTTATTCCTAAGGTTCAAATGGGATTTCTCGCTTGTCGATTCGTCTTCGGACTCATTCATAGAATTGTACTCATTCACAAAAACAAACATACAATTCATGCAAAATTAAAGCATTTAAATACAATTATTCTAAAGCTTAATTTTAACATACGAACTTACCTCAGTACAAAATGGCTAATATTTCGATTTAGTCCACAACTTTGTTCTTTCCCCGGTCTAAGTTAGAACCTCATCTTTGTTGATCTATAATATCAAATTTAACTCATTTAATACTCACATTATGGAAAATTTTACATTTTTCCCTAGCTTTTCAACTTTTTACATTTTAATCCCTAGGCTCGTAAAATGAAATATAGTCAATTTCTTCAAAACCCAAGCCTAGTCGAACCATTTTCATACTCATAACAGCCCACATTCTTCATTAAATCACACTTCTACTACATATTTTTCAACTTTTACAAATAGGTCTTTTTAGGTATTTTCATCAAAAATCACTTAGTAAAAGTTGTTTATCTAACATCAAACATACATAGTCTACCATTAGACATCAAAATACAAAGATATCCAACATGGGTAAAATTTTAGACTTTGACATCTTTTCAAATTAGTCCTTGAAATAGCTAGATTAGGTTACAAAGATCTCAAAAGCATAAAAATCATTAAAAATGGGGCTAGAACGGACTTATAATCGAGCTTGAAAGCTTGGCCAAAACCCTAGCTATGGCTTTGTTGAGAATTTCTGGCATGGGGGATGAAATTAGAAAGATGAACATCTTTTATTTGTTTTATTTTGGTTTTATTTACAAATGACCAAAATGCCCTTAATGTCAAACTTTGAAATTTCACCTAGCCATGTCCATTTTTGTCCAACTTAAAGTATAATGGTCTAATTATCATCTAAGGACCTCCAATTTAAAATTTCATAGCAATTAGACACCTTTAGCTTTTAGAACACACATTTTGCACCTTTTTTTAATTTAGTCCTTTTAACTAAATTAAGTGCCCAAACGTCAAAAATTTCGAACGAAATTTTCATGAAATCATTTCATAAAACTGTAGACCATAAAAATATAATAAAAATAATTTTTACTGTGTCAGATTTGTGGTCTCAAAACCACTATTTTGACTAGACCCAAAATCCGGCTGTTACAACTCTCCCCCTTTAGGGATTTTCGTCCTCGAAAATCTTACCGAAAAATAGGTTTGTATACTGTTTTCTCATGGCTTTCTCAGGTTCCCACGTAGCCTCTTCGACCCCATGTCATTGTCATAAAACCTTCTCTAGAGCTATACTCTTATTTCTCAACTATTTGACTTCCCGACCCAAAATCTTGATCGGTTCTTCACCATAAGTCATATCTGGTTGAATCTCAATCTCTGTCGGAGAAATGACATGCGAAGGGTCTGATCGATAATGTCACAACATCGACACATGAAATACATTGTGAATCCTTTCCAGCTCTATCGACAAAGCTAATTGATATGCCACTGGCCCTATTCTTTCAATAACCTCATACGACTCAATGAAACGTTGACTCAACTTGCCTTTACAACCAAATCTTAGAATTTTCTTCCACAGAGATACTTTCAGAAATACTTTATCATCGAATTGATACTCAATCTCTTTTCTTTTCAAATCCTCTTAGGATTTATGTTAGTCTGGAGCTGCATTCAAACAGTCACGGATTACTTTCACTTTCTCTTCGACCTCTCTAACCAAATAACCCTGTGAATCTGTCTCTCACTGAGCTCGGTCTAGTACAATGGAGTTTGACACTTGCGGCCATACAATGCCTCATACGGTGCCATCTTCATACTCATAACAGCCCATATTCTTCATGAAATCACACTTCTACTAGATATTTTTCAACTTTTACAAATAGGTCTTTTTAGGTATTTTCATCAAAAATCACTTAGTAAAAGTTGTTTATCTAACATCAAACATACATAGTCTACCATTAGACATCAAAATACAAAAATATCCAACATGGGTAAAATTTTAGACTTTGACATCTTTTCAAATTAGTCCTTGAAATAGCTAGATTAGGTTACAAAGATCTCAAAAGCATAAAAATCACTAAAAACGGGGCTAGAACGGACTTACAATTGAGCGTGAAAGCTTGGCCAAAACCTAGCTATGGCTTCGTTGAGAATTTCTGCTATGGGGGATGAAATTAGAAAGATGAACATCTTTTATTTGTTTTATTTTGGTTTTATTTACCAAATGACCAAAATGCCCTTAATGTCAAACTTTGAAATTTCACCTAACCATGTCCATTTTTGTCCAACTTAAAGTATAATGGTCTAATTATCATCTAAGGACCTCCAATTTAAAATTTCATAGCAATTAGACACCTTTAGCTTTTAGAACACACATTTTGCACCTTTTTTAATTTAGTCATTTTAACTAAATTGAGTACCCAAACGTCAAAAATTTCGAACGAAATTTTCATGAAATCATTTCGTAAAACTGTAGACCATAAAAACATAATAAAAATGATTTTTACTGCGTCAGATTTGTGGTCTCGAAACCACTGTTTTGACTAGACCCAAAATCGGGCTGTTACAACTCTCCCCCTTTAGGGATTTTCGTCCTCAAAAATCTTATCGAAAAATAGGTTTGTGTACTGTTTTCTCATGGCTTTCTCAGGTTCCCACGTAGCCTCTTCGACCCCATGTCATTGTCATAAGACTTTCTCTAGAGCTATACTCTTATTTCTCAACTGTTTGACTTCCCGACCCAAAATTTTGATCGGTTCTTCACCATAAGTCATATCTGGTTGAATCTCAACCTCTGTCGGAGAAATAACATGCAAAGGGTCTGATCGATAATGTCACAACATCAACATATGAAATACATTGTGAATCCTTTCCAGCTCTATCGACAAAGCTAATTGATATGCCACTGGCCCTATTCTTTCAATAACCTCATACGACTCAATGAAACGTGGACTCAACTTGCCTTTACAACCAAATCTTAGAATTTTCTTCCACAGAGATACTTTCGGAAATACTTTATCATCGACTTGAAACTCAATCTCTTTTCTTTTCAAATTCGCTTAGGATTTATGTCAGTCTGGAGCTGCATTCAAACAGTCACGGATTACTTTCACTTTCTCTTCGATCTCCCTAACCAAATAACCCTGTGAATCTGTCTCTCACTGAGCTCGGTCTAGTACAACAGAGTTTGACACTTGCGGCCATACAATGCCTCATACGGTGCCATCTTTATACTCGACTAAAAACTGTTATTATAAGCAAATTCGACTAAAGGTAGATATTTTTCCCAACTATCTTCTAACTCCAACACACAACAGCGAAGCATATCTTTGAGCACCTGAATCGTTCTCTCAGATTGGTCGTCGGTTTGCGAATGAAATGCGGTACTAAAGTTTAACTTTGTACCCAAAACTTCTTGCAACTTCTTCTAGAATCATGAATTAAACCTCGGATCTCTATCCAAAATAATAGAAATAGGCACTCCGTAAAATCTCACAATTTCAGCAATGTACAATTCAACTAGCTTATCAAGTGAGTAATCGATACGTATCGGAATAAAATGAGTGGATTTCACCAATCTATCAACAACAACCCAGAAGACATCTTTCTTTTTCGGAGTTAAAGGCAAACCCGTTACAAAGTCCATCGTAATCCTGTCCCATTTCCACTCGGGTACCATTACTGGCTGAAGTAAACTCGAAGGTACTTGGTGTTCGACTTTTACTTGTTGACAAATCAAACATTTCGATACAAATTTAGAGATATCTCGTTTCATACCTGACCACCAATACAATTTTTTCAACTCATTGTACATCTTCGTACTTCCCGGATGAATGGACAGACAACCGTTATGCACCTCATGAAGAATTTTCTGAATAAGCTCAGTATCTTTTGGTATACAAATCCTACCTCAGAACATCAAATAATCATCAGTCCCCATTTGATAATCCAAATCACTAGTCGGTTTGACCTGAACTCTTTTAGCTTGAAGTTCTTTGTCATTTCTCTGAGCTTCACAAATTTGCTGAAGAAATACCGGTCTAGCTCTCAACTCAGCTAGAATCGAACCATCATCAGATAACGTCAACCTCGTATTCATTGCTCTCAAGGCAAACAAGGACTTCCTGCTCAAAGCGTCTGTGACTACATTCGCCTTTCCAGGATGGTAATCAATTACCAATTCATAATCTTTTAGTAGCTCAAGCCATCTCCGTTGTCGCAAATTCAAATCCTTCTGAGTCATCAAATACTTTAAACTCTTATGATCGGTAAAGATACGACATTTCTCATCGTACAAATGATGTCTCCAAATCTTCAAAGCAAACACTATGGCAGCCAATTCTAGATCGTGTGTCGGGTAATTTTTCTCATGTGGTTTCAACTATCTCGAGGCATAGGCTATCACTTTGCCCTTTTGCATCAATACACATCCTAAACCATTCAGTGAGGCATCGCTATAAATTAAAAACTCTTTTTCTGGTTCAGGTTGCACTAAAATTAGTGCCTCGGTTAATAATGCTTTCAACTTCTCGAAACTTTGCTAACATTTTTCGGACCATTCAATCTTAACATCTTTCCGCAACAACTTAGTCATAGGAGTAGCAATCATTGAAAATCCTTTAACAAAACATCGGTAATAACCGGCTAAGCCCAAAAAGCTTCTAACTTCAGATATATTCCTTGGCGGTTTCTAATCAATAATTGTTGAAATCTTACTCGGATCAACTCGGATACCATCTCCAGAAACAATATGTCCCAAAAATCTGACTTCTTGGAGCCAAAACTCACTTTTATTGAATTTAGCAAATAATTCCTTATCTCTCAAAGTCTGCAATATCGTTCTTAAGTGCTCAGCATGCTCAGTCTCATCTCGAGAATAAATCAGGATATCGTCAATAAACACAACCATGAATTTTTCTAGATATGATCAGAAGATTCGGTTCATCAAGTCTATAAAAACAGCAGGAGCATTAGTTAGTCTGAAAGGCATGACGAGAAATTCATAATGCCTATACCTTGTTTTGAAAGCAATTTTCGGCACATCCGACTCTTTAACTCTCAACTGGTAGTAGCCAGATCTTAAGTCAATCTTCAAGAATGTCGTTGCTCCTCTCAACTGATCAAACAAGTCATCAATCCTTGGTAAAGGATACTTGTTCTTTATAGTCACCTTGTTGAGCTGTCGATAATCAATACAAAGTCTCATAGATCCGTCTTTTTTCTTTACAAATAACACTGGAGCACCCTAGGGAGAAAAACTCGGTCTCGCAAAACCCTTATCTGTCAACTCTTACAACTGAGCTTTTAATTCTTTCAATTCGGTCGGGGCCATTCTATATGGGGCAATCGATATCGGTGAAGTCCCTGGTACTAAATCAATACCAAACTCAACTTCTCTAATCAGTGGCAACCCAGGCAACTCTTCTGGAAAAACATCCGTATATTCACAAACTACCGACATTGATTCAATTTTCAATTCAGACACTTTTGTATTCAACACATAAGCTAGATAAGCTTTACAACCTTTTCATGCATATCACTGAACAGACATCGAAGAGATCACAACAGGTAATTCACTTGACTATTCTGAATCAATCTGAAGAATTTCACCATTTTCACATTTCAGTTCAATAATTTTCCGTCTATAATTCACTACCGCATCATGCAGTGTCAACCAATCCATACCCAAAATAATATCAAACTCATCAAATGGCAACAACATTAAATTAGCTGAAAAATAGTGACCTCGAATCATCAAGGGACAATTCTTACAAACTCTATCAACTAATACATGTTTGCCTAAAGGGTTTGACACTTTAATCACAAACTCAGTAAACTCAACAGGAAAGCTCTTACTAGCTACCAATTTCATGTATACAGAAGAATTAGTTGACCCTGGATCAATCAATGCAACTGCATTAGAATTATAGAGATAAAAAGTACCATTGATAACATTGGGAGATGTCGCTTTTTCGCGAGCACGAATAGCATAGGCTCTAACAGGTCTCTAGCCTCGGATCTTACAGTTGAATCTTTGGTCACACCTTTACTACTGGTCGCATTACCTGTATTCCTTGGCAGTCTCCCTCTAGTGGTAGTGTTGCCCGATCTTGCATTCTGAATCTTTTCTTTCTCAGCCATCTCAGGGCAGTCTCGAATAAAGTGGTCTTGAGAGCCACACTTAAAACAAGTCCGGTCATTTTTTCTACATTCATCGGGATTTCGTTCGCCACAGTGCTGACATTCAGGCCTATCAGACCTAGTGTTACCAATACTCGCTACTGATGTGGTTTGGGCTTTAGAACCCGAGTATTGCTTCCCACGATCTCTGTTGGAATACCCAGCTAAGGCATTTGAACGAGCATACAAATCTCTCGAATTTTTAGACTGAGATTGAAATGATTTACTCATCGGCCTTTTTCTTGCATCTCTAGCCTCAGACTCAACTTTCCTCTTCTATTTGCTTAATTCTTTAGCCTTACAAGCTCGGTTGAATAGCACCACAAATTCCTTTAGCTCAAGTACTCCAACTAACAATCGGATATCCTCATTCAACCCATCTTCGAATCTTTTGCCCATGATAGCCTCAGTGGAGACACACTCTTGAGCGTACTTACTAAGCCTAACAAACTCTCACTCGTACTCAGTTACCGACACTCAACCCTGTTTCAGCTCTAAAAACTCCTTACATTTCTGATCAATGAACCCTTGGCTGATATATTTCTTCCTAAACTCATCTTGGAAGAATTCCCAATTAACCCTCTCTCTCAGTACTACTAACACAAGAGTTTTCCACCATCGATAGCCGAGTCTCTCAGAAAACGGCACAGCACATTTTAGACATTCATCTTGTGTACAAGACAGTTCATCAAATACCCTGATAGAGTTTTCAAGCTAAAATTTTGCTCTTTCAGGATCATCATTGAGATTTACGCAAAAATCTTCAGCCCTATGCTTTCGAATCTTATCAACCAGAGGCTTACTCAATCTCATAAATTCCATACATTGTGGAGCTACGGGAACCGACTGAGGAATAGGTGGGGGTAGAAGGGGTTGAGCATTCGGATTTGTTCAAACAAACTCTGTATACCAATTGTTCATCATGTGGAAGAAGGCTTCCTATAACACCCCAAACCCGGTCAATACGTTACGACCAACTCTGGATTGTTACAGGAATGGTAGTTTTGAAAATTTAACGGTACATCTTAACTTGTGAAAAACTTTTCGTTTTAGTGGTTCCATGTTAAGGGTAATTTAAAATTTGGTTTGGATATATCTTACCAACTTCTTATTAGATTACCTCGAAGCTGAAAACGGGTTTATTTCGTAAAGCCAAACTTAGAAAATTCCAGTGAGGTGACAGTTGAAAACAATGTTGAGGAACGTGACCTTTTGAAAATAATATTTGTAGTTCTATGAAAATCCCAAGTTTAATTATTTATTGCTTGTGAACTGTTTGTTAGTATTTTGGAAAAAAACTATTATTTACATTTTAGGAAAACCCCAAATTTGACAGTTTATAAAATATATAATATTAGCCTTGAATCAAAACCCAATTTAAAGTTAAAGTGGCCTTATTACGTAAAAAAAACCCGAATTAAAATAAGTTCAAAATAAAGTACGAAGTTTGCAAAGGAAATAGTAACGCATGGCCACCTCGAGTCCGCCCTGGCTCCAAAACCCTGGATCTAGTGATTACCTGCAAAATTCAGCAGAGGGGTGAGTCGCCGAGACTCAGTGTATAAATCCTCGTATACGCAAACTGGGCCTTAGGCCCACAGATGCACATTGGGCCTTAGCCCACTCAATATGGCATATATCATATGTATGCAATGCAACCCAGCCCAATCTAGTTATCCATCCAAACACCCGTGGCATTATGCCACTGTGGTTTTTGACCACCGTGGTCCTAGACCACTCGTGACAAAGTCACTAAAATATATAATCGTGGGGCCAACCCACTGTGGTCTCAGGCCACCGTGACAACCTCTGATAAGTTTATGTATTCGTGGGGCCAACCCACTGTGGTCTTAGACCATCGAGACAAGTCACTAATATAAGTACTCGTGGTTTCAAACCACCGTGGTTCTTAGACCACCGTGACAATAGTCACTGATTCTCACTTCCCCTTTCATTCAATCCCGAGCCCATGCTCATTTCATCATGCTAATTATGAATGCAAACATACCCACAAAGTATAACAGTTAATTATTTCATACATGCATATAACCGAAAGTATCATCATAATAGATCTTACCCGGTTCCAACCTTACCCACGAAGGTATCTCGACTGTCGATACAGTCATTTCGGCTTTCAGCCAACGCAGTTAATAATGCAAATAGTAAAGAAACGTGTGAGTAATACACACCTGATAACGCGTAACACTAAGCTTTCTACGTCGACGCTTCCACTAGCAGGGACAATGACTATTTGCCTATCCTAGGCAGACGTCGGCTCCCTACCACAGCCCGGTAAAAAATCCCGAACCGCCGACACCTCACGACGCTTAAATTTAGGAGCGGTGGCTATGGGTAAACTCCCCTCCTCAGCTTGACTGTTTCTTGAATCCATGAATAGATTTGATCAGAGGTAGAGAAAATGTTGATTGACTATCAAAAGAATTGATTAAAGCAGACTACAACCAATGGGGGACATAATAACCAAGAACCAAAAAGAAGTGACTCCTACCTTGGTAAATGATGAACCACACAGCAACTGGTTCGGCCTTGAATCAAAGATGAGTTGAGAGAAATAGAAGTTCGGCCTAGCAGTCACAAAGAGACCTTGAGTATACGGTGACTTAAAGGATGGAAAAAGGTATTACCCGAAGTTATCTTGCGTTGAAATAGGTGATGAAAAGCCAAAGCATATTCGGCAGAAAAGTAACCCTGCACACCTTAGGCTACTCAACTGGCATTGATTTGGAATGAAAAGAAGAAACAGAGATTCGATTAGAGAAAATGGAGATAGAGGATTTTAGAGAAGAAAAGAGAAAGAAACCGAAAAGAAAAGGAAGATTCGGCTATTGTAACAAGAGAAAAAAGAAACATTACCTTCAATAATCCAGAAGCAGGGTGAAACCGATTCACTTGACCAATGGAGCTATTCAGCTAAAGAGAGAAAAGGCAATGTGTCAATGGAGATGATGTAAGGTTTCGGCTAAAGAAGAAGAAGTAGAGGAGAAAGATGAAACACAAAGAAGTGGGATAAAAGTTTCGATTGTGAGGTTTAAGAGAATGAGTAAAGGAGAAGAAGGGATTCGACAAAGGGGGGTGGCTTCAAGGAGTTTCAGCTAGAGAAGAAGAAATATAGAAGAAAATAAAACGAGGAGAAACAAAATGAAGAGAAAACAAGGAGTAGACTGAGGTTCGGCTATGGCTTGTCGAAATAGGAAAGGATATGCAACAGAGAAAAGTGAAAGTAAAAGGGTGATGGTTTCGGCACAGGTATAGGGAAGAGGAGAGAATATTTTATGCAAATTCAATTTTTGAGAACATTTGTTTCCATCTTATGTTCAGGTTAGTCATGCCTCTCTAAAGAACTTGTGCCTCTGTCCAAATTGCAAAATCACAAAACAAATTTCACTGTGACCAAGCCAAAGCGAGATACGATAGTGTTTTCAAGAATCAACAAATGCACCTTGAAAAAGGCTTTAGACTGAAAGAATGCAACTATACTGATTTCATGGTGCGCATTCGACAAATTGTCAAAGCTCTCAATTAAGAGTTGTTTTGTGAGAAAAGACCTAGTGCAGATGAAGAATTAGTTCATGAATTTTATGCGAATTAGACCTCAAACTAATTAACAAAATTTTCTGTTCGAGGAATCAAGGTACCAATAAGCTCAAACGCTATTAATGAATTCTTTGAGTTACCTGATTTTGAAGATGACAAATATTCTTCCTTGATGAGAAATATCGAGGCTGGAAATCTACAAGAAATTCTCGTGGAACTTACAGTTCCGAGTTCTAAGTGGACTGTGTCAAAGCATGAAACTCATACTTGTCGCAGAGAATATTTGACACCACTAGTGAAGGTATGGTGCTATTTCACTCGATTCAGCCTTATGCCTATTTCACATGGGACTACAATTTCATTGAGCGAATGGTCTTGTTATACTCAATTTTAGCCACAAATATCATTGATATGGGAAAAATCATTCTGAGAGAAATACGAAATTGTGCCACTAGACGTTCTGACCCAGTTTACTTTCCCTTTATGATAACAATTTTGTGCTTGAAAGCTAAAATTCTTGCAACCATAAAGAAGACAAGTTATAGCTAGGGCACAATGATAAACCGTAATATATACATATTTTAATCCCACATTTAGCATATTTTTTGGATGATTTATCCCCTGAATTGTGGAATTTGGTGCTCCTAATCCTTTACTTTTA
Source organism: Gossypium australe (assembly GCA_005393395.2). Classification (NCBI taxonomy): domain Eukaryota; kingdom Viridiplantae; phylum Streptophyta; class Magnoliopsida; order Malvales; family Malvaceae; genus Gossypium; species Gossypium australe. The sequence goes on from CM016620.1 coordinate 35,668,053, forward strand.
TGTTTTATACTTAGGAGAGCACCGGAGGATGAAAAGAATGAGAAACAGGCCAAAAATAGAGAAAATGGGCCAAAGTACGAAATTCACACGGCCTGGGCCTAAGCCACACGGTCGTGCCTCTTTAGCAGACCCGAACACGGCCTGGACTAGATTTACATGGGCTTGCCACACGGGCGTGTCCCTGTCGTGACCTGTTTTAATTCCACTCGGATTAGGATACTTAGGGGCAAAGAAAGACATTCTGAAAGCCTATATAAACACCCTAAGTGTGACCTAAAAGGGGGCCGTTCAGGGAGGCCGAGGAGCCAAGCTAAAGAGGCCGATTTGTGGGATTCACTCGAAGAAAGCCAGTTGATCCATCTCAAGAAGTCGGAATTATACTCAAGACGGAAGATCTTCCCTTCAATTTCCTTCAGGGGGTTTTAGGGTTTTTCTTATTTTTTTTTTTATATTTTCTTCTGAGATGTATTCTTTTATAATAATGAACTAAACCCATCAAATATCTGAGGGGGATGAAACCTAAGACGAATCTTGTTATTATTTTCTGAACTATATGATAAATACTTGATTTGTTCTTAATTATGTGTCCTTAATTCTTGTTTTAATATTTTAGGATATTGATTCAAGTATTGATGCCCTTAGGCAGTGGAGGAATATTCCCTGTTTAAGAGTAGATCTAGCATAGTTTAGCGGAGTTGATCGCAAACCCTAGAGATAGGATGATGAAAATCTGTCGGATTAGGGTCAAACCTAATATGGGAGTCCATAGATCGAGTTAATGCAATTCTAGGGGTTTTAATTAGAAAGAGATTTCAATTAATCAACCTAGGGTTAGAGGTTAGTAGCCTCGAGAGAGGTATTAATATAAATTAGGGAATCCTACGAATCGAGTCAAGTGAATAAATCGTCTGGTTCAGAGTTAAATAACTAGAGAAGTCTAGGTGCATTCTTCTTTGGGTATTGTCTTAATCAATCGTTGTCGTAAGTTAGTTTTTAGGCTCGATCATTCATTATATAAATATTAAGACTTTCAGACACGATCAAGTTTTTGGCGCCGTTGCCTGGGAATTGAAATATTAAGAACGCTCAATTTTTATTACTTTAGCCATATTTTATTTTTGCAATTAAATTTTATTTTTACTTTTCTAGATTTTCTTCTTTGCTTCTGGCAAGTATTCTAGCTTATGACTAGAAGAAACTCGTCAGGACCGCTACTCTACGATAGTGAAATTGAAAGCACAGGTCGCAGAAACCGAAAAGAAATAAGGAGAAGCCTTCAATACATACAAGAAGAGCAAGAAGACGAAATTAATACTACTGAAGATGTAACACCCCAAACCCGGCCCAAACACCATGATCGGATCTGACATGTCACTAAGAAGATTTAGTAAAACATGTCGCATTTTTGGAAAACATTTGTCGAGTTTAAACATTTATACCGGAAAACTTAATGATTTGATAATTTATAAAAGATATACATTTTATATGTTGCCTTTATGAATTAGAAACCGAAATTTAGTACATGCCCTAGTTTATATTTTTCGCCGAAATTAAGTGTCCAATAATAGTAAAAATCCTAAAAGAAAGCCCAGAGTATAAGGCTAGTGGCCCATGGCCTTATTACAATAAAATATAAAACCCAAAATAATTTAACATATTGAAGGAAAATTTAAATAAATGGCGTCCTTACTGTAACAAATCGAACTCTTGCATGGCCACATTGCGCTTCCCTCCAGCCCAGTCCGATGCACTAAGTGCTACCTGAAAAAATGTTAAATAATAGGGTGAGTCACAGGACTCGATGTGCAACCCTCGCGCACCATCAGACTGGGCCTTAGCCCCACAGAACAGATAATAAAATATAATATATCAGGAAATATGAAAAGCCCAAGCCAATCCTAGGTTTCCATCCGCTACACACCACCCTTACCTGCCAATCACACCATTGGGGATTTCTACAATCAACCCACACTGCTACACACCATCGATGGCAGTCATGCTGCAGTTAGCTGCTCATCGTCAGATCATGGCAATAGCTACTACAACAGATCATGGAAAAAGAAACCACTATAACAGATCATGGCAAAAGCCACTACAACAGAACACTTCCCCTTTCATCAATCACCCAACCCCGTGCAATCACAGAAATCGGCGTACATGTTTATCATATCCAATCAACAGAACCATTCACTTTAGAATGACAGAGATCACTAACCTGGTGATTCGCCTTTACCCTCCTCGGGTTTTCAACAGCCATGCCGGAATTTCGGCATTTAATAGAATATAACAGATTTATAAACATATACTAACAGGCAATCCAAATGGTGTGAGAATGTTACACACCTAATAACACGTAGTACTAGTCTCTATGTCGATACCCTCACTAATCAGATCTACTGCCCTTTGTCTACAGCTTTGCTGAAAAGCCGGAAGAACGCGAAGATAAGGCCTCTCCTATATTCGGCCAAGGGTTAGTGTTTTACCCGAATTATACGTTTAAATTAACATATCTCCTTACCTTGAAATCCCGAAAGTAATACAATCCGCGTGCTACTGAACTCTGGCTTAGAAATCTAAGCGATTGAATCCCCTTCAAATCCCGAAATGCCGCAAATGAGAGAAAACACCCGATTAGTTAACCATATAGCCATTCGGCCAAGATCTCTAAAAGCTGGAAAAAGATTGAAATCTCGCGAATCGACACTTACCTTTAGTTTTCTTCAAGATTCGACCCAAGCAAACACCCCAGAAGGAATTCGGCAATCACAGGAGATGAGATCTAGGGATTTCGGCTTTAAAGAAAATCCCGAAAGAGATGAACAAGAGGGAGATTTCGGCTACAAGAACAAACAAGAGTGTAGTTTTGGTTTTTAGTGAATGGGAGAAGAATAACAATGGAGATCAGAAGATTCAGCTAAAAGGAAATTTTCAAAGAAAGAAGAAAGGGTGAGGGAGGTGGTGATTTTCGGCTTTTGGAAGAGAAAAGATGAAGAAAGAAAACAAAACAGATGGCCCTCAAATTTTCGGCACACCTTTAGCCTATACTCAACCGATTTTCCCCCTCTCCTGTGTTTGATTTTTGGCCAACACTAGCCTTCCTGATAGATCCTCATCCTATCCCTTACCCCTATGAAAACACCCATCCAAAAGAGGCTTAATTATCTCCAACTCTTCCCTCCTTTATCAGCTTTAATTATCCACATATTAAAACAATAAAACTCCTATAATTTAGCCTTGTTGCCGTCCCCACATAGCTCCTCTATAAGTGTCGAATTTGGCCCAAAAACATGGGCCCCAAGTGGCCAAAACTTGAGCCCCTCCATCCACTAGTGACGCTACCCCCTGCTCCTTTGTAGCGCCACCAACCTTTGGGCCATAAGCCCTTTTTTGTCATTTAAAACACAGAACTACCCCTTAAAGTGCTAGAGTGTCTACACAAAAATTTAGTCAAGGCCTCAGCCCATTCTTGAGCCCAAATTGGACCCCTAACCCTTAATTTAATATTTTAAGCATACATCACATAAAATGCACAGGTCCAATAATTTGGGATGTTACAGTTCTACCCCCCTTAAAATAAATTTCGGCCTCGAAATTTACCTAATCAGAAAAGATGGGGATACTGCTGTCGCATAATATCCTCTGGCTCCCATGTCGCTTCCTCCGCGCCGTGGTTCCGCCACAAAACCTTGACCAAAGGGACGGACTTCCTCCTCAACACCTTTACGTCTCGATCCATGATTTGCACTGGCTCCTCCTCAAAGGACAAGTCTGGCCTTACTTCAATTTCTTCCACTGGCACAATGTGCGATAGGTCAGAATGATAACGTCTTAGCATCAAGACATGAAACACATCATGTATCCACTCCAACTCTAAAGGCAACTCCAGTCGATACGCCACTGGGCCCACATGTTCTAGTACCCGATAAGGTCCAATAAACTGGGGACTTAGCTTGCCTTTCCGACCAAACCTCATTACCTTCTTCCACGGTGACACTTTCAAAAAGACTTGATCTCCCACTGCAAATTCCAACTCCTTCCGCTTAAGATCCGCATAAGATTTCTGCCGATCAGATGCTTCCTTCAACCGAGCCTGAATTAATCTAACTTTCTCTTCCGTCTCCGACACTAGTTCTGGACCCAACACCTGACGCTCACCCAATTCTGTCCAACAAATAGGAGTACGACATCTCCGTCCGTATAACGCTTCATAAGGCGCCATCTGAATACTAGATTGATAGCTGTTATTGTACGCAAATTCCGCCAAGGGTAAATACTCCTCCCAACTACCCCTAAAATTGATGATGCAACCCCTTAGCATATCCTCCAAAATCTGTATTACCCTCTCAGACTGACCATCAGTCTGCTGATGAAAAGCGGTACTAAAGTCTAACCTTGTTCCCATTGCCTGATGCAGAGCCTTCTAGAATCGTAACGTGAATCTAGGGTCTCTATCTGATATGATCGACACAGGTACACCATGCAGTCTCACAACCTCAGCCACGTACAGCTTGGCCAACCTTTGCAGAGAATAATCAACACGAACCGGTATGAAGTGAGCAGACTTCGTCAATCGATCAACAATCACCCAAATCGAATCCTTCTTAGTGGGCGTAAGAGGTAACCCACTAACAAAATCCATCGTGATTCTTTCCCATTTCCACTGCGGAATCTTTACCGGCTGCAACAACCCCGAAGGCAACTGGTGTTCCGCTTTCACCTGCTGGCACGTCAAACACTTACGAATTCCATTATCTCTCGCTTCAGACCTGGCCACCAGAATTGTTCTCGCAAATCTTGACACATCTTAACCCCTCCAGGATGCATAGCGTAAGGGCTACTATGCGCCTCCTGAAGAATCATCTGTCTTAACTCCACATCCTTTGGCATACAAACTCTCTTACGAAAACACAGGACTCCATCACCATTCAAACTATAGTCCTCTCCTTCACCACTTCGCACTTGCCGGAGTCGAGCACTCAAGACATCGTCTAGAAGCTACTTTTCTTTGATCTGACTAGTCCACACTGGTCTCACTTAGAGTTCAGCTACCAAACTACCATCCTCATACAGACTGAGATGAGCGAACATCGCCCTTAAATCCGCTATCGCCTTCTAACTCAACGCATCCGCCACCACGTTAGCCTTGCCCGGATGATATTCGATCGAGCAGTCGTAGTCCTTCAAAAGTTCAATCCACCTACGTTGTCTTAGATTCAACTCCTTCTGGGTAAGGAGATACTTCAGACTCCTATGGTCAGTGTAAATAACAGACTTCTCCCCATACAGGTAATGTCTCCAGATCTTCAGAGCGAACACTACCGCAGCAAATTCTAAATCATGCGTGGGGTAGTTCAACTCATGCGGTCTTAATTTTCGAGACGCATAGGCAACCACCTTTCCATCTTGCATCAACACACATCCTAAACCCGTGTGTGACGCATCATAGTAGACGGTAAACTTTTTTCCCGCCTTTGGCTGAATTAACACTGGCGCTTCCGTCAATATTCTCTTCAGCTTCTCAAAGCTCTCCTGCTGATTGTCGGTCCATACAAATGATACTCCCTTCCTCAACAACTTAGTTAAAGGTGACGCTATCAATGAGAACCCTTCAACAAACCTTCTGTAGTACCCGGCCAATCCCAAGAAACTTCAAACTTCCGCCACAGACTTTGGCGGTTTCCAATCCAATACGGCTTCTATCTTCCGAGGGTCCACTCTAATTCCCTCTGCGGCAACTACATGCCCTAAGAAAGTCACTTCCTTCAGCCAGAACTCACACTTACTGAACTTTGCGTACAACTGCTTCTCCCTCAGAATTTGCAACACCACACGAAGATGTGCATCATGCTCCTCCTCGGACTTGGAGTAAACCAGGATATCATCGATGAACACCACGACGAACCGATCAAGATACGATTGAAATACCTTGTTCATCATATCCATAAATGTCGCTGGCACATTCGTCAACCCGAACGGCATCACCAAAAATTTGTAATGACCGTACCGAGTCCGAAACGTCGTCTTATGAATGTCTCCTTCCTTTACCTTTAACTAATGATATCCCGACCTTAAGTCAATCTTAGAAAAGACCGAAGCTCCTTTGAGTTGATCGAACAGATCGTCGATTCTCAACAGCGGGTACTTGTTCTTAATCGTTAACTTATTCAGTTGACGGTAGTCCACACACATACGCATGGATCCGTCCTTCTTCTTCACGAATAGGACCGGTGTTCCCCACGGAGACAAACTCGGTCAAATAAAACCTCAATCCAACAGTTCCTGAATCTGAGCTTTGAGCTCCACTAGCTCCTTCGGCGCCATTCGGTAAGGAGCAATGAACATCGGAGCCGTACCTGGAAGTAGCTCTATTCCAAACTCCACTTCGCGATCTGGGGGTAATCCTGGCAGCTCCTCAGGGAAAACATCCGCAAAATCCTTTACTGTTCTTACCCCATCGACAGTCACCTCCTTAGCGTCCAAAGCACTGATAAAAGCTAGAAATGCATTAGATCCTTTCCGCATCATCTTAACCGCCTTCAATGCAGATACTACGTTAGACAAATAATCCCTTCTTTCTCCTAGCACAACCACCTCCCCGCCTTCCGGGGTACTAAACACCATACTCTTTGTCTCACAATCCAACTTAGCACGATGCTTAGTCAACCAATCCATTCCCAAAATGAGGTCAAACTCCCCAAATGGTAATTCCATTAAGTCAGCCGCGAACACTACGCCTTGAGTCTCTAAAGGTACGTTCCTAAACAGTTTGTCTACTACCCTAGATTGTCCTAAAGGACTAACCACAGTCATCTTCCTAGTAGTTGTTTCAGAGTCTATACTTAGGGTCTCAGATACCGAACATGCAACATAAGAGTGGGTTGACCCAATATCAATCAAGGCAAGAAAAGGGTTATCAGCAATAAGAAACGTACCGGTTATGACGTCCGGTGCGTCACCATCCTCCTGTCGACGAGCTGCATAAACTAGACCTGGCTGCATTGCGTCTACATTACCTGCACCCCTACCAGGTGCTCCACGACCACGACCAGATCCATTTCCTCCTCTACTTAGGCCACGACTCCTCGGTCTGGCTGACCACCTCTCCCAGCCTGATCAGAACCTCGTCCCGTGGGCTGTGCCTGATTCACCTGGGGACAATCCTTAATCATATGCTCCGTGGATCCACACCTGAAGCATCCATCGATTCTCCTTCTGCACTCCCCATAATGTACCTTTCCGCACAAGTTACACGATCGATTCTGACTCCCAGTAGCAGATGTTGGCGCACGAGCTGGCCCATCAGACCTAGGCCTTTTCTGAAAATTTCCAGATGATCCCGATGGCCCAAAATTCCTCTTATTCCTATTCCTATCCTTATCCTTATTCTGTTTCTCAGTTCGCTTAACCTCCTCAGATATCTTAGCTTTCTCAACCAAAACCGCAAAGTCCCTTTCCCGCTGCGGTGCTACTAATACCCTAAGCTCATCCCTTAGTCCATCCTCGAACCGTACGCAACGCTCATAATCAGTCGCCACAATCCCTCGAGTGTAACGGCTCAACCGCAGAAACTCCGCCTCGTATTCAGATACAGATTTACTTCCCCACACCAAATTCAGAAATGCCTTCCTTTGGCCATCCACATAGCTGGCTCCAACATACTTTCCCTGAAACAACTCCTTAAAGTAATCCCAGCCAATCCGGTCTGCGGTAGTACCCTCCTTTAACGTGAGCCACCACTGATAAGCCTCGTCTCGAAGAAGAGACGCGACCTCCTTCAGCTTCTCCTCTATAGTGAAGTCAAGGTCATCCATTATACGCTCACTTGCCTCTAACCAATACTCAGCTGTATTAGGGGCTACGCCAGAAACACCCCTAAACATCTCCGCTCCGTTGGCTCGGAGTCGTTCCGACACAGATTTCCGAACTCTTGAACCCGTGCCTTCCCCAGCAACTCTTTCAAGGACCCGCAACATCGCCTGAGATACCGCATCATCTCCGAGCTCCTGGTCCCAAAATTCTCCCTCCACAACTGGCAGATTCGGCATCTCGTTTCCTGACCCGTGGCCAGACCCTACTGGCTCTGACACGGTCATCCTACCCCTACCACAACCACGCGGCGGACGTCCTCAACCACTTGTACTCATTCTTCCGATTGGCGTTTATTTGATTAGAAATTTTTACGAATTATTAACTCTTCCCACTGATTATCCACGAACAATCTTATGAAAACTAGTTTCAAGAGTGATTCTTTCGAATTCGAACCTATCTACAGTTTCAATCTCAAGTTTACCTCCTAATTCTAGAAACCACATACATTCACACCTCAACATACATATCACATCCATGAAGTCACATTCACCACATAAGGGTATTTTCTTCATTTCACTACCCAGGGGTTTTTCCGTAATTTCATCCTACAGGGTTTCTTTGTAATAAAGTATCTTGGAGATTTTCGAAATAAAGGTATATATATATTTTTAAAACAGGGGTATTCTGGAAAATTTGATTTCAAAAGAACAATAGTGGCATTCAGGTGTTTGTGGTTTTTGGTTGTTGTTGTGTGTTGTGTGTTGTTGTTTGTTGTTTTTTTTTTTTTAAAATTCTGTTGACTTTGTAAATCGGGGTATTTCCGTAAATCTGGGGGTATATCTGCAAATCATGGGTATCTTGGTAATTTTCAAAATAAGGGTATTTTGGTAATTTCGTGAAGTAGGGTATTTTGGAAATTTTGCAACCCGGGGCATTTTGGTAATTTTTTGTAAACCAGGGGTATTTTGGTAATTTTGCAAATTTTGATAATTTTCCAAATCAAGGGCGTTTTGAAGATCTTCAAATCAAGGATGTTTTGGTAATTTTTCCAAATCAAGGACATTTTGGTAATTTTTTTTCAAAACTAGGGTGGCTGGTCCCTTTCGGGTTTTAGTTAGAAAATTTTGGCCCGTTAACAAGTCCTCACGGTTAAGGTGAACAGTCACTACGCACGAGGTAGGATTCCAGCGAAGAGGAGGTGAGTCACTAGGACTGCTTAAGTGCCAGGCTCTTAGGATCCAATCCTAGACATGCGCATGCCTGTTGCCACACCCTAACCCAGCGACTTGTTCACGGGTTTGTTTAGTTGACTTAAGTCTTATGAGATTTAAGAAGTTGTTTAAGCTAAGCCTAGAGTCCATCAAGTTCTAATTTAAATATCTACGTCCCATAAAGCCCATCAAGCCCACATACATATATAACATACAGTGAGTTCAGAATACTTACCTGGCGGACTTGGGCCGGAGACGCAGGTGCCATGCCGAGAGAACCATCCTGTATTATTTATAAACAAGCATGTTTCAAAACCCATCTTTTAGAAAATGTTTTGAGCCCAAAACCCCACAGCCGAGTTTTGAACCGAGCTCTGATACCAATTTGTAACACCCCAAACCCGGCCCAAACACCATGACCGGATCTGGCATGTCACTAAGAAGATTTAGTAAAACATGTCGCATTTTTGGAAAACATTTGTCGAGTTTAAACATTTATATCGGAAAACTTAATGATTTGATAATTTACAAAAGATATACATTTTATATGTTGTCTTTATGAATTAGAAACCGAAATTTAGTACATGCCCTAGTTTATATTTTTCGCCAAAATTAAGTGTCCAATAATAGTAAAAACCCCAAAAGAAAGCCCAGAGTATAAGGCTAGTGGCCCATGGCCTTATTACAATAAAATATAAAACCCAAAATAATTTAACATATTGAAGGAAAATTTAAATAAATGGCGTCCTTGCTGTAAAAAATCGAACTCTTGCATGGCCATATTGCGCTCCTCTCCAGCCCGGTCCGATGCACTAAGTGCTACCTGAAAAAATGTTAAATAATAGGGTGAGTCACAGGATTCAGTGTGCAACCCTCGCGCACCATCAGACTGGGCCTTAGCCCCATAGAACAAATAACAAAATATAATATATCATGAATTAATATCAGGAATTATGCAAAGCTCAACCCAATCCTAGGTTTCCATCCGCTACACACCACCCTTACCTGCCAACCACACCATTGGGGATTTCTACAATCAACCCACACCGCTACACACCATCGATGGCAGTCATGCTGCAGTTAGCTGCTCATTGTCAGAGCATGGCAATAGCCACTACAACAGATCATGGCAAAAGAAACCACTACAACAGATCATGGCAAAAGCCATTACAACAGAACACTTCCCCTTTCATCAATCACCCAACCCCGTGCAATCACAGAAACCGGCGTACATGTTTATCATATCAAATCAACAGAACCTTCACTTTAGAATGACAGAGATCACTAACCTGGTGTTCACCTTTACCCTCCTCGGGTTTTCAACAACCATGCTGGAAGTTCGGCATTTAACAGAATATAACAGATTTATAAACATATACTAACAGGCAATCCAAATGGTGTGAGAATGTTACACACCTGATAACACGTAGTACTACTCTCTATGTTGATACCCTCACAATCAGATTTACTGCCCTTTGTCTACAACTTTGCTCAAAAGCCAGAAGAACGCGAAGATAAGGCCTCTCTTATATTCGGCCAAGGGTTAGTGTTTTACCCGAATTATACGTTTAAATTAATAGATCTCCTTACCTTGAAATCCAAAAAGTAATACGATCCGAGTGCTACTGAACTCTGGCTTAGAAATCTAAGCGATTGAATCCCCTTCAAATCTAGAAATGCTGCAAATGAGACAAAACACCCGATTAGTTAACCATATAGCCATTCGGCTAAGATCTATAAAAGTCGGAAAAAGATTGAAATCTCGCGAATCGACACTTACCTTTAGTTTTCTTCAAGATTCGGCCCAAGCAGACACCACGGAAGGAATTCAGCAATCACAGGAGATGAGATTTAGGTATTTCGGCTTTAAAGAAAATCCCGGAAGAGATGAACAAGAGGGAGATTTCGGCTACAAGAACAAAAGTTTCAGTTTTTAGTGAATGGGAGAAGAATAACAATGGAGATCAGAAGATTCGGCTAAAAGGAAATTTTCAAAGAAAGAAGAAAGGGTGAGGGAGGTGGTGATTTTCGGCTTTTTGAAGAGAAAAGATGAAGAAAGAAAACAAAAGAGATGGCCCTCAAATTTTCGGCACACATTTAGCCTATACTCAACCGATTTTCCCCCTCTCCTGTGTTTGATTTTCGGCCAACACTAGCCTTCCTGATAGATACTCATCCTATCCCTTACCCCTATCAAAACACCCATCCAAAAGAGGCTTAATTATCTCCAACTCTTCCCTCCTTTATCAGCTTTAATTATCCACATATTAAAACAATAAAACTCCTATAATTTAGCCTTGTTGTCGTCCCCCCTAGCTCCTCTATAAGTGTCGAATTTGGCCCAAAAACATGGGCCCCAAGTGGCCAAAACTTGAGCCCCTCCATCCACTAGTGACGCGACCCCCTGCTCCTTTGTAGCGCCACCGACCTTTGGGCCATAAGCCCTTTTTGTCATTTAAAACACAGAACTACCCTTTAAAGTGCTAGAGTATCTACACAAAAATTTAGTCAAGGCCTCAGCCCATTCTTGAGCCCAATCTGGACCCCTAACCCTCAATTTAATATTTTAAGCATACATCACATAAAATGCACAGGTCCAATAATTTGGGATGTTACAGAAGAGATGGCTGAGAATAATCTGCTACCTCTAGAGGTGGCCGAGAATCATGCTCATCGAACTGTGTATGATTATGCTAAACCTAATTTAACAGGAACTGAGTCAAGTATTATTAGACCTGCTATTGCTGCAAATAATTTTGAACTGAAACCTAACACAATTCAAATGATACAGCAATTTGTTCAATTTGATGGTTTGCAGGATGAAGATCCAAATAATAACTTGGCGAATTTCCTAGAATTTTGCAATACTTTCAAAATAAATGGCATTTCTGATGAGGCCATCCATCTTCGGTTATTTCCCTTTTCTTTGAGGAATAAAGCTAAACAGTGGTTGAATTCTCTTCCACGAGGATCAATCATTACATGGGAACAAATAACTGAAAAATTTTTGCTGAAATATTTTCCGCCGGCTAAAACGGCTAAGTTGAGGAATGATATATCTTCTTTTGTGTAGTTGGATTTAGAGACACTTTACGATGCATGGGAGAGATGCAAAGATCTATTGAGAAGGTGCCCACACCTTGGATTACCCTTGTGGCTACAGGTTCAAACCTTTTACAACGATGTGAACCCCTCAACCAGGCAGTTAATTGATTCAGCCGCCGGCAGAACCCTGAATAACAAAACACCTGAGGCTGCTTACGACTTCATTGAAGAGATGTCACTGAATAACTATCAGTGGCAAGTCACGAGGATAAAGCCAAAAAAAGTCGCCAGTGATTTCAACCTCAACGCAGTGACCATGCTATCAAACTAGGTAGAGGTGTTAAATAAAAAGATTGATGGTTTATGTGGTTCTTCGCAGGTACATCCAGTTATGCAGTGCGATACGAATGGAGGAGGGATGAGCAACACAGAATATCCGCCTTACAACCCGAACATTGAAAACGAACAAGCTCACTATATGGGTAACAATTTTAGACCTCAAAATAACCCTTATAGTAATACTTATAATCCAGGTTGGATGAACCACCCCAATTTCTCATAGGGTGGTCAAGGAAATCAGAGACAACAACCCCTCCCAGTCTTCTAACAACAACCTTATCCACAAAAGAAAAAGTCAAACCTTGAGGATATGCTAGAAAAATTCATTTCAGCGTCAGAAATTCATTTTCAGAATACTAAAACGACGTTGACAAGAGCTTAAAAATCAACTAGGACAGCTGACCAAGTTAGTTTCCGAAAAGCAACCAGGTCGTTTACCTACTAATACCGAACCTGAACCACAAGAGCAAGTGAAAGCAGTAACACTAAGGAGTGGGAAGGAATTGGTTGGAGTAGAAAAGAAGATGCCACAAGAAACTAATAGGAAAAAAAGTGAGGAACTCGAGAATGTAACACCGGTACGTGAAGAATTTAAGCCACCGATCTCATATCCAGTAAAGTTGAAGAAAGATTGCTTAGACGCACAATACGGTAAATTTCTTGAACTTTTTAAACAGTTACATGTTAACTTACCTTTTGTTGAAGCTATTTCACAGATGCCAACGTACGCAAAATTCTTAAAAGAGCTTCTAACAAATAAAAGAAAGTTTGGAGAGATATCAACAGTGGAACTTAATGAAGAATGTTCAGCCATCCTCCAAAACAAGCTACCAACAAAATTGAAAGATCCAAGAAGTTTCACTATTCCCTGTTTAATTGGTAGTTTAAACATTGAGAAAGCACTAGCTGATCTAGGTGCCAGTATTAATTTAACGCCTTATAAAATGTTTAAGCAACTTGGTCTTGGGGAACCAAAACCCACTAGGATGAGTATTCAGTTAGCTGACAGATCTATTAAATATCCTAAGGGAGTTATTGAAGATATTCTGGTCAAAGTTAATAAATTTATATTCCCTGTTGATTTTGTTGTGCTTGACATGGATGAGGACGTTGAGGTACCTTTAATTTTGGGGCACCCTTTTTTAGCTACTGCTAGGGCTGTTATTGATATAGGTGATGGTAAACTTACGCTAAGGGTAGGTGACGAGGAAATTATTTGTCAAATTTACGATGCTATGCGATATTCTAGAGAAAAATATGATTCCTGTTATTTTATTGATGCCATTGATCATTTTATTCTAGATTCTTTGCAGGAAATCATACATGACGACACGATAGAACTGTGTCTTACCCAAGGTGAGGGGGTAGATGATGATACGGATGAGTTGAATTCTAATACATCTTCCTCTAGACAAAAGAAAGAAGAGGACATTGAAATCAATGACGAACTAAAACAAAAACCCTCTATTGATGAGCCACCGAAACTGGAATTGAAACAATTGCCAAATCACTTAGAGTATGCATTCCTCGGGGATAATTCTATGTTACCAGTAATCATCTCTTCAGAACTGGAACTTGAAGAGAAAGACGAGTTGCTATAGGTACTAAGGGAACATAAAAGAGTCATAGCTTGGAAAATTTCTGACATTAAATGAATAAGCCCATCGTTTTGCACCCACAAAATTTTAATGGAAGATGAGTATAAACCATGTGTGTAACCTCAAAGACGATTGAATCCCAATGTAAAAGAAGTTGTTAAAGCTGAGGTAATTAAACTTCTAGATGCTGGAATAATTTATCCTATTTCTGACAGTACTTGGGTAAGTTCTGTGCAAGTCATTCCAAAGAAAGGAGGCATGACTATTCTAGCTAACGAAAAGAATGAATTAATTCCCACAAGAACAGTCACAGGTTGGAGAGTCTGTATTGACTATAGAAAGTTGAATGACGCCGCCAGAAAATATCACTTCCCTTTGCCCTTTATTGATCAGATGTTAGAAAGATTATCTGGGCATATGCACTACTGCTTCCTGGACGGACTCTCTGGCTACTTCCAAATTCTAATAGCCCCTGAGGATCAAGAAAAGACAACATTTACATGTCCATACGATACTTTGGTTATCGTAGAATGCCTTTTGGATTATGTAATGCTCTGCTACTTTTCAGCGCTGCATGCTGGACATCTTTGATGAACTTGTGGAAGACATTATGGAGGTATTTATGGATGACTTTTCAGTATTTGGTAATTCTTTCCATCTTTGCCTTAAAAATATAAAATGAGTTCTAATAAGATGTGAGGAAACGAACCTTGTGCTAAATTGGGAAAAGTGTCATTTTATGGTTCGAGAAGGGATTGTGTTAGTACACAAAATTTCTAGTAAAGGGATTGAGATTGACAAAGCAAAGGTTGAAACCATAGAAAAATTACCTCCTCCTAGTTCAGTTAAGGCTATTCAAAGCTTTTTAGGACATGCTGGATTTTATCGAAAATTTATTAAGGATTTTTCTAAAATAGTTAAGTCTTTAACAAAACTACTAGAAAAGGATGTGCCTTTCGATTTTGATCAAGAATGTTTAGATGCATTTAACACCCTTAAAAACAAATTAATAAATGCCCCAATAATAATTGCACCTGATTGGAACTTACCCTTTGAACTAATATGTGATGCAAGTGATTTTGCAGTAGGTGCAGTTTTGGGACAGCGGAGAGACAAGCATTTTCAGCCAATTTATTATGCTAGCAAAACATTGACGGCCGCACAAGAAAACTACACCACCACAGAAAAAGAATTGCTAGCTGTGGTTTTTGCATTTGACAAATTTAGACAGTATTTGATATTATCTAAAGTTGTCGTTTACACTGACCATTCAGCTCTTCGTTATCTTTTAACGAAATCCGATGCAAAACCTCGACTCATAAGATGGATTTTACTCTTACAGGAATTTGGTTTGGAAATTCAAGATAAGAAAGGAGCTGAAAATCTTGCAACAGATCATCTTTCTAGGCTTGAAAATCCACATATCAAAGAACTAGATGAGAGTGAGATAAATGACTTGTTTCCTGAAGAAAAACTATTCACTATATCTAACTCCGAGGTACTCTGGTTCGTAGACATTGCAAATTACTTAGCTGTTAACATCCTACCAAAAAGGTTAACACATCATCAAAAGAAGCGATTCTTTGCTGATGCGAAAAACTATTTTTGGGAGGATCATTTTCTTTTCCGTATATGTGCAGATCAAGTAATTTGGAGATGTGTTACAAAAGTAGAAGCAAGCAAAATCTTAGAACATTGCCATTCAGGACCTTCAGAGGACATTACAGCGGGATCAGGACAGCACACAAAACGCTCGAATCGGGTTTTTATTGGCCTACCTTGTTCAAAGACGCTAACAGGTATGTTGCTTTATGTGATAGATGTCAGAAAATAGGTAATATCTCTAAACGCGATGAAATGCCTCAAACATACATGCTATCATTCGAAATTTTTTATGTATGGGGTATTGATTTTATGGGCCCATTCCCTAGCTCATTTGGGAATAAATACATCTTAGTAGCAGTGGACTATATGTCAAAATGGGTGGAAGCTCAAGCTTTACCTACTAATGATGCCAGAATGGTAGTCAGATTTCTTAAGAAACTCTTCTCTCGATTTGGAACACCCAGAGCAATTATTAGTGATAGGGGTACTCATTTTTGTAATGCTCAATTTGACAAGGTCTTAAAGAAATATGAAGTACACCACAGAACAGCTACCTCTTATTTCCCTCAAACCAGTGGACAAGTGTAAGTAGCAAATCGAGAGCTTAAACGTATTCTAGAGAAAATAGTTGAATCAAACAGGAAAGATTGGGCATTAAAAGTAGACGATGCTTTATGGGCCTATAGAATAGCGTTTAAAACTCCCATAGGAACATCCCCATACAAACTTGTCTACGGAAAAAGTTGTCATCTACCATTTGAGTTAGAGCACAAAGCTTTTTGGGCTATAAAATTCTTAAATTGCGATCTTAAAATTGCAGGTGAGAAGAGAATGATGTAGTTGAACGAGCTAGATGAATGGCGAGCCAATGCCTATTAGAACTAACGACTATATAAGGAGACAACAAAGCGGCGCCATGATGCTCGTTTAAAGCAACCGAAGCAATTCGAAGTAGGAGCTTTAGTCATGCTATACAATTCAAGGCTCAAATTGTTTCTTGGAAAGCTGAAATCAAGATAGTCAGGTCCATTCGTAATCAAAGCTATTTTTCCCTACGGCACAATCGAGGTAACTCATCCGACTCATGGCACATTCAAGGTAAATGGTCAGCGACTGAAAATTTATAATGGTGAAGATTTTAGGGATATGAGAGAGGAGCTTCGGCTCCGTGAACCTTCATCTAGAAATGAAAATAGGGTAAGTCTAGCTTAAGACTTTAAACAAGCGCTTCTCAGGAAGCAAACCGAGCACTAACTACGCTAATGTCATATTTTCAATTTTTAGCACCAAACTACAACCTAACCAATTTAATGAAGTGCAAGTTTCCCTACCACACGGCCTTGCACACGGGCGTGGTCATAGTCGTGTGGACACCATGAATGGGTACATGGGTGTGGCAGAGATTGTGCAGAAACAGGACGAAAATTTTCCCCAATACACGGGCTCCGACTAATCGCCACGGCCGTGTAACTCGGCCGTGGTCGAAACTACCTAAAGAACACGAGATACGATAAATCCACATGCCCGTGCGATGCGACCGTAGCTGACACTGATTAATTGACATGGGCGTGCGACACGCCCGTGCATCTAAACCGTGGCCAACACTGAGTAAAGGACATGGGCGTTTGACAACGAGATAGTACACGGCCGTGCAAAATGGCCGTGTGGCCCAACACGACCAAGTAACACGGGCGTGGGACACAGTTCAGACGCACCTAAATTCAAAACTCTCGATTCACACGGCCCAAACAAATAGAACACGGGCGTAGCCTTTGCCCGTGTAGTCGATTTTCTATTTAAACTCCCTCCTATTCATCTTCTTCCCCAACCTCCCAAGCCCTATCTGTTCCCTCCAAGCACCCCCAAATCCTCCCCCTCCTTCCCAGCCGCCACTAATAACTCCCCTC
This sequence comes from Gossypium australe, assembly GCA_005393395.2. Classification (NCBI taxonomy): domain Eukaryota; kingdom Viridiplantae; phylum Streptophyta; class Magnoliopsida; order Malvales; family Malvaceae; genus Gossypium; species Gossypium australe. The sequence goes on from CM016620.1 coordinate 35,685,567, forward strand.
TCTTCCCTTCACTTCCTCTCTAACCTTACCCTTATTCACCTCTCCCTCCTCCATCTTTCTCTTCCTCATTCACAGACAACACATGCAGGCCACGCCCGTACGCAAACGCGACACCCACACCCTCCCACGACCGTGTGCCATCTCCACACCTCCGACGGTTCACTCTATTCCCTGTAAATTTACTCCATGTTTACTCCATGTTAATAATCTTATTTACTCCATGTTTATTTTCTTTTAGACCTTAGATTTATCCCTGTAAATTTCTAGTTTTCGTTCTGGATAATCATATTCAATATTGATAGTTATTTAAGTGTTATAGGTATTATTACACTGAGTTTTTAAGCCACTAGTATTAGGAGAATACTTAGGAACACTCTTTATTATCAATATCATCAGTTAATAATTTTGGAATCATAAGTTCTATCACTCTTATGGCAAAATATGGAATGATGTATCTTGCAGGAACATAATGTCGTCTTCCAGCAGCAAGAAAATCGCAGTCCTTGTCTCGAAAAAATGAAAGGGACCCGGCTCGTCATCAGCCAGCGCATCAGCCAAAATGCGACACACATTCTTATGATTTCCTCCGGGATCTCAAGAGGAACTTTTTCAGGACCTACGAGCACAACCTATTAGTCAAGGCAGATGTATCGACTGGGAAGCCCTGGAACACGTACAACTTGCTGATGATATTTGGGCCCTACTGACCACTTGTAACAGTTCGGTTTACACCCTAGTCGGAACAGTAGTTTTGGGACCACAAATCTGAGTCCGTATAATATTTTCATATTATTTTCTGTGCCGTTGATATGTGACTAAGCATGTGGTAAATTTTCGTGAGCTAATTTGTCTGTCTGTTTAATTTGACAAAAGGATTGAATTGCATTAAATGTGAAAGTTGCATGATATTTATTAATGTATCAATGTGTTGTGGCTTTTAAAAGAAAAGGCCTTAAGAGGCAATTAAACCATTTTAAAAGATAGTGGTTGGATAATGGACAATAATGGCCTTGAATTATAATTGTTTTATATGTTTATTAAAGGTCAATTTAGTAAATGAATTATAAATGTTTTATAATTAAAACAAAACATAAAACATGGCCATTGTTCATCCTATTTTAGCCAAAAATAAAAGAAGAAAAAAAAGGGTTTGAATGTCTCTAATATTCGGCTAGCCTTTGATTCAAACTCAAGGTATGTTTTTAGTCGGTTTTCGATAATTTCTACGTTTTTGCAATCGTTGCTTTGAGCTACAAAACCCATGCATTAATTTTGAGAATTGATGAAGTTTTTGAAATGAGCTTTTGATGAACTCATATGATTTATGAGAATTTATGGTGTTAAATGATAGATATGTGTTTAATGAACATATTTTGTTCTTGAATTTTTGATGAATTTAGCTAATTAGGGCTAAATTGAGAAAATAAAAAGTTGAGGGATTAAATTGCAAATTTGATGGAAAATATGGGCTTGTATGTGATGTATGAACATTCGGCTAAGCATGAGTATGTAATGATTTTGTGAATTTGATGTTTTGAGAAAAATGGACTAAATTGATAAATTGTGCAAATGTGAGGGTTAATTTGTAAATAGCCCTAAATGTGTGTCTTTGGATTGAATTGAATGAGTTAGTGAATAAAAGGGTTAATTATGAATATGTATAGATCAAGAACCGAGGAAAACAGACTTAGATCGCGGGAAAATGAAAGTAATCGAGTAACTGTTTTCGTTTCTGTTAAATCGAATCCGAGGTAAGTCGATATATAAATAAATGTATTTGTATTGAATTATATATGTTTATATGACTATGGATAATGATGAATGCATATGAGATGTTGTGTATATATAAATTCCAAGATAAGATAGTCATAGTGATAACATCTGAGAAATTCCGTTTGAACATAAAAATAGATAGGATTAACTATGTTATGAGATAAGTGATCGATATCTAATTACGTGTAAGACCCTGTCTAGGATAGAGGCATCGATATCTGATTACGTGTAAGACCATGTCTGGGACAGTGGCATCAATATCTGATACGTGTAACACCCTGTCTGGGACAGTGGCATCGATATCTGATTACGTGTAAGACCCTGTCTGGGACAGAGGCATCGGTATTTGATTACGTGTAAGACCCTGTCTAGGACAGAGGCATCAATATCTGATTACGTGTAAGACCCTGTCTGGGACAGTGGCATCGATATCTGATTACATACAAGACCACGTCTGGGACGTTGGCATCGTATTAATTCGAGTAAGACACTGTCTGGGACAGTGGCATCGACATCTGATTACATGTAAGACCACGTCTAGGATGCTGGCATTGTACGACTATTCTGAGTATTCTGTATATCCTATTAGATTTCGAACAGTTCAACGGGCAAGTCTGTGATACGAATGGCTTTGTAAATAATGAATTCGTTTCAGGTACGTTGATTTATACACTAAGTGTGTATATAAGGTGAGTATCTATGTGATCTTATAATGATGATTATGTATATTGGGATAACAATATGATAATTGATATATGAAAGTAAGCATGAAAGAGCTATGTATATATATAAGACTTTTGAATTGATGAATGTGGCAAATATGGCCAAGTACATGGACCAAAGCATATATGTAATAGTTTGCTAAGTAATTAAGATGTGCCAATGTACCTATGTGCATATATGCCTTCCATGCTAAGTTTGTTCGTATTATGACTTACTAAGCTTTTGGAAAGCTTACTCTGTGTGTGTTTTCTTTGTTTTATAGGTAGTCAAAGCTACTGAAGGCTCGGGACCGTCAAGGATCATCATCACATTATTCAACTTGTTTTTGGTACCTTTTGGATATATATATTTTTTGCTAGATATGGCATGTATAGGCTAGTCTTTTGTATTTGTAAATGAAGTGAATTTGGCCATGTGATTTGGCTAGTTATATGTTGGTATTATGTTTAAATAAATGTGATATATGAAATATAATTTGGTATGGTTGAAGCATGTGAATTGGTCAAGTTTTTGGGTAAGCATTTGGATGAATTATACTTGATATATATATGTTTTGGTCTAGGAAGTTGGCATGGTTGAAATGGATATTGAACGTTTAGATTGAATGGTTGTTTTGGTTGTCTAGTATGCATGAAATGTGTTGGTAAATATTGCTTGTAGGTATGACCCAAGTGGGTGGCATTTTGGCCTTGAAAATGGCCTATAATGTCACACGGTTGTGGCACATGGGCATGCCTAGTGACCGTGGGGCTAATTCATAGCTAGCATCAGAGTACACGGCCTTGGCACACGGGCGTTCCTAGTAGCCGTGTGATTTTTGACAGGATCGACCACGGCCAAAGTATACGGGCGTGCTTGGTGGCCGTGGAGCAAAGGTTAGTTTCGACCACGGGGAGGACACACGGGTGTGTCTAGCAGCCGTGGGAGGCACACGGCCTACCCACACGGGCGTGTAAGCCCTGAAACTTAGAAAAGTTTTAATTTTCCATGAAATTTTGTATGTGTATCGATTTAGTCCCGACCCGGTTTATAAGCATGTTTTGGGTCTCGTTGACCGTATTAAGGGACATTATGTTTGAGATTGACGGATGAATGTAAGAACTTCTAAAAATGTTTTTGATCGGTCTGGTAACGCCTTTAACCCTAGTCCGACGACGAATACAGGTTAGGGATGTTACACCACTGACCCGTGGAAGCGCTTTTTCAGTATTGTCGAGCCCACTTACCTCGAACTAACATTAGAGCTTTGCTTTACTTTTCATTTGCAGGTGGTAATGACAAACCATGACGACCCAGGCACCATTCAGTTTCGTCTAGGAGGTTTGGTTTGGGAAATGAGTGTCCCCGAATTTGGAGTTGCTCTGGGACTCTACAGGAAGAGTTCATGAGGGAATATGATCTTGCGAAACTCCATCACCACATCCATAACTCCCCTGTAAGATGTTGGTATAATATAGCCCCCGCCTCGTCCACTTATGACCCTAGTCGCTCCAAGACGACAACTCTCGCCCCATCTTTGAGGTACTTACACGCCATCTTAGCTCATACATTGACAGGAAGGCGAGAGAGCACCGGGGTAGTTAACACTCATGACGCCTATTTCCTATGGTGCATGGCGAACGGGCACGTCTTCGACCTTGCCTACTTCATCACTCTGGCCATCCAGCATCAGACAGAGCGACATCGTAAGGGGGTCATTTCTATGGGGCCTTATGTAACACGGCTTGCGAGACACTTTGGTCTCCTAAACACCGCAGCACAATCAGCCTCGTACACCTTGATAGGCCAGATGTCTCCACAGGGCATCTCAATGATGATAAACATACGGATGATCAAGCGTCACCGTGGGACTGATCCTCCCCAATATCGGCTAGCCCATACCACTAAGGAGGATGACCTTGAGGACATTACTGACGATGTCCCACACCCACATGAAGAGTCAACACCGAGCCATCACCCAGTTCATGCGGCAGCTTCTCTTTCGGACATATCTAAGCACCTTACGCGATTTGAGTAGCAATGCCTCCAATGTTTCGACAACATCGACGCCACCCTCCACCAGATATGTCAGCACCTTCACATTTCATCGCCTCCCCCACCACGCAATCCACTGGCGATGAGGACTTTTGAGTCCTTTTTCTTTTACCTTTATATTATTTTCGTGCTTAAAATGTTAATCTTCATTTTATCTTTTACCTTTGACTAATGTTTATTTTAGTTATTTCTCAGTTCATAATCTCTATTATCCAATTTACATTTCTTGGCAATATTTGAGTAATCCTTACAATGATAACAAACCGAATGCTTTTATCACAGTTAAAAAAAGCATAAAATAGCACCATGGAACACTCAACTTTAAAAGGAAAATCACCACACCACAACACTCCCAACTCAAGGAATCCATCCAAAATTCAGGAAGTGTCACTTCTCCCTATCTCTTATGATTTCATACTATTTATCTCTATATATATCTTTGTACATTGAGGGCAATGTACATCTTAAGTGTGGGGGTGAATTTTATTTTGAAAAGTTCCTAACTTTTTGCATTATTCTCAAATCCCTGAATTATGTCTTATTCTTAAGTAATTTTCTCATATTACTATTAGAAGAAATTTCCTTTGATTCATGATTTTCATTAATATGTTTTGGATTAAATCATTCATAATTGTGCAGTGATGATTTAAACTCTAGGAGACTAGAGAATCAAGCATGATGAGTTTATTATCAAAAATTAAAATTTTGTTAGGTTGTCTACCTGAATCTAATTTTTGTGAGATCTTGAGCCTTTTAGAGCATACATTCTTTCGTGCTCATTTTTTTTTTATTATGAGTGTGTCAACATTGAATTGTTATTCTAGAACTTGCTTCGATTATACATGTCAAGACCACATCATTGATTTTGATATACAGAGATGATAAAGGCACTTAGGATTTAACCCACTTACTCCACTAAAAACCTACCCTCACAATTAACCCCTAGTGAACCCCTTTGATCTTAACAACCCTTTTATTGACTCACCCACTAATATGAACCCAAAACCCATCCTGTATTTGTTATCACCATTTTCTTGACTCTCTTTTTGCCGAGATTTGATTTTGAGCAGTTGCCTAATTATGTTCTATATTTTGGTTGTTAAAGTTCCTTCTTATTATTGTAAATATTTGTTCTTAAAAAAAACGTTGGAAAGATATTCATTATTAATTCTATGTTGTTGGAGCTTAAGCAATTAATTCCACATTCTGAAAAGAAGCTCGTGTTATTAGTATTTCAAGTTTTCAATTGATATAATTATTCAGGATTAGTTCATTTTTCTAGTTAGATATATTGTCAATTCAATCTCGATTCTAACCCTTTAATTCAGCCTTTATCCACACCTTTAACTTAAGCCCCATTACAACCCGATAAAGACCTTTTGATCTGTGTATCATTTCATTTTATAGTGGTGGAGATTTAATTTTCATGCAAGCCTATGGGATTAACTTTTCATGTTCGACTTTTGATTACTTAATTTTGAACCTTAAACACTTTGAGTGATTTGAGTGAATCTTTAGTGGGGATGTCAACTCTTGTTGATTTTGAATCAAAGGTGATTATTTAGGTCAGGGGAAACGCTTATATTTTTCGTACTACAAAAACTATGACTTTGATTGTTTGAATCTTTAGAATGTTTTTTGGTTAAATTATCAATGTATGAATTACCTATGAATTATGATTAAACACTATTGATGAATATTATGAATTAAAGAAATTCATTTTAATTGTGAGTTGAGAACTTTGCTTGAGGACAAGCAAATGCTTAAATGTGGGGGTATTTGATAAACCATAATATATACATATTTTAATCCCACATTTAGCATATTTTTTGGATGATTTATCCCCTGAATTGTGGAATTTGGTGCTCCTAATCCTTTACTTTCATGTTTTATACTTAGGAGAGCACCAGAGGATGAAAAGAACGAGAAACGGGCCAAAAACAGGGAAAATGAGCCAAAGTACGAAATTCATACGGCCTGGGCCCAAGCCACACGGTCGTACCTCTTTAGCAGACCCGAACACAGCCTGGACTCGATTTACACGGGCGTGCCACACAAGCGTGTCCCTGCTGTGACCTGTTTTAATTCCACTCAGATTAGGATACTTAGGGGCAAAGAAAGACATTTCGAAAGCCTATATAAACACCCTAAGTGTGACCTAAAAGGGGGCAGTTCAGGGAGGCCGAGGAGCCAAGCCAGAGAGGCCGATTTGTGGGACTCACTCGAAGAAAGCCAATTGATTCATCTCAAGAAGCTGGAATTATACTCAAGACGGAAGATCTTTCCTTCTATTTCCTTCAGGGGGCTTTAGGGTTTTTCTTATGTTTTGTTTTATATTTTCTTCTGAGATGTATTCTTTTATAATTATGAACTAAACCCCTCAAATACCTGAGGGGGATGAAACCTAAGACGGAACTTGTTATTATTTTCTGAACTATATGATAAATACTTGATTTGTTCTTAATTATGTGTTCTTAATTCTTGTTTTAATATTTCAGGATATTGATTCAAGTATTGATGCCCTTAGGTAGTGGAGGAATATTCCCTGTTTAAGAGTAGATCTAGCATAGTTAAGCGGAGTTGATCGCAACCCTAGAGATAGGATGACGAAAATCTATCGGATTAGGGTCAAACCTAATATGGGAGTCCATAGATCGAGTTAATGCAATTCTAGGGGTTTTAATTAGAAAGAGATTCCAATTAATCAACCTAGGGTTAGACGTTAGTAGCCTTGAGAGAGGTATTAATATAAATTAGGGAATCCTACGGATCAAGTCAAGTGAATAAATCATCTGGTTCAGAGTTAAATAACAAGTGAAGTCTAGGTGGATTCTTCCTCGGGTGTTGTCTTAATCAATTGGTTTTCCCAAAAGTATTTTCCCCAATTCATTCTCTTTGTCTTAGCATCTTTAGCTTAGTAGTTAGTTAATTTTAGATTAAACAACAATTCCTTTAATTCTTAGGCTAAATAATAAAAAGAAAGTCAGTATTAGTACTTTTGGTTCCCTTGGGTTCGACATTCTGGTCTTTCCACTAAACTATACTACTGTTCGATAGGTGCGCTTGCCTCAATCATTGTCGTAAGTTAGTTTTTAGGCTCTATCATTCATTATATAAATATTAAGACTTTCAGACACGATCACACAATCAAAGATTGGGACCTCTACCGAATAGCCGAAGATTCTGTTCTGTAGCAACAAGTTGAAGAGAGCGAGGATCCCGAAGAAAAAGAAGAAGATCCCACGAGATCGAACCAATGCAGTCAGCTGAAATCCCTAATAAGACAGAACCAACGGAACCAATAACCGAACCTGACATGGCAACCTTAATATTCAGAACTCAATCGCCTCGCCTAGATCTTTGAGATGAGCTGTCAAATTTGATGGACATAATGCAACATATGCAGTGGCAACAATAAGCTTATTGGAGATATTCAAAAATACGAGATGACTCAATGAGAAGCGCTCTTACTAAAATATTCAATAACCCATTTATTTTTGTGCCTGAGTTTCCAGATTTTATATTTGAACTATGGAGTCCAATATGGAAGAAGGAACGAAACAATTCATGCAAAAGCAAAGACGATGGAGCAAAAGATGAGTCGGATTCTGAGGGATCTACAAATAAATAAAAAAAGGGATCTTTACTTTATTTTATTTTCTTTCCTAGGTTATTTAATATTTTAGGATTAGATTCTATTATGATTTTTATTTTTTGCATAATAAAACAAGAGGTGGAAATCATAAATAAAAATGAACAAGTTTTAAAATAAGTAGTGTGGCAATAGATATACATGTCTAGAATTGGATCTAGAGAGAGCTTAGTACTTAAGCAGTCAAATTGACTTACCTCCTCTTTTCTAGAATCCTACCTAGTGTATAGTATCTATTCACTTCTAACAATGGGGACATTATTCATCTTAAGTAGGGGGATCGAAATTTGAAATTATTTCCTCTTAAAATAAAATTATTTTTTAATTATGGTTAGGTTATATTTTGTTCAAGAATTTAAAATTTTGTTAAGTATGCTAAACTTCAGTATAAGTAAAGTTCTATTATTTCAATAATTGTTATATTAGTTGAATTATGACATAAATGTACTGTTAATAAAGTATGTAAATCCTACCATAAAATTTTAGTCCCTTAGGAAAGCTAGGCATGCATGAAAGTTTAAGTCTCTAGAATTGACTTAGTAATTTCTTGAGACGAAATTCTAAGAAGCATGGAATGTTGAAAATGATTTAGGCAAACTTTTGTTTGGCCGTTTGAGCCTTTCAAGCCAAACTTGATGAATTTTTATCCCTTGAAACCCAACTTTAAGACTATATGGGCTTCCCAAAATAGTCCAACATGCTGACCTAATCAGCTCAAATTAGCTTATTATTTGACTTAAAAATCAGCCCTAAAACTTTCCTTGAAATTGCATTCAAACCCCTCCACTTTTTGTGCTTTTAAAGATTCATCCCAAGCTAAATTTAGCAAGTTTGAAACATTCAAACTTGCCACATGTGTGGCCAGCCAAGGGGAGCATATGGCTGCTGATCTTTTGCTATTTTTAGTAGTCAATCCCACCTATAAATACCCCCTTCACCTATTCATTTCATCACATATTTCATTCCTCACAACTCTTTTTCTTTCACTCACTTTCTATTCTTCTTTCCCATTTTTCTTTCTTGTCCCTTCCTTGTCGATTTCCCTCTTAGAAAAGAGCCCTTCAATCACCTTGGGTAGAAGCATTCAAGTGCTTGTATAAGCTCGGTTCAACAAGAATGAGCGTAGAAGGAGGAGCGAAGCAAACTAGTCAGGTTTTGGAGAAACACCGGATTTGATTCTAGATTCCTATCCTTTAACTTTTATTGTTGTTGTTATGAATATTTCTATGAATATTTGTTATGTTATTATTCTATATTTAATTAACATGGCTTAAATTTAATTCGTGTTAGGTTGATTGCATTTCGACCATTTAAGTTATTAAAATTGTGTTTATGTTGTTATAGGTCTTGGTAAATTGTTTGATTAAGTAAAACCATGATTATGTTATACTTGCATTATAATTGTAAAGTAACTAATGAATTAATTATTAATCGTATTGAAATTGTAATTAATTGACACAATACTTATTTAGTGCATGTTTAATCTTCTAAGGTAGCTGAGGGTTAAATTAGCGATGGTATTAAACGGTACATTAGCCTTGCATAACTTGAAAGATTATTGTGATTAAATTGTTTCAATGTAGATATATAATGTTACTTCACTTAATCTTTTACTTGCTTATTTAAATTGATTAATTGTTTGAATTGGCATAGTAATATGTTCAAGGGATTAGTTAATTTAGCAAGTCTGTATGTGCTATAGTTAACAAATTACAAAGTTGTCGTGAATTTATTCGTAACAACATGAACATTGTTTTAGTAATATTAAGTTAAGAAATGTAATTGATCTAACACAACTATGTCATCTTGATTAAAATCTTCTTTTGAAATCATGCATTGAAAATTTTATTTTTATTTTTATTTTATTTTATTTTACTTAGTTAAATTTTAGTTTTAATCACTTCCTCAAAATCAAAAAATTTTTAATCACCAAAGTGTTTCAATTTCATTTCATAAATAATTTTCTTACATAGTCTCTATGGCCACGAAAACTCGACATTTATTTATCACTTTATTACTTGTTGCGATTCTGTACACTTGCACATTTCCATCGTTCCAACAGACGAGGAAGGGGATGCAAGTGAGGAAGAAGGGGTTGCATACGCAAACAAGGGGGAGAAGTTAGAACCTGAACCAATCCGACAGTGCGGTCTGGATGGTTCAGAAGTGACACTATTTTCTAAACCAAATCCGATTACAACAGAGCTGAACCTTGCGAGTCTGACAATGAAGCCTTGGACAATGCTCCAGATCTAGATGTGCAATTCATGGTGTATGGACCTCTGCCCCATATGACGAACATCAACCTACATACCAAAGGTGGTTTAGATTTCAGGGCTTCCGCACAGAACACCTGGTCATGCAACCGCATATCGTGATGTACAAGTACTGGAAGTTGGAATGGAATACCCCAACAAAGATGTTTTCCTTACTGCATTGAAGTGGTACAAGATCAAGAACGGCGTGAACTACTGTGTCATGAATCCCTATTCCAAGAAGTTCGAAGGAAAGTGTGCAACAAAGGACAGGAGGTGTAAGTGGAAAATCATGTTGTCTTACCAGAAGAAAACCATGATGTGGACGATAAAGAAATATCCCAGTCCCCATACCTATGTTGTGACAGGTGTAAGTCAAGACCATCCAAGGATAGATTCGAACATGATTGCTGATATTATTCTATTGATGGTGAAGGCCAGTCCCCGAATTGAAATATCAGTGCTGATTGCGGACATACGTAGCTAGTACCAGTACACTCCAATGTATTACAAAGTGTGGGTTGCAAAACAGAAGGCTATGGAGAAGTTGCATCATGGGTGGGAGGGTTCGTATAACTATCTACAGCAATGGTGTCAAGTACTGAATTGGTACATACTAGGTTCCGTAACCGATCTCGAAACGCACCCAGGGTACTGCGGTGATCAGTTGATCCCTGGGAAAATAGTATTCCACCGATTCTTTTAGACCTTTGAGCAATGCAGAGAAGTATTTTAGCACTGCAAGCCTATGTTCCAAATTGACGGTACCTAGCTGTACGAAAGGTATCAACAACGTCTGTTGCTTGATGTCGCTCAGGATGGTAATCGAAAGATTCTGCATATAGCGTTCGTAATAACTCTCAGAGAAACGATATATGTTTGGGATTTCTTCCTGAGTCAGTTGTGTCGCCTCGTTTGTCTGCATCCTGACATATGTGTCATGTTGGATAGGGGACTTGGAATACTCTCGATGATTGATCGTCACAGATCCCTCTGGGATCGCACTCATCATTTATACTGCATACGACATGTGGGATCCAACTACCACTAAAAATATCCTTTGGCAACTGAGCAAGATCTAGTCATTGACATGGGTTTATAGTTTGAACTATGTATTCACTACATATCGATTATTCATACCGGGTAATTTCATTGCACTAACCAGTAGCTATTTCTCGACAGGTTATGAGCTTGCCCAACATCGATTCCATGAAATGTTGAATAACTTGAGCACAATTAACGCTTACGTGCAATGTATGTATCAAATATACCGTTTAAACAATAGACACAGTTGTACGACGGGGGTCTACAATATGGGCACATGACATCAAACTTGGTCGAGTGCATCAATTCCGTACTGAAGGGGACACGTTATTTACTGGTAATATTGGTTGTCAAAGAGACATACTTTTGACTGAATGTCTTGTTTCTTAAGAGGCAGTCGACGTATGCTGGACAGATAGTAGGCGGTGGTAGATTCTGCGATGATGTGATGAAAGAGATTCGGCGAAGTACAAAGAGAGTGAACACCATGTATGTAGTGTGCCACTCACGTCGAAACCTCGATGTTTGAGTCATAGAGCATGGTGGGCCCAACTAGGAAATGTCAGGTGCATCCTATCATGTGAGCTTAACAAAAGAAACCTGTGATTGTGGGAGATTCTAAGCACTTCGATTCCCATACGCACATGCAATTGTCGCATATGAGGAGATATAGATTGAGTACGTGCCTTACATAACGACGCATATCAACTAAAACGCATTCACAATGTGTAGAGTCTTGAATTCGCACCTGTCCCTGATGAGAGTATGTGGTTGCTTGTGTCAAGTGCGTCGTTCGAGTTGGTGCCAAACAAGGACCTGTATCGCATCCCAAAAGGTCATCTAAATTCCACCCGGGTAAAGAACGATATGAATATTCGGGAAAGACACGCCAATAGATATTATGCGGGTATTGAAGAAACCCAGGGCATACGAAGACAACATGTTCTCTGTACAGAGATACGTTGGGGCCCTAACGTCGATAACATTACTTTCTACCAAATTTCATATTCATTAGTGTGCTTCGCATATTCCCTTTGGTTCAATTTCTTATTTATTGTTAACTTACATTTAACCCATGGAAAGACAAAGGGTATTCTTCAAATAGAGACTGTATACTAATTGTAATAATTAAAAATATACAAAACCTAAGAGGGATTTTTTGTAATAATTAATTGTTTTTTATTGATGACATTTTTATTTGCATTACAATATTTATAACAAAAAATACACTCAATCGTATCATTGGAGAGAATGTGTGTCGTAAGGCGGTGGACGACAGTCGCGTGGAGGATTTCTGCGTGGAACTAGGCATACAATCAGATGTGCAACCAGAGGTGCCTCTGGAGGTGTATCCGGAGGTTCGAGTCTGTAGACTTCCTCCTAGTCGTTGCCTATTTGATGGACTTCATCATCGCCTGAATATGCACCTAGCATGCCCCACTAGGCAATTCTTTTTTCGGGATCGGCACCGTCATCATCTTCCTTCGTGGTCGATTACTATGTCCTCCTTGCCTGCCATTGTGTATCCACCACTCCCACGTCCGATGGTTGCGATGATGAGCCACCTTAGTAAAACAGTGATGCGCACGATGTTTGGGTCACTATAGGCATGTAACCATAAGGTTCCCCGAATCTCGGGTACATTGACATCGACTCGGGCATCAACATCGGCATCGACTAATGCATGGGTGTCTGCATCGGTATCGTCGTCGGTGGCAGTGCATACGTGGGCATCTGTCCCAATATGGGGTTTAACATCAACATCAACATAGGGTTAGTATGCAGGGGATGTCGGTGCCCCAAAATATGAACTTGCAAAACAGAAGAGCCGACCACTTGCGGCAGTGGTCCGTAGTCCGGTGGTGCTTGTGAAAAAACCATAGGGTTAGTGAATTAAACAGAAATAAGTTAAGCGAACTGACCTGGATATTACGTAGCCACAGGTGGCAAATTTTCTGCCAGAGCTAATGACGAACCCATCGTGTGACCACGTTCCTTCCTACGCTGCTGTAGTGGTCGATGTTGCCTCTTCGGTCAAATTTGTCTACTCCTCGCCTCTAGTGGTAGAAGATACAGCTTTTCGACGGCTCTGAACCATGTCAAGTAATCATCAACTATCACCGTGTCCATCGAGAAAAATGGTGCACGAGCAAGTATGGATTCTATCTTACGATCCCAAGCTTGGATGTGCTCATTGTGCTTCTCCGCCTAGTCCTCGTCGTTCTTCCCCTATATGTCCACCTTATGCAGTTCGTTCATGTCTCGTGGTGGCGATGGAATTCATTGTCTATACCTGAACTGCTGTAGAACTCAGTTTGATTCATGCATTTTCATCGTCACGTACACTATCAACAGTACCTTCGTGTCCCACATCTCCCGGTTGTCCAACACTTCAAGCAGGATGCCAGATATGATCTCGGGGTCGAACAGTCCAACTCGTCAAATAGTCCCACGTTACTTGGCCCATGGTTCCACCTGTACAGGTGATATATTAGGCGAAACATATAATAAATAAAAACATTTACTGCACATACTACGTATTTATTGATAAATAATGTTTACCTTGTCACCAACAGGAACGTGTATGGGTCTGCCACTCTAGGACGTAGAAATGGTATTCGCCACCAAGCCCACGACTACAGTAGCAAGCAATTATCGGTTGACATCTTATCCAATTTCCTTACCCGACAAAGCTCTCGGTATAACGTTGACAACACGACAGATCCCCAACTTAGTTTTGCGCATTCACTGAAGTCCACAAGATGTAGAAGCCACCTTATGTGCACCAAATTTCTAGATTTATTAGCCATTAAAATGCCCCCGATTCATAATGAATGCTCGGGCGTACTGTTGTATGACCTCCTTTGTTGCGTTGTCGGGAAGCTTATCAAAAATTTTCTCCAATTAGTTGGTCGATATCCGACCACCTTCGAACCTGTTTGGGACCTTCCCCAACATTACCATGCAGAAGTCCACTTTCCCCCGAACCACCACTGATCCCATGATGACTGGTCCATCCACCGACAGACCGAGCTGTAACGCTACGACCTCGAGTGTGATATTACACTCACCACATGGAAGGTGGAAAGTGTGTGTTTTGGGCCTCCATCTTTCCACCAACGCGTTGATTAATGTGGATCGAGTTTGCAACCCCCTTGTATGCATGACTCATGTAAGAATCTAATCACTTGCAAGTATCGATCCCTCGTATTATGTAAACACCTCCAGCACACGACCGCCCGAATTTATAATATAAAAAATTATTTAGATTTATCAAATAACATTTAACATAATTAAAAATAACGAATTACCATTGCTAATTTGGAGGCGGAAATATGTTGTTGAAGTGGATAGAGAGGCATCCATTCTTGAGAAATTGATCCAAACAAATAAAATACGATATAATTAAAAAATAATATTTTTAAATGAAAATATAAATAAATTTTGAATAAAAATCTCGAAAGAGTTGAGAGAGTTGAATGAATTTGAGAGAATGATGTGAATGAAAAAAAAATGAAATTTGGGGGTATTTATAGGTTTTAAAAAATTACCGTTGGGTTTTAAATATTTTTTATCATTTGGCGCAATGGTCAAAAAGTCGTTGCAGTTAACCGTTGACGGAAACGCATCTTATTGAAAGCACTTTATTGCCATCTGTGCAAAAAACATGCCCAACTGAACGCGTTTTCCATTTCTCTCCTAAATTCGTCCTATTTCCCTAAGTAATTAAAAACAACCTAATTAAAAAAACAATTGGCATATAGCCCTTATTTAGCTGAATATGTGCAAAAGAAATAAAATAATTTATTTAATTTTCATTTTTCTGGCCAGATTTAAATTTTCAAAGGCATCTTTTTATTTTTGTAAAAAAAAACATTATGTCATATTTCAAAGGTGTTTGTTACCTAAAATAAATAAAAATAATAAAAATATTATTATATAGTTGAATCAATTTTTAGCTATTTGAACCGATCGAATCGAAAAGATCTGACCGATCAACCACCGATTTAAATCTAAAAACATTGAATTCGGACATCCTACATTTAATTGAAAATGTTAAACTCAAAATTTTTTCCGGATTCATATATTTGACAAATAATGATATTTAATTTGGTTCGCATTCAGATAATAATACTCGAATAATTTACAAATTCGGATAATTTGAATAATTATATTGACATACATAAAAGAATCCCTTCATCATACCCAAAAAATGATTTGATGATATAAACATTAACTGATATAAAATTAAATTAGAAAGTCATGGATAACAAAATACAATGGCAGGATAAGAATACATTACTAAAAACATGTACATCTGGTGTCCTCTATTCTAAAGAGGCCCTCACACCTCAATTTGATTCACTTAGAAGTGCTATCTTCTGTCTCTTCCTCCCTTCTACTCTACATATTTCACTTGTACTGGAGCATGTCTACATACACACATATCAACTTATTCAGTTTCAAATTGAACAAAACAACAGATGCTTCTTATAACATTAAGCTTCATCACTCCAACCACTCTGTTTTAAAAAATTGAACATAACCTTTTCGAATCTGAATAACATAGATATAAAACTTAGGGTGAATTCTCACCTCATCTAATGTTGTCCCCGCCATGCGTTTCTCTACTTCCTCCTGTGGAAGTTTCAAAGCATTTGTGAGTTGTTGATATGCAGCAAGCATACTTCTCTTTGATTGCCCCAAATCCTTGGTAATATTTACAAGGAAAGTTTCAAGTTCCCCAATTTGATGGAGCATTTCCTCGAAATGAGAAGCCACTTGACGGACCCATTGAAGATAATCGCTACCGACTTCTTTGATATTTTTTTGGATGGTTGGCTCCTGCTGATTGCAGTTCAACCCCATTCCTGTAACACTTGATATATACTGAATAGATTTCGTCACGTGCTCAGCAAAAGCCAAACCATCTTTTGCTGCCTCCATTGACAGCAAAAGGCAGCAGTCTTTCTGCAGATTCTTTCCTACTCCTTTCACTATCATATTCGGTACACCTTGCATAGCAGTGAACGATCTTTTCCAGATTGAAGTCCCCGAAGGAACAGCCAACAGTTGAGTATCATTCCTTAGTGCATTTTGTGATTCTTCATCAACTTCACCATTTGAAGAAGTGCAAGGCATTATACTTGAACTTCCACGAATAGAAATATCCGCATATTGAGAAACTAATATCGGATCAAACAAAGGAAACACATAACTGTTGAAGAGAGTAAAAAGCTAGAGATTTGGAGGAAACAAAGAATTCAAGTTTATAACCATGCTTACAGCAAAAGAAATGCCCAAGAGGAAGATCTGATAAGATCCGAGGAGGAGGAAAAGCAAGCCTTCCAACCCAACCATGGACACGAAGGCCCATAATTTGACGAGTTTTACCTAACATCAAAACTGAACTTTTACTGAAAACAACGATGAAGAACAAAAAGCTGTAATGTGTAACATTATAAATGACTAGAAGAAAGAAAAAGATATTGGCAATAATCCCTACATCCATTTCGTAAATTCCCAGCAGCAAATATCTGACTCTGGAACTCTATTTGGCGGGAATGGACATCAGACCAAGACATTAGCCGGGAAACACGGTTCCCTTTCCCTACAACAAAATCGCTTGTCTCGGCTTCATGAACAAGGATGTTTGTGTTAGAGAAACAGGGTATGGAACATTCATCCTCGTCACTCATCATATCTGGTGGCTCACCGTGCTGCAGACTCGATATTGGTCGTCGAGACCTTGGCCATGAATTTGGAGGACTGTCGAATTGCAAGAAACCACAAGATCCATGTCCCTATCAAATAATCACTATCAGACTCCAGTGACCAACACTTCCAGCAATAATCATTTGGAAATGCAAAATGATAAGATATATAGATTTTTTATATTCCCAATGTGCTGAAGAAAAAAAGAACAAAAAATGTTATGGGATTGTATATTTGTACATCTTTGCTCATTAAATGTATGATCTGACATGGAGTAATGCTAAATTTTTCTTCTAAGTCAGTCTATAAATTTTGGAGGGTCATATATACTAACCGAATTGACATTAGAAATCTTCGAAACAGAAATATGGTTCTTCAAAAAGGGTGAAATTTTTAACAAAATCAAACCCACTTAGTCTCCAAAATAGAGAGAACAAAGAAAAAACAATTTGACGAACATACCGTTCTGATACGGCAAGTATAGTATTTAACAGAGTTGCCATGAGTATCTTCGTGGAAGTTGATAGTGCAGGCTCCGGCGCCGCACTTGCACAAAGGTGCCTTGACATCCTCGCACCACTTGTAAAAATTCTTGCCCGGCCCATTCCCGCAGTTGCAGTTGCGAGCATAATATCTTCTGCCATAATGGGTCTCACTACCGGAAACACGAAGGGAGAAAGCGACGCCGCAAGGGCAACGTAGAACAGGGAAGTGATGGACGTCCGGCAGAGAAGAGGCGTTTTTCGTTGGGTTAGCAAAAGGGCAATCTTGTGCCCAGTGACCCTTCATTCCGCACCTAAAGCATTTGTCTTTGAGCTTTCTATCAGACAGGGTTGGGCTGGGAAGTGATTGTGGAGGCGTGGATACTGTTACAACAGAGCTTGGGCTTTGACCTTCGTCTTCGCCATTTCTCCCAGACATTTTCAGTTTTGGATCTTCTTCAAACAAACGCACTACTCTCTCAATACCTGAAAAATTGTAAGTTTCAATAGGCTTTGGCTTTGTTTTGTAGACACAAAAACACAGGCGGAAAGCTCATTTGAGAAGATGTTTCTTCATGAAGCTGTCTTTAGCTTCTTCATGACGCTGTCTTCTTGCCTTAGTTTTTTCCTTTTATTTCTTTTTGAAATATTATTGCTAGATTGAATTTGTTAAAAATACACCTTTTTTTTTTTTTAATTACTTAGATTAGGCTTAAGTTTGTAAATGAACCGATTTTGAACTAACAAGCCTCTATTTATACTCGTTTATTTATTTTTAAATTTATTTGTATTCAGTTGGTATCGTTAAGAATTTCAAATTTTTATTTATGTTCGTTTGTTTAATGTTCAGGAATATGTTCACTTAACTTAATCGAACATGTTCACGAACAATATTAATAAATAATAAATAAACAATAAATAAATAAATACACACACATATATATTGTTTAGATATAAAATAGTCAAATATAAATATTAATAATTATATTATAAATGAAAATAATTACAAACCAAGAAAATTTTATTAATCTATACTAATGAAATTTTTATAAGAAAATATTAATAATAAATAAATGAGCTTATAAACGAGCTTGTTCGTGAACATAAACGAAACGAACATACGTCTGTTCGTGTTCATTCGTTTATTAAACGAATATAAATTTTTTTTGTTGATACTTGTTTATTTAGTTTAATAAACTAACATAAACGAACGTTATACGAACGGTTCACGAATAGTTCATTGAAAGTTCTGTTCATTTACACCCCTAATTAAGTTATTTTTTTTTAAAAAAATGACGGGATTAGGCTGAAATAACGAAAACGTTTTCAGCCAGAAGCATTTTCAGTTGATTTGCAAGAAAAAGCTTCTTGAAAGCATTTTCAGCATATTGACAGAAAAATGCTTCCAGCTTTCTGCCACATCAGCTGATTTCCTTGTGTTCCATTTCGTTAGGGTTAGGTTTATGTTTTTTTTTTAAAGAATGGTTAGGGGGTAAGGTTTTGTGGTTTTATGATTTTTAGGGTTTAAGGTTTTGTAAGGTTTTGAGTTTTTTTTTTAAGTTTATTATATATTCTTTAGTTTATTATATTTTTTTTTGAGATGTAAAGTTAATAATTATTTAATTCGATATTTATAAGTATCGTATTTACATCAATCATATATTCAAATTATTTGAATTGTAAAATTCAATTCGATTCATAATCGAAACTCAAACTACTCGATTTCATTAAATTTTAGTTTCTAATTTGTTTTCGATTTTTTTGAATGCAACTGAGGGTTGATCAGTTTTTTTATGGGAGGTTGAGATCGATCAGATTTTTCAGTGCATTTTTTTTTTTTAACTTTCAATGCATTTTTCTTTAGAAATATATCTCGGGAATCCCATGATATTTGATGGATGAGTGGAAGAAAGTGGGGAGTTGAAAGTGCTAGAGGGAAAATGCTCCACGTAGGGTGCGTTTTTAGTGCACTGTAAAAAAAAACACTAAAAGCGCTACATGGAGCGTTTTCCCTTTAGCACTTTCAACTCCCCACTAGCCTGGGAATTTTTTTTGAATTAATTTCCATTCACCCCCGGGTCTATAAAAGCATGGCTTTCAATATTGAGTGGCATAAGGCATTTACGATCAAAAAAATATATAAGAAGATTAGAAGAAGTGAAGTTCGCACATAAGGCATTATTTGGAGCTAGCACGCAATTTGCATCAAGTAAGGGTCAATTTTTGTTTTTCATAATTAACTACAACACTGTTTTTCTACACATATAGCATAGAATGACAATAAAAAATCCTGCCAATTACCTTTGCAATAACGCCTGGAGAGTCAGTAGATGATTGGGATTTCTTATTGTCTAGGTTGAGGAGGCATGTTTACCCCCAACCCGATATATGCGTCATCTCCAATAGGAAACCTGGAATACTGGCTGCAATTTAACGACAGGGAAGCCTTTGGGACCACACACATCATAGATATTGTCTAAGACATGTTGCAGTGAACTACCATGGATAACACGATTTTGCAGCTCAACGCACACAAATGATTATCATGGGTATTTATTTGCCACTATTTCAATTGTTTGATATTTAACCGGGTCATGCGAGTTTGGGCATTATGGATTAACTATTCACATTTCTAGACAAGGTACGAGCTCATCAAACACCGTTTTCATGAAATGTTTGAAAACTTACGAGTAATTAACAATGCCGGGGTAGGGTACCTTTCCAACATACTCTTCGATCAGTGGACACAATTGTATGGTGGGGGTCTACAAAATGGGCACATGACCAAAAACCTGGCAGAATGCACCAATTATGTATTGAAGGGAAAATGTCATTTTTTGATAACCTTTATTGTCAAAGAAACATATTTCCGTTTGGCTAAACTTTTTTCCAAAACAAGCGGAAAAATATGTTGGATAGATGAAGGGCGACCATGTTTGGAATGAGGACATACTGAAAGAAATTAGGAAGGCTACAGCATGAGCAAACTATATGCATCCAATGTGTCACTCGTGTGAAGACCTATTGTTTCGGGTTACAGAGTTTAACAAACTGGACAAAGGTATTACTGGGGGAGCGTATCGTGTACACCTGAGAGACCAGAACTACGACTGTAGGTGATTTGATGCACTTCATTTTCCATGTACTCATGCAATTGTAGCATGTAGCAATCAACATTTGGATTAATGAGCTTTGTGGATGAAATGTATAAAACAGAACACGTGTATAATGTGTGGAGAAACGTATTCTTACAGGTCCCAGATGAACGTATGTGACCGTCAATATCAAACACTCCATTCAAGTTGTTACTTGATTGATCATTGCGTCGCAAACCAAAAGGTCGACCAACATCAGCTTGAGTACATGACAACATGGATATTTGGGAGAAGACAAACCAACCAAGGTTATGCAGATGGTGTAGGAACCCAAGGCATACAATGTCATCATGTTCACATCAACAAGATGATATAAGGACAACACCTATCAAATTTATTAATTTTTTAACTACAGTCTATTTGTTGATTTTTTCGTTCATACTCAAATTTTGTTGTAATTTGTAAACACGCATTTTTTATTATACCATACTAATTAATAAAGTATACAACTTTGTTCCATTTTCCCGTGTAGACTTGATTTAATAATATGAAATGACAAAGAAATGTCACCCCTCAAAATTGGGCCTAGAAGTTTCGAGAGTAAAATGAGGATATTAGCTCCAGTGGGCTTGGGAATTTCATTAGCATGATATTTAGAAATGTTTTTGTCTATGGCATTTTGGAATTTAAAACAACTTTTGAAAATAATGTTCAAAAGACTTTCAATTTTGAAATAAGGACTAATTTGTAAAACAGTCTAAATTATGAGTTTCTAAAAGGGAATTAAACCAAATTTTAATTTTCACCCTATTTTCCCTCTTCATATTTATAAAACCCACGTTAGTCTCTTCTCCATTTTTTTTTTTTTTTGCCGTCCATTGCATCCCAAATATCCTCTCATTCAATTTTGATTCCCAAATTTAATTCCTTGGATTTCTATCAATCCCCAAGCCATAAATCTCCATAGTATTTCAAGAAAAATATCCAAAAACACCATAGATTTCTCCATTGTTGAATTTTTGGATTTTTCGAGTTTTCGATCAAATGTTTGATTTTTCGTCAACTAAGGTAATGATTCGATTCCTTATTAGTTGCTGATGTTATTTGATCTTTTAAATTGATTTTTTTGCCGTTAAATTGCATGTTTTTAATAAAAGCCAAAAATTGGGTCGTTTGTAACATCCCATTTTCGATAAAATCAGAATAGTGGTTTCGGGGCCACAGATCCAAGTCCGAAAAGAAAAAAATTATTTTAATATTATTTTATGATATACAGTATGATAATAATATTGTGTGAAAATTTCGTAAAGAAATTTTATCGATTACATGTTTAATTTGATAAAGGACCAAATTGCACAAGGTGCAAAAATTGGGTTCTAATAGCTAAAGGGATTAAATAGCTATAGAACTTTAAATTGGAGATCCTTATATGGTAATTAGACCATTAAAAATACTTAGTTGTTAAGGATGATGATTCATCCAAGGAAAATAAAATTAAAGAAAATGAAAAAATTGGAAAGATGATAAATAATAAAAAGATGAAAATATCATCATTTATCATCATCTTCCTAGGAAAGAGAAAGCAAGCTTCTTGGCCAAATTAGATAAGTATTCAAGTCCCGTTTTTAGTAATTTTTATATTTTTGAGATTGGGACAACTTAATCTAGCTATTTTGGGGATTAATTTGTAAAGTTATCGAAGTATGAAAATTTTTCCATGGATGAATATGCTGAAATTTTGAAATTTATGGTAGAATATGAAAGGTTGTTGATAGATAAACAACTTTTACAAAGTGAATTTTGATCAAAACATGATTTAGGGACTAAATTGAAAAGTTTTAAAAATAATGAAAAATTTCTGAATTTTATGAAATACATGGGCTGTAAATGTTACATGTAAAAATCGGCTAGGCTTGGAACAAGGATTAAATTGCATGAATTTATTTTCCGAACCTAGGGACGAAATCGTCATTAATCAAAAGTTTAGGGGCAAAATGGTAATTTTGCCTAAGATGTGAATTGGACTGAATTGAGTTTACATTGTATTAAATTGATGTTAAATTTACTCGTATAGATCTGGATAGACCAAATTCGGAGCTAGAACGAGGAAAAGCGGAAAATATCAGATTAGTAGATTTTATGTATACGAACATTTGTCGAGGTAAGTTCGTGTAACTAAATTGTGTATATTTATCAGCTTGAATTAGATTTTGTGTATGTGAATTGTATAAATATCATATATGTATGACATTGAAAACATATCCGACAAAACCCGATAAAAGATAATGCCCGATAAATGATAAATGATTAAAAATGTTACTTTTATGCTTGAAATGAATGTGAAATGTATTTGTTTAAGTATTGTGAATATTATAAATGTATGAAATAATCACATGCCTAATAATGTTTGAAAAATGTTAAATCCTGTTTGAATAAATGAAAGTCGATGGATACATTATTTTCCCATATTAATATTAAGGTCCTGCATATGTTGCGGACGAGATTTAGCTCGGACGAGTAATCCTGATAAAAGCCCTCTCGAGCATCTTGTTATATAGTTTCTATGAGCATCCTGATCGGTAGCAATTTAGCATGTGT
Source organism: Gossypium australe (assembly GCA_005393395.2). Lineage (NCBI taxonomy): Eukaryota > Viridiplantae > Streptophyta > Magnoliopsida > Malvales > Malvaceae > Gossypium > Gossypium australe. The sequence continues at coordinate 35,708,938 of CM016620.1, forward strand.
TGCGCACTACTGCAACTCTTTGTGAGCGTCCTGAAATGCGATCGGTTGTGATCCTGCATATAATGCGGACACAAATGCAGCTCTTCATGAGTGTCCTATTAAGCTCACTTGAACTCTCTGCTACCTTATCCGATGCTTCCTGATAGTATCTCTTCAGAGATATCTAATAAGCTCTATGAGCTTCCTGAGTAAAACTCTTATGAGTTTCCTGATTAGCCCATGTGTCCAAGCCGTGGCGAAACATGGCATACATACTGACTTGTCCAGACGGCCACAAGACACGCCTGTGTGCCAGGCCGTGTGAAATTAAGGGAGGTTACTGACTTGCTCACATGGCCAGTCACATGCCTGTGTGTCCAACCCATGTGACATCCTGACTTGTTTCGAATATGGACAGTATTGAACATAGGCAAGACACAAGCCTGTGTGCTCACCCGTGTGGACAATTGTAGGCTATTTCTAAGGCCAAATTGCCTCCCAATTTTGAGTCAACCTACATGCTCTATTACAACCTCACCAAACATACATTTCAATTACCATTCTCATCTACCAAAATCAAGCATAAAACGTACCATTTCCATTTCACCAAAACATACCATAATGATCAATCACACAAAACCACAAATACACATTATAACCATCATTTTTCACATATCCAAAACATATACTAAAGTTATTCAACTATCAAGCCATATCACATGGCAAGATCTATACAGCTCAAAACATTCCATATACCAAAAATACAACTTCCAAAAGTACCAAAATAGATGTCCGATAGTGTGATAGAGCCGCTGACGATCCCCAGATCCGAGCTAGCTTTAATGACACTGTAAAATAGAGAAGGACTTCACACAGTAAGCTTTAAAGCTTAGTAAGTTCGTAATATAACACATTTAATTCAATAATTCAAATTCAATATACAAAGTTATCTATCACATGGTTCAATTTCATATTAATACTCAATCTCACCCATAGCTAATTGTTCACATTCATACCACATCTATATCTTTAAGTACAAACATTTTTAATGCTACTCAAACCATCTCTTTTTCATTATTCTTTCACAAAACCATCTATTTATCTCATACACAATATCATCAACCATATAGGTTAGGTACACCTGTACTTTTACGTATATTTTCAACCACATTTATCACTCAATGCTCAATGCCATAATTCGTTCGAATCTCTTTAAACATTTGAGGATCTCGCACACTCAGTGCCATTTAATTAGCCGTAGCTACAATAGTATTGCACACTTAGTGCTATTATACTAAATCGAAGATGTCTCAATATTGCACACACAGTGCCAAGTAAAAAAACCGATGCATTTCTTTATCTCGCACACTTAGTACAACTCATCGTAGTAACCATTATATTTACGCACACATAGTGCTACATTTCTTTAAATTCACATTTTACATTTCTAGATCATCAATCACATTTATATTCAATTCATAATAGATGAACATTGTTTAAACAATCTGTATTATACACGAACTTACCTCGGATGTAGAAAAAACAACACTAGTCTATCAATCGAGCACTTTGTCTTTGCCTCGATCTCGATCCGAATCTCTCTTTTCTTGATCTATATAATATTATACTCAACTCATTCAATCACATTTTCATCCAAAACAATCCACGACACATAGTTAAAGCATTTTACATTTTAGCCCTCATAATTGCACATTTTAACATTTTAGTCCCTATTTCATAAAATCTCAAAATACACATAATTTCCATATACACATGCTTAGCTGAATTTTCCCTTAGCTCATATAAGCCCACATATTTCATTTATTTCACATTTTAGTACCTCAATCCCTCATTTTCACAATTTAGCCCAAAATAGTCAAATTCATCAAAAATTCAAAGACAAAATATGTTAATCTATCACATATCTTTTATATTTCATTAGCTATCATCACAAAGCTTACCAAATCATCAATAGCATAACTCAAAATTATCATCAAATTCTAAAATTAAGGCATGGGCTTGATAGTATGCTAAGCAACGATCACAAAAACGTAGAAATTATCAAAAACCGAAACAAAAACATACCTCAATCAAGCCAAATTCTAGCTGAACCCTAAAACTCTTTTTCTTTTCTTTTTCCTTAGTAATTTCGACAAGAACAAGATGAATGCATGGATTTTTTAATCTTTGTTTTATTTAATATTCATTAATACATAGCTTACCATTTTACCCTTAATTAATAAACCATTTAACCATAAAATATTAGACCATTTATGTCCATTCCCACTATCAATGGTCTATTATCAACATAATGACCTTTCATTTAAGAAGCCATGCCAATTAAGCACTCTTAACAACTACCACACAGCTTTTGCATTTTATGGATTAAGTCATTTTTTCGTAAATTGACACACAAACAATAAAATTTTCACACAGAATTTTCACACATGCTTAATCACATACCATAAACACTGAAAATAATATTAAAATATTCTTCTGACCTTAGATTTGTGGTCTCAAAACCACTAGTCTGACTAGAGTATAAACCAGACTGTTACAAAATTAGAGGTCCTTAATATGCAATTAGACCCTTAGAAATAGGGCTGGCCAGCCATAGGGGACAAGAAATGTCAAAATTGGTCAAAGTTAGTGGATTAGGTGGATTAAATTGATGAAATAAAATAAAATAAAGAAAAAGTGATATCATCTTTGTTCATTTTCTTCTATCACCGAAATTATCAGCAAAAATAGGGGTTTGAGAGCTCAAAAATTTTAGCAACTCTTCATCCTTGCAAGTAAGTCATCTTGATGATCATTTTTTTTTTATTTTTGTGATTTTGGAACCCTTATAGCTTAAACTAGCTAATGAGGGGACTATTTTGAAAAATGGTTAAGAGTTAAAAGTTTTGCCATGTGATCATTTATGTTGTTTGCTGCATTTTTATGGAAGAAAATGAATCTTGGGTGTTAAATACACAACTTTTGTGAAAGGTGTTTCCACGAAAACACCTAAAAATGACCTTTTTGTAAAGGTTGTAAATAGATGGTAAATGTGTGAAATAATTGATATTGTGAGTTGTTATAAGAGTAATAAATGTTCATCTAGGCTTGTTAAATGAGGAAATTTGATTAGAATTGATTTACGAGCCTAGGGGTAAAATCATAATTTTGTAAAAGATTAGGGACAAAATCATAATTTTGCCAAAGTATGATTCATGGTTATTTTAGTTAATGTGGTTATTAAACAAGTGAATTTGTTATTATAGATTAAGAAACACGAAGCCTGGACCGAAACTGAAGCAAGGACAATGTCGTGGACTAAATTGAACAATTCCACATATATTTTGGTATCGAGGTAAGTTTGTGTGAAATTAAGCTACATTATGTTATTATGTTTTTAATTGCTTGATATCATGAGAAATGCCTATTATTTTTATGAAAATGATTAATGATGCCTCGATGAAAGTATAATGAGATTATGTTAAGTTGAAGTCCCGATTGAACATTCAGAATAGCAAGGATACTATTATCACGACATGAGAGAATGTAGGTCCCGTATAAGACCATGTCTGAGACATGGACTCGGCACTGAAAGGATATCTCGTGTAAGACCATGTTTGGGACATGGCAACGACATTGATATACAATCTCGTATAAGACCATATCTAGGATATGGCGTCGACATCGAGACATGAGATCCCGTGTAAGACCATATCTGGGATATGACATTGGCATCATGTTACATGTATGATGAGATTGAGTATCCTTCGATATTCCAAGTAGTTCAATGGGTAAAGAGCTAAGTTTATGTTAAAGATGACAATGAGAGTTATGTTCAAGATAGCATAAGTGCTAAATTACGTGATGAAGTGATACAGGTACCTATGAGTAAAACACGATATATGAATCCGAAATGTGATATGTGATTGGTAAGAGTAAACATGAGTAAGTTGTGTCAAGTGCTTGAGAACTTGTGTTGCTATTATTCAATGAAATGAATGGATGCTATCATAAGTCTTTATGTTGCTATTCATTTAATGAAAACTTACTAAGCTTTATGCTTACCCCTCTCATTTCCCTTTTCCTTGTAGTATCGCCAAGCTAGCTTGGGAATCGTAGGACGTCGGAGTTCGGATCATGCTATCAACTTCTCTTTGGTATAGCAAAGTTTGATTTATTTTGAGTATGGCATGTATAGGTACTTGTTTATTTTGTGTTAAGTTGATAAGTTTATATATTCAATGATGATGAAGTTCATGAAGTGCATGCTTGTGTGATGGATGAGTAATGAGTAAAGTATACACATGATGAATGTAGTGTAAACCTATGTGTAGATGTCTTGATTTTGGGTATTAGAAGTGCCTTATGGTCATGATGTATGTTGCATTGAAATGGTATAAGTGTGGTTGTTCAGGGTGGCAATTGGCTTGGTAAATAGCCTTATAATTGTCCACACGGCTAGGCACACGGGAATATGTCTAGGCCGTGTGTGACACACGATCAGCCCCATGGGCGTTTTGATTGGTCATGTGTCCCTCTGCATGCTAAGTTGGCAAGTCAAATTCCCAGTAGTAACCACAAGGACTGAGGCACGGCCGTGTGTCTCAATCGTGTGGAAGACACGATCATAGGACATGGGCGTGTGCCCAGGCCGTGTGAAGTCTGCACCTGAATTTAGGAATTTAATTTGCCACATGGTCTAAGGACATGGGCGTGTGCCTTGGCTGTGTGACCTTATTAGGTTGATGACGTCAGAAACAGAATGCTGAGGTTTTCACACACGGGTTAAGACACGGGCGTGTCATGGCCGTGTGAAAACCCCTGTACGTTTGAAATGAAAATAAAATCCACACGGACTAAGGACATGGGCGTGTGTGACCACACGGTCTGCCCACACAAGCGTGTGGCCCTATTTTAAGAAAATTTTTTCTTAGTGTTCGAAAGTTTTCGGTTTAGTCCCGAACCACTCCGTAAGTATGTTTAAGGTCTCATTGACCTATAAGAGGGACGTTATGATTTCGAATGAAAATTTTTAAGTTGAAAAGAAATTTTGTGGCTCGATGTTATATGTTTGAGTAAGTTAAGTCCAGTAATGCTTCGTACCCGGTTTCGGTGTTGAATACGGGTAAATGGTGTTACACACCATTTAAATTTTTTGTCAATTAACTATTGCCTTTTCCCAGTTTAAATATTTAATTTAATTACCTACAAATGTTGGCCATACATTCACAAGTATAAACATCATTTAAACCTAAATGAATGAAATAATAATTTGCACAGAATATTCAAGAGGCAATCACCAATGAACTCAAACCAAGATTCATATCTATTTTGAATAAAAAACTAAGTCATGACATATTAAACTAAAAATATAAAGATGAGATGCAATCTTGTCTCCGACATAGAAAACAATAATTTAATAATAAAGAGAAGGGTAAGAAAGAGTAGCCAAGGAGGGATATCCACGACCTTTTCACAATGTGAAGAGTAAACAGCTGAATACAGGGGGCTATCTGCGATTGCTCATTGCAGCTTCTCATGGTGGCTTTCCTCATCATCTTTAAGATAAAATCACTTAAACGTCTTCAAGTCAATCTCCTAACTCCTCTTATTTCAGCAAGTGATTGCCTTATTTTGTGGAACTAAGTGTTTAGCAAGCCATGAATAGGGCAAGGACACTTAAGAAAGAATATGGAAGAATGGTGTGAAAGTGAATTGATTCTGATCTGATACCCTTTAATAATGGATGAAGGCCTCCTTTTATAGCCATTTGAACCTATGCCAAAAATAGCAAATTAAATCTCCATAACCTCCATGCTTTGTGTCATCCCTTGTATAGTAGAAGACTAAGTCTTCCTTGCTAAATTTAGCAAGGAAGTTTCATTGGTTCCTTTACCCTTGGTTGTTGTCCCTTGGTGTGAGGAAGAATAAGTCTTCCTTGTTATTTTTAGTAAGGAAGCTAGATTTTTTCTCTCCTTATGTGGCCGGCCAACATGTGGTCAAATTGTGATGATTTTTTATTGCTATTTTTAACAGTTGATAGGTGACTGAAGTCTTAATTCAAGGGATATTGGTGCTGAATTTTATTGGAAAAATATAATGTCAAATATGCTATATATGGGAGTTGAATGGTTGGTTAGGGGCTGCTAATTTAAGTAGTGGATAATTGCCAACTTATTTTTCTGGTAAAATTGGGTAAATGAAATTGGTTTTGGGCCTCCTATTTCAGTAATACTGAGTCTCCTTGGAATTCATACTGGTTCATTACCACTTTGAAATCCATGTGACTGAAATATTAATCTTTCAACTTGTACCTATCTAAGACCTAAATACAACAAAAAAACCTACCATCCTATCCCTTAGCTCAATTAATCCCCAAAAAATTGTAACACCCTAAAAACTGGGATAAAAGAAATTATGTTGTGAAACCAAGAGCAGTTATCTCTTGATTTTTAAATTAAGAATTCAAAAATTTTGACAGGTAAGTTAATCTGATTCAGTGATTTAGTGTTGTGTTTGTGTGTGTGAGGTTCTGGGTTCGAATCATTTCTTTGAAAATTTTTGTTACTTTTGTCTAAACTCCTATTCTTGAGCATCTAGCATAATTATTATTTTCACTTAGTTGATTGAAAGAATGAGTCTGCTGGTTCAATGGTTAAGCTTTTGTATACCCTGTGGTCTTGTGTTCGAGTCCATGCGAAAGAAATGAGACATTTTTTTTGTTATGCTTCCTTGTGAGTTAGTTTCTATTTTTTGAAATTAATTAAGTTTCTTTCAAAGAAAAACTTCCTCTCCTTTTTACGTTTTTTTTGTTTTCCTTCTATTTTTCTCTCTACCATTTCCTTTTCTTTTCTTCTTGGTCGGGATCTTCTCCCACCTTCAGTTTACTATTTGAATCCTTTCGTATTTGATGTTCAAAGTTCTGTTATGTTGTAATTCTTTAGTCGGATTGTGTAATTGTTCTTTGTCAAGTTTTTTTGTGTATGAGTTTTGATGAACGAAGTTTTATTTTATGTATGGAGTAGATTTATTATTTACACAAGTTTGTTAGGCGAAGATTTTAAGAGTAACGCTTTTACTCAACAATTTGAGTTGCGTGTTTCAATTTACGAGAAAGGGATCGTCTCTATTGCTTCTATGTAAAAACTATATCAAGTGGGTACCAAAAACTTGAATTTTTACGATTTGCGAATGTCGAAAAACATGGCCTTCGATGCCACACGGTTGTGTGTTAGGCCATGGGGTAGACCTGGTGAGGCACTATTTAGGGTCATACGGGCTAGTGATAATGACGTGTGTCCAGGTCGTGTAACTCACTATTTTGGGACCACACGGGTGTGTGAGTCACTAAAAGGGCCACACGGGTGTGTTTTAGGTTGTGTGGGTCACACGGGCCAGGCACCCAAGTCGTGTGTATCCACACAGACGTGTAGGTCAAAATTTTCCCTAGGGCCATAAATGTCGTCTGGATCGAATGTAGGCCTTCCGTAGGGTCTGTATGATCTATATTAAACTATAAAACTCAGGCAGCATTGATCTATTAGTGTATAATCTACTATCTGTACGTACATTTGTTTTGATTTAAGATAAGTAAAAATGATTTCTAATGTATAATGTACCCCTGTTTGGATGCATTGAGGTACGTGAATTATCCAAGTATGATTCATATTTTGTTAAGCTTGATGGTACTCCTTGTGTTACTCTGTTGATTAAGAATACTTGATATCCAAACATGTGGAATCGATTGGTATTAAGTCTAATTTATAAACATTCATGTGACTTCATGGCCATATGATGTGATCTGTTGAGGTTTGATACATATGTTTTACAAAGCATGGACTCCCATGCTTACTGATTCTGTTATTATACAATAGCATTATCCACATGCTTATCACTCTGACTCTGTATGTGCATGCCATGACATATTGCATGGGATTTTGGATGATATGAAAGGAGGAAGTTTCTTACAGTTTAATGGTCTGCCTTATCTGGTGGTTTATCCATAATTCTATTCTGGCAGCTTGACTGCAAGTTAATGGCTTGGCCACATGTATCTGATCTGGCAGTTTTAACTGAAAATTCAGGTGGCACTATCCACAATTATTTATTGGTGTGATTTTGTTGGACAAATTTTGGGGAACTCTATTTTGGTGTGTAGCGTGGTTGGGTAGGATGTTTTCTGAAAAATCTGCACTCTGATTGGTTTTGAAAAATACTGCATCGACATAGACATACATTTGTTGTTCTATTCTACTCTATTATGTTTTGTTTTGTTCTGTTCTATTATACTACCATTGTTGAAATCTCTGTGATACCCTAGATCTGTTCCATGTAGGTTATATAACCGCAATTAAGTTGTCTGCGTTACTATAATTTATATGTTGTGATCTGTTTATTTGTATTTGAGTTTGGTTATATATTGTGCTTTGTAGCTCACCCCTTTGTCTTATCTTTGTCTGTTCAGGTAGTCTTCTGACTTAGGACCGAACGACGTACAAGAACTCAAATTGTTTTTGCATTGATGTAACTATGATTTGATCTTTTGGATTTTTAATTTGTTTTTGAACTCGTCTTGTAACACCCCTTACCCGTATCCGACGCTGGAACCGGGTATGAGACATTACTGTACTTAACTTGCTCAAACATACAACATCGAGACATACAATTTCATTTCAACTTAAAACTTCTCATTCGAGATCATAACGTCCCTATTATAGGTCCACGAGACCCTAAACATACATACAGAATGGTTCGGGACTAAGCCGGAAACTTTTGAACACTTAGAAAATTTTTGCTCAAAACAGGGCTACACGTCCGTGTGGAAAGGAACACGCCCGTGTGGGCATGCTGTGTGGTCACACACGCCCATGTTCCTAGCCCATGTGGATTTTATTTTTCATTTTGAACCTACAGGGGTTTTCACAATGCCGAACACACGCCCGTGTCCATTGCCCGTGTCCCTCACACGGCCATGACACACCCGTGTCTTAGCCCATGTGCAAAACCTTGACATTCTATTTCTGACGTTATCAACCTGATAAGGTTACATGGCCAAGGCACACACCCGTGTCCTTAGACCGTGTGGCGAATTAAATTCCTAAATTCAGGTGCAGACTTCACACGGCCTGGGCACACACCCATGTCCTATGACAATGTCTTCCACACGGTTGAGACATACGGCCATACCTCAGCCCGTGTGGTTACTACTGGGCATTCTGACTTGCCAACTTAGCATGCAAGGGGCACACGGTCTATCAACACGCCCATGGGGCTGACCGTGTGTCACACACGGCCTAGACACACGCCCGTGTGTCTACCCGTGTGGACAATTATAAGGCTAACCACCAAGCCAATTGTCACCCTGAAGAGCAAACACACTTATACCATTTCATTTTAACACACAACATGACCATAAGGCACTTCTAATACCCAAAATCAAGACATCTACACATAGGTTTACACTACATTCATCATGTGTATAATTTACTCAGTACTCATCCAATCACACAAGCATGCACTTCATGAACTTCATCATCATTGAATATATAAAACTTATCAAGTATTGGCCAATTCGCAATGGCCATTTACAAAATGAATTGAATGACATTAATAGCCACACATTGGCTAACAAGTATGACATATCACAAAATAACCAAGTTCCTATACATGCCATACTCAAAATTAATCAAAATTTGCTATACCAAAGAGAAGTTGATAGTGTGATCCAAAATCCGACGTCCTACGATCCCCGAGTTAGCTTGGCGATACTACAAGGAAAAAGGGAAATGAGATGGGTAAGCATAAAGCTTAGTAAGTTTGCATGAAACAAATAGCAACATAAAGGTTCGTGATAACATCCATTCATCACACTAAATAATACACAAGTTCTCAAGTACATCAACATAACTTACTGATGCTTACTCTTACCAAATCACCTATCACATTTTGCATTCATTGCACGTAAGTTACTCACGGGTACCTGTATCACTTCATTACATAGCTTTAGCACTTTTATTCTCTTGAACATAGACTTAGCTCTTTGCTATCTTAAACTTAAACTTAGTTCTTTACCCATTGAACTACTTGGAATATCAAAGGATACTCAATCTCATCATACATGTAACACGATGCCAATGCCATATCCCAGATATGGTACATGGGATCACATCTCGATGCTGATGCCATATCCCAGATATGGTCTTACACGGGATCTCATATCTCGATGTCGACGTCATATCCCAGATATGGTCTTATACGAGATTGTATATCGATGTCGATGCCATGTCCCAGACATGGTCTTACACGAGATCTCCCTTCGGTGCCGAGGCCATGTCCCAGACATGGTCTTATACGGGACCTTCTTTGTCTCATGTAGCGAAAAAGGTATCCTTGCTATTTCTAATGTTCAACTAGGATTTCAACTTTATATAATTTCATTATACTTTCATCGAGGCATCATTAATAAATCTCATAGAAATAATATACATTTCTCATGATATCGAGCAATTAAAAACATAATAGCATTATGTAGCTTCAATTTCACACAAACTTACCTCGATACCAAAATATGTATAGTTGTTCGATTTAGTCCACAATTTTGTCCTTTTCTCGGTTTCGGTCTGGACTTCGTGTTTCTTGATTTTCAAGGGTAAGAAGTTGCTGAAAATTTTAGGCTTCCAAAACCCCTCCTTGGCTGATATTTTCGGTGGAAGAAGATGAATGAAAAAAGTGATATCATCTTTTTCTTTATTTTATTTATTTCTTTCAATTTAGTCACCTAATTCACCTACTTTGACCAATTTTGACATTTCTTGTCCCCTATGGCCGGCCAACCCTTTCCTAAGGATCTAATTTCTCATTAAGGACCTCCAATTAATATTATATAGCTATTAGACACCTTTAGCGTGTAGAACAACAGTTTCACATGCCATTTAGTCCTTTTTCGCAACTAAGCATGCAGTCGCTAAAATTAATGCACCAAAATTTTCATGCATTCATATAATCATGCTATAACACATAAAATAATATTAAAGCTAATTTCTCCAACCTTGGATTAGTGGTTCCAAAACCACTGTTCCGACTAGCCCCAAAATCAGGTTGTTATACGTCTTACCTTTTACTAATCTCATCAGTAACTTACAATCTGTAACACGAAACTACAAAATCACTAAGTCAACTAAAATGGATTTTTGGTTTTCAAAGTTAAAACTTTGAAAAGTTTTCTGCTACAAATCAAGTACAATTTTGAGTGTTTTTCTGAGTTCTTATCGAAACATGTTTCAACACATTGGTGTAACTCCTCCAGATTGGCTTAAACTTCTAGGTTGGGTTTGGGGTGTTACAAAAATAACAAAATAGCATGCATTTAACATAAAATTCATAATCTTAACACATTTCCATAGAAAAAAAAATATCATGAAATCAAGTCTTAAAACCACAGAAAGTTTTATATTTGTACTTGAAATTAACATAATTTATAAATTAAAGGGTGCTGAAATATGTACATATTTTGGAGTTCACAGTGACCCCATTGAATTTAAAGGTATCATAGAGTTGAAGGGAACGTTTTAGATGATGATTTGAGTCATCAATCATGGTGCCACGAAACTACAGATTACTTTGTGCCATCTAGATTATTGTCAACTTGATATCGAAATTATTAGCATTTATAGCTGGTCGGTCGATGCTGCCTCACACAACATCCAGAGTAGGTAGTGCATAGTCTCGTAAAGTACGATTTTGTTCTGCCATCGATTTTTCCATTTTTGGTAGTGTTGGTATCTATTCTATAGGTACTACTAGAGGTGGATTTTGTTTGGGTGGCTCCTCGAACAAGGGATTTTCACATGGTAGATCTATTACTGGTGGATTATCCTGCAATAGCTGCCTTCTAGCTCATCTTAAGGATCTTTCCAGTTCAGGGCTTGGCTTGATCAAATTGCCATTGCTTCGAGTCATAAACTTAAAAAAAAAACTAAGTTAGTAAACAAAATAAATAAAATTAAAATTAAAAATTGTATCAAATTTCCTACTTAGCCTATTAGTATGAAAAAATTAGCAATCTAATCTAATGTCGAAACCTCCTCGGCAACAGTACTAACAACTTGACCGTGCCCCGGCATGCGTGCATCGAGACGTGTAAATTTTCAATTAAATATAAGCTTCTATTTTTTGTAGGGTTTCAGGTTGGAAATTTGTGGAGAAAGATTTGTTTGTGACTAAACTTTAGTTCTTCTTAGGTTTCTCTTAGTTTTTTCTGCACTTTTCTAGGGTTTTCATTTCTCTTCTTCCTCCGTAGTTGTAGAATTCTTTTTTTGCATTTTCTTCTTGTTTTTGCTGTTCCTAAAGTTAGTTACCGTTGTAGCTTAGGTTTATTTGCACTTTTATTCCTTTCCTTTACTTGTAACGACATATCAGTATTTTCTTAATGTTATTTCAGTTTATTTTATTTTCACATTTCACCTTTCATGTTTATTGTTCTTTATCTTGCTGTTAGCTTATCATCTTCTTCTTTCCTTTAAGTTTTCTAGATTAAAAATAAAAAAAATCATCTTTTTCTCAATTTTTATTTTAATAGCTGCAGTGACTTTTCCTTTTATGTTTGTTAGCTTAGCTTTTCATATGGATAACTAAATCTTTAAAGGAGTTGGTTGATAGAGATGTGGTGAGCTGATTTTTGGATGATTGACCAAATTATAATAAATTAGACTAATTTGAATAAACCTAAAAACTTAGGATTAACGAACCTAAGGGAAGATTTAGGTAAGTGAGGCCAAAAGGAGATCTTGTTGAGCATCAATTCATTAGCCCCAGCTTACCTGGTGAGATTGAGAGATAAACTGGATTAACTTGTCTAACTTGGTAAAATTGAGACCAAGAGATAAAAGGGAACCATTTTATGAGTTTAAGCAATTTGGATCCCTAATTCGAGGATGAGTGAACAACATCAAGATCAATCAACCACCGTTTGTTATTTATTTGTTAATTTTGTAATTTTACACGTTTTACATTTTAGTCCGTGGTAGCTAGATCGTGGATTAGTATAATTATCCTTGACTTCATGATTTGTTGTACTATAATTTTTAGTGACTAGTTGGTTAGACTCTCTATTTTGAATGCTCATTAGTAGAAATTGTTCAATCCCTAACGCTCTTAGGTTTGATCCTTGTAGTACTCTTGTACCCCATTGTACAAATATATTACAATTGACATGTCACACTTGCAGACATCGCACATATTAGTTTTATTCTATCTTTGTCTTTTTTGTTGATTTCTTTCTCTCCCTTGTTTGCAAGAGTAGGGGAGAGGGTGGCCAGCTTCTAAGGCAATGGTTCCATCTCGACTCGATAGATGAAATTTATGGGTCTTCGAGCGCCACCACATCATCATGAACTCAAACACATCTTAAAGCTAGCACATTGTCTCCCGCAAACACAAATAAATATTTCCGCAAAAAAATTTCAACACTTAATAAAAGAACAATTTAGGTGGTGGTCAATAGAGTTTATAGAGTACAACCCCCTTTATATAGGCAACCGGGTGGGCAAGAATTGAAAAAAAAAGATGCAGCATCCAAATTTGAAATTCTCTAGGGATTCCCAAGATAGGGATTCCTGATTTCTAGAAAGCTGGGGTGTAGGTTGAAAAAGCGAAGATCATCTGAGCTGAAAACGTGTCCTACAAGGCATGCTTTTAGTGAATATTTTCTACCACCTCAGTTGAAAACGCATCCTATAGGGCATGTTTCCCTTCTCTCTTTTTCAACCCCCACCCAAGGCCGTGAAAACTTTCCAGAACTCGAGAATCCCTGTCCTTATTTTTCAAACATCCCAGGAATCTTGGAATGATTTCAGATACATGTGCTACATTTTTTTAATCTAAATGCTTCTAACAAGACAAGCTTTTTGTAAAAAAAAAAACCACTCAGATTTATCATGTACAATCTTTTCGAACGATTTGAAGCTATAGTATTTGATATAAAATGAGCACCCATTCTATTTGAGACCTTCCATAATGAAAATTTAAGGTATACTATCAGTATAAGGAGATTTCCATAAGGATAAGATTGTTTATGTTAAAGAGTTGAATTTCAAAAATCAACCCAACACACTAAATTAGATCAAGTAAGTTTTATGGTTATTGTTATTGGATAATTAGTACTCTTCTTTTCTACATAATGTTTTTGTTTTAAACATGTGAAACAGGTTATTTGGTTGAAGATCAGTGGGAGAGTTAAAGTCATTATTTATTAGGACGGTCAAAATTGTAATACAAAAATTGGGGCTGTTTTTTCATCAGCCCAAACAGCGGAGTTGGCTTTCAACCGAACCATACCATTATCGAAGCTTCATTCCAAAATAAGGCGAAAAGTGGGGAGTTCAAGCCAAAAGAGAATTTTTACTTGAAATATAGATATCTAGCATTAGCAGACCCCGTTAAATATGAAATATTCGAGCTCAGAGGTGACATGGCGGTCGAGGTGATGCTCGAACGCATTGCTTTAGTGGATAATTTATACTAGAGTTATATGTCGAGTTTGTCGATGTCGATGAAGGTGGTCCGAGTTCGACAATAGTTTCAATTAATTTCGGAACAGAACATGAAGTTGAAAGTCTAACCACACAGTTGTGCGGTGGGTTCATAACATTGTTTCAAAGCTCCAATTATAAAATCCCAAAATCATCAATGGTAAGGCATTCATCGATTTTAGCCCTTGATTTCAATTTTGGCACACAATCCATCTAATAGTTGGGGTTTATTTGTAACCCCTTAGACCCGACCCAGACGTTATGGCCAAATCTTGGAGATTACATTGGCCATGACGATAGCCCAATAAAACATTTTAGAAATTCTCTTAAAAAATCCTTTTGCGAAAACTGAAGGTTGTGTTATTTAATTATGTTCAGAAATCCAATCTTATGTTTAAAATAAAAATGTCAAGATTTAACTAAAACATCATAGTGGAAAATGTCATTTTGAAATTCATAAGTTTGACATTGATATTTTGAAAATCATCAATTTTGGAAACATGTTGTGATGAATTTTGAAAATCAAGTATTGAGTTAAAAATCCTTACTTTGGAGTCTAATAAATTTTATTTTAAAAATAATTCGTAGTTTTAGTTTTATTTTTTTCAAATTATCTAAATCATAATTTAACATAACAAATCATGCAGAAGCAACCCCAAAACATTATCCAAAGTTCCGAAATCAAAATCTAAACCAAAGTCCCAAAATTAAAGTCCATATAGCATTAACACAACCAAAATGTCCAATACCACTAGTTGCAAAGTTTTTTGAACAATAACCAAGAGTACCTCCGTAGCCAAGCCCATCCTACCCTCGATTATCTAACAATCAAAGTTTGAAGAAGGTGAGCTTAATAGGCTCAGTGTAGGTCTCAATTAACAACTATTTCACAAAAGAATTCATCACAACATCATATTAATCAGTCCATAATGTATAAATTACTCAATTATAAAATTAGATATGGAAGATTGTGTAGTGATGAAATCAATGCAACATTTTTCAGAATACAGTACAGATATTAGAAATTAAATCCTACCCAACTCCGCTACACACCATAAAGAGTTCCCTAGAACTCATCTAACCAATAGCACACTAAAATGTGGTCGAACCACCAAATATTGCAGATTTATTACCAAATACAAAATATTGTGGACAAGTCACCAGAAATGCAGATCTACTGCCAGATACTTCCTCCGTACATTTTTCCAACCCCATGCATGTGCTATGGCAACAGGACAAATTTTTCAGTAGCATGCTTTACATGCAAATCAGATCTCATATTTTTACACATTATTTTTACAATAGTATGCTTTATCAAGAAAATCAGAACATCATATAATCAACATACAAATCCTTAGATCAAAATTTAGTAAATTATATTATTTTCATATAAATCAGTATACCATATTTTTATGAGCCATAAATCACATGACATGAGTGATGAAACTAATATATTATCTTACATCACAGAATCATCCAATAAACCAATCACATCACATATCACAGAATTTTGGTATTTACTTGTTATCCCCACTTATCGATTTTTATCGATTTCTTTGAATACACTTGTATTCGCATAGTCACATATATTAAATATCAAATATCCATAAGTATTACACTTTAAAAAATATTCACATTATTATTAATTTAATCATTGATATCGAATAATATCACTTAAATCTCCACACCTTAGATTTCATGGATTAGATCTCGATTCCACTTCAAAAGTGATGAATCTGATTTCCTTGAGTCCCTATGTTAAATTAAAATACGTGTTAGTATTGATCTAATGAAATAATAAAATTCCCTTAATAAAATAACACTAATTCGACACTACTTACGCAAAAAGATCGTCAAATATCACCCCTTTCTACAATTGATGCGCGTATTTCGGGATTTACAAGTACTCTTCAATAAGGCACAAAACCAAGTAGTTTGAACCTTATTAAAACAAAAAAAAAAACTAAAAAAGTATAATGATTATGATTTTTCTTCATACTTACGATTAAATGGAGAGAAAAGGACTTGACAACAAAATCCCAAAAAAACTGATCAAAGAGAGGGATTAGGCCCTATAACCGGAAAATAGAAGAGTTTAAATAAAATAATTATTTGAAAGATTATGTTCAATAATGAAAAATCAGATTCAGGAGTTTATGAGAGGATTTTCAGAAAGAAGAGAAGAAAAGAAGAAAAACAGGAAAAACTAGTGGTGGCCGACGACGGTGGTAGTAGTGGTATAGCTTCAGCGGTGGTGGGAAAGGGAGGAGGGGTGAAAGTCGAGTATGGTGGAGGAGGGGAAGAGATTAGAAGAAAAATGGTTTCAAAAGTGTAACAGCCCGATTTTGGGTCTAGTCGGAACAGTGGTTTTGGCACCACAAATTCGACGCAGTAAAATTAATTTTTATTATATTTTTATGGTCTACAGTTTTATGGAATGATTTCGTGAAAATTTCGTTCAAAAATTTGGCGTTTGGGCACTCAATTTAGTTAAAAGGACTAAATTGAAAAAGGTGCAAAATGTGTGTTCTAGAAGCTAAAGGTGTCTAATTGCTATGAAATTTTAAATTAAAGGTCCTTAGATGGTAATTAGACCATTATACTTTAAGTTGGACAAAAATGGACATGGTTAGGTGAAATTTCAAAGTTTGGCATTAAGGGCATTTTGGTCATTTAGTAAATAAAGACAAATAAAACTAAAATAAAAGTGTCCATCTTCTCAAATTAGTCCCCCTTGTGCCAAAAATTTGAAGGAAAGACATAGCTAGGGCTTTGGCCACTTTCAAGCTCGATTGTAAGTCCGTTCTAGCCCCGATTTTAATGATTTTTATGTTTTCGAGATGTTTGCAACCTAATCTAGCTATTTCAAGGACTAATTTGAATGAAAATCAAAGTCTAAAATTTTACCTATGTTAGATATTTGTGTATTTTGATGTCTAATGGTAGATTATGTATGTTAGATGTTAGATAAACAACTTTTACTAAGTTATTTTTTATGACAATACCTAAAAATGACCTATTTGTAAAAGTTGTAAAATGAGTGTAAAAATGTCAAAAATGAAAAATGTAGGCTGCTATGAGCATGAAAAAGATTCAGCTAGGCTTGGGTTTTGAAGAAATTGACTATATTTCATTTTACGAGCCTAGGGACTAAAATGTAAAAAAGTTGAAAAGTTAGGGCAAAAATGTAATTTTTTCCATAAGTTGTTTTTGGGATTAAATTGAATAAGCTAAATTTGATATTATAGATAAAAAAAGACGAGGTTCTGACCTAGACCGGGGAAAGAACAAGATTGTGGACTAAATCGAACAATTATTCATTTTGTGCCGAGGTAAGTTCGCTTGCTAAAAATAAGCCTTAGAATAATTGTATCTAAATGCTTTAATATTGCATGAATTGTATGTTTGATTTTGTGAATGAGTATAATCCTACGAACGAGTCCGAAGATGAATCGACAAGCAAGAAATCCCGTTTGAACCTTAGGAATAGGTTAGGATACAAGTGACATATCACTAGGGACATTATGTGTTATGTAATTATGTGATCCGGGTGCTAGTCTCGTACATCCTACCGGTGGCTGAGTATATTAGCATATGTTCCAGATACTTGACAGCTTGTGTGAGCAGCACCGTGTAGCTACGTCTTGACTGACAACTTGTGTGAGCAGGCCCGTCGATAGCGCGAGAGTGAGCAATTATGTGATATGAGACTTAGGTAGCTTTGGATACATATGTGGCACTTAGAGTGCAAATTTTCCCGAGTATCCAACATTATTATTCCAAGTGGTTCACGAGTATGTCAAAGATGAAAGTATGTGTACATTCATTTTGAGATGGCTCAGGTATGCATGTAAAGCTTATGCTTATTAAATGTGTGAAATGATGAATATGAGGTAAGTTTTGTGATGGGATAGATTGTGATTATGAAACTATGGTAGGTTCACATTTAATTATGTTATGTTATTTGAATGTTATGTGCATGGTAGGGTTGCTTATTTCTTGCATACGAGCTTACTAAGCTATATAGATTACTCCGTTTATTTCCCATGTTTTTAACTCGAAATCGGAGATCGTCCTAGATCGTCGGAGATTCAGATCACACTATCAAACTCTTAATTTCGGTATTTGATGATTTTGGAATTTTGAATGTATGGCATGTCTAGGGACTTGGTCATTTTGTTATATGTGTCATTTGCAATGTGGCCAAATGTATTGGCTTATAATGGTTAATGATTTCATTTTGTATATGGCCATGAATGATGGCTTATTTTGGTAGAAGTATATTTATATATTGATATCACTCATGAATGTGGAAACTTGCATGACTTGTATTGAAGATCGTGATGTTTATGCATGTTAGAGGTTAGAATGTGGATGTGATGTTAATACCTTGGTTGTGGATGTTTTGATTGCCTAAGTATGCCATGAATTGTGCCATTGAATTGGTGTAAATGTAGGTGTAAATGACGATGGAAAATGGCTTGGTAAATAGCCTTATTTTTGTCCACACAGGTAGACACACGGGCGTGTGTCTAGGCCGTGTGTGACACATGGTCAGCCCCACGGGCATGTGTTCTGGCCGTGTGTCCCCTGCACCTTAGTTTTGAGAAACAAAATGTCTAGAATTGAGAACACGGGCAGAGACACGGGCGTGTGTCTCAGCTGTGTGTGCTACACAACCTTGAAAATGGGCATGTGCCCCGGCCGTGTGAAGTCTGCACCTATTTTATGAAAGATTATGAAAATTAAATTGACCACACGGCCTAGCACACGAGTGTGTGGCATGGCTATGTGGCACAAGTCCGAGAGCACCCTAATTTGAACACGACCTGTAGCACGGGCGTGTCTCAGGGTCACACGGGCGTGTGACCCCTGTAACATGAAAAATTTTCTAAGTTTTGTAAAATTTTCTAAAGTTCTCGGTTTAGTCCGAACCACTTCCAAAGCATGTTTTGGGCCTCGTAGGCTCGTATAAGGGACTTTATGATTGAATATGAATGGTTTTAATTTCGACGCAAATTTATAACTTGGAATTGTGTGAATGGTTGGGTTATAAGTCTGATAATACCTCGAGCCTTATTCCGACATTGAATATGGGTAAGAGGTGTTACAAAAAATGTTGAAAAAGAATGGAAAAAGTCGAAAACTATGGTGGACGGTAAAGGAGGAGAGGAGAGAAAAAGTAGGGGTAACATAATGAAAAATGAGGCTTTGGGAGAGCTATGGCCGGCCATGGGTAGTCAACAAGTCATTTTGGGTAAATTTAAAGACAAAGGGAGTGAAAAGGGGAATTTTGCACAAAAAGGAAAGTAGAAAGGGGCTTTGGAAGGAAATTTTGATTCAACAAAAGGAAGGAGAATCTCCCCCTTTTAAGGAAAGACTTGGACGACAAGGGGGAGTGTTGACCTTTTAGATTGGTCAACAATTGCGGCTAGGATGAGAAAAATAAATAAAATGAGTGTAGGGGAATTCTAACATGGGAACTCTAGCAATTATTTAACATATTAAACCACTAGGCCTTTTTCTTCCTTGTGATACAAATTTGCATCATTTAATAAATAAATTCTAGGGCGTGACATTGTTGGTAACTGCAACTTTGACTCCCCAACATGACCTTCTATTATTAGTTTTGAATTCAACTTGCAAAGTTTAATGTTCTTCATCGGAAAAACTTATACGAGTATGCCATCAAGTTACACCTGTGGGCAATCCATATCTGATTTTGGTTGTAACGAAAAGTACATAATAAGAGATGATGTACTCCTTACACCCTGCACCGACGAAGGGACATCCAACCCTAGACATGCAACTAGGGTTTATAACAAAGAGGGATCTGAATCTGATAATGATTCAATCTGGGTGTCTGGGCCGGATGCTTCAAATATTGCATTTTTTAGAACCAGATCGATTTCCTACTGAACTAGAAGATGGTGGTTCTAATGGTGAAGGTTCGAACAATGTTGGAGGAACCCATCCAGATTTTAGGGCATATACACCTCCAACCCACATGCATAATGTCAAACTCAATGATGAATGTGGGCTAGAATTTCCAAAACTTCCTCACAAAAGACCATACCATGCGAGTTATTTGTTAGATGTTGGTAAGTTACAAGTTGGCTTGGAGTTTTCCTCAAAAGATTCTTTTGTTGCTGTAGTAAAGCAGTACATGATAAAGCACGGGATAAAGTTCTACATTATAAAATCTCAATAAGAGAAATTTGAGGTCAAGTGCGCAATACGTGATAGTAGATGTTAATGAAAAATCATGGCATCTATGAGAAAGAAGACGATGTTCTAGAAAATTAAGAAATATAGCACTTTGCATACTTGTGTTTTCATTGGTATGATATTGACTTTCTCATTTTGATAAACTCGCATTCTTGCAGGTATGAAATGGAATCATCCCAAGTTATATTTTGACATGGTCTTCGACATTATATTACCTATAGTTAAAGCGAATCCTAGGATTCTCGTGTCGATTTTAATTGCCAATATTCGTAGTCAGTACAACTACACGCCATCGTACTACAAGGCATGGCTCGAAAAAGAGAAGGCTAATAAAAAGATGCATAATAGATGAGAAAAATCGTATAATGATTTATGGCAATTGTGTCAGGTACTAGAACAGTATATACCGGGTTCTGTAACCAATCTGTGGATGGAGCTTACATATTTCCGCAATCACTTGGTCCATTGGAAAAGAGTTTTCCATCATTTTTTCTAGACTTTCCAGCAATGTTGAACAACATTCTGGTACAATAAGCCAGTAGTACAAATTGATAGCACGTTTATGTACGGGAGATATGAGCATTGGTTGTTGTTTATTGTTGCACAGGATGGTAATCGTAAAATCCTGCCAATAGCTTTTGCAATAACATTGGGAGAATCCACAGATGATTGGAATTTCTTCTTTACTTAGTTGAGAAGGCATGTTGTACCACAATCCGATATATGCATCATTTTCGATAAGGAACCCAGAATAAAGGCTATAATTGAACGGCATGGAAGCCTCTAGGACCGTACACACCATAGGTATTGTCTACAACATATAGGGTCTAACTACATGGCTTGGTACCATTCGGATGCCTAACAGCTACAAGTTATTAACATCGGTACGTAGTTGCCACTATTTCCTACTTAAATGTTTAAAATGAAATAGTGTTACAGTCATCGACATATTGTTTATTTTCTTCGACAGGGTATGAGCTTATCCAACGTCATTTTTATGAAATGTTGAAGACATTGTGGGATATCAATGACCGTGGTGTAAGGTACCTCAAAAACATACACTTTGAGTAGTAGACTCAATCATATGATGGAGGTCTATGATATGGAGTATTGAAGGGGAAACGTTATTTTTCGATAGCCTCAGTGGTCAAAGAGACCTATTTCCACTTGGTAGCCTTATTTCCAAAGCAAGCGAAAAAACATGTCAGACAGATAAAGGGTAGTCACATTTGGTGTGAGGATGTGATGAAAGAAATTATAGAAAATGTAGAAAGAGCAAACTCTATGTCTGCAGTGTGTCACTCATGCCCAAACCTATCATTTTGGGTTACAGAGTTCAATAAATTGACTAAGGTATTATTGGGGGACCGTACCATGTATACCTTAGACGATAGACCTGCGATTGTGGGAGATTTCGAGCACTTCATTTTTCATCGCACATGCAATTGCTGCATTTGCCTCGACACGACTGGATTGCATGAGCTATGTTGACGAAGTGTAAAAACTAGAACACATGTATAACATATGGAAATCTGAATTCCCATCGGTCTCAGATGAAAGTACGTTGTCACCTGTATCACGCACTCTGTTCGAGTTGGTATTGAATATTTCGTTACATCGCAAGGAAAAATGTAACATCCCAAGATAGGGCCTGGAAATTTTGGCCTCATAAATGAGGGTTCACCAATGTATCGATGAACTAAGTGTATGCCAAAAAGAATATCAATAAGAAGTACGCCAGAAAGACGATGAAGTAGTGTATGGTAAGAGGGTTCGCTATATTCATTGCACGTTGGGTTCGCCAGTTGGTTTGGTGAGCTGGAGTTCGCCAGTTGAGTTACGAACAAGGGGTTCGCAAGTCAAAGTCAAGTCAGACTTAAATTAGGAAATTAAAATATTGTGTATCTAGGATACACTTCGTGCATGTAACCTTCTTCTAAACTGAATAAGGTTTTCTAAGTCAAGTAGGGTATCCTAAGAATACTAAGACACTTAGTGCCTATAAATAAGCCCTTTTTTCCATGAAAATCCTCTCATGATTATTTTGTCGTCAAGTCTCTATTCAGAATCAAGTTCGTAGCAACCAGGGTAAGTCTATGTCCTACTGGGTTCGCTTATAGTATGTTCTATTTGTTAGTAATTTGTGTGTGTTTATGTATGTTGTAAACCAGCTAGACCATCTACCAGCAAGGATAAAGCCAAAGCAAAATTCATTTAAAATTCTCAACTTTTTGGTGAGTGTCCAGTAATCACCAGATGTGTGTTAACTATTATGTTTTTCAGTAAGTGTGTATTGTTATGCTTCCAAAACTTAAGGTTTTAAACTAAGTTCCAAGAGTAAGCTTTTCTATAAACTCTATTTTCAAGTTATGTTTTATGCGTGCTCCTATGTGAGCCAATGTTTTAAAGATATGTTTTTAAAGTATGAATTTATAAACTATGTTTTTACAAGATTTTGTACGAGCTCTATAAGAACAAGTGTTTTCAAGCAAGCTCCCTATGCGAGCTTTATGTGATAAGGATCCTGTGCAAGCTCCTTTGTAAGCTTTATGTTGGGTATATTGGCATACCAAATGATTGTGAGTACTTACCTACAAGTTTGTGATTTGGGCATTGAGGCCCTAAGACATGTGGAGAGATAAGGGAATGTCGAGTTAGGCTTCATTCATTGGGACATTTTGGCATATAAGAGAGTGTTTAGCTTATGCTACACTTATGGGACATGTAAGGACTCTTATGAGAACTGTTTCGATAATTTGACCAGAGTGCTCAAACGATGCGAATAGACGAACCTCATTCTCAACTTGGAGAAATGCCATTTCATGGTGAGAGAAGGCATTGTTTTGGGACACAAAATTACAAGGCAAGGAATAAAAGTTGACAAGGCAAAGATACTAGTCATCGAGAAACTCCCACCTCCAATGTCTGTGAAGGGTATTAGGAGTTTTCTGGGACATGCTAGATTTCACAGGAGATTCATTAAGGATTTCTCCAAAATCTCCAAACCACTTTGTAAACTGTTGGAGAAGGATTCAATAATTATTTTTGATGATGATTGTTTAACAACTTTTGAAGAGTTGAAGAAAAGATTAATTTCAACACCAATCATCATTACCCCAGATTGGAGTTTACTGTTTGAACTAATGTGCGATGTAAATGACTATGCAGTAGGAGCTATTTTCAGACAATGAGGAATAAGATTTTTCATCCCATCTACTATGCTAGCCGAACCTTAATGGGAGCACAATTAAATTATATAGTAACAGAAATAGAGCTACTTGCTATTGTTTTCTCTTTTGACAAATTTCGTTCATATCTTGTAGGTACAAAAGTGATAGTTTCAAAGATCACGAACTACATCAAAAGTATTACAAGCTGGTTTCTATTGGCCGACCCTATTTAAAGATGCATATGCCTACATGAAAGGATGTGATCGATAGCAAAGAGGCAGAAATGTGACCAGGAGGAATGAGATGCTGGTAACAAACATACTTGAGGTAGAATTTTTGATGTTTTGGGTATTAACTTCCTTGGTCATTTTCCTTCTTCTTATAGTAACAGGTACATCTTGGTAGCCATTGATTATGTGTCCAAATGGGTGGTAGCCGAGGCATACTCAACAAATGATGCCAAGGTGGTGATGTAGTTTCTTCAAAAACACATATTTATGAGATTTGGGACTCCCAGAGCTATAATTAGCGATGAAGGTTCCCATTTCGTGAATAAATGGCTAAAGTGGTTGTTGGAAAAGTATAATGTAAAGCATAAAGTTGCTACAGCTTACCATCCTCTTACAAATGGTCAAGTTGAGTTTGTGAATAAAGAAATAAAGGGCATACTTCAGAAAGTAGTGCACCTAACTAGAAGAGATTGGTCTCGGTGAATTGGCGAAGCATTACGGGCCTACCGAACGAAATTTAAGACTCCTTTAGGGATGTCTCCTTACAGGTTAGTTTATGGTAAGGCATGTCATTTGCCATTGGAATTTGAACTCAAAGCCTATTGGGCTCTTAAATAGCTCAATTTAGACCTAAAACCTATTGGAGACAAACGGATGTTACAACTGAATGAGTTGGAAGAGATGAGATTATTCTCTTACGAGAACGCCAAAATTTTTAAAGAAAAATAAAAAAAGATGGAATGATAAGCACATCCGTCCCCGCATGTTCGGAGCAGGATATAACAAGTCATTCTCTTCAATTTAAGTTTGAAGTTTTTTACAGGTAAACTTAAATCCCGATGGTTAAAACCCTTTATGATTAATCAAGTTTTTCTATACGGAGTCGTTGAACTCCAAAATAGTAAAGGAGTTACGTTTAAAGTTAATGGTCAATGACTGAAACATTACTGGACCGGTAAAATCGAGCAAGAAAACACTTCGCTCATTTTAATCGATCCATGAAATTTTTTGCTGTAAAAAAACTATTACTTTTGTAAATAAATTTTATCTTTATGTTTATTTTTTTATTTTAATTTTAAGTACATATTTTTCTTAAATAAATTTTGTAAATAAATAAATGTGTGAATAGAAATAATAATGTAAATAGAACTCCTGATTAAAATTAAGTTAATCTTTTAACTTAAGTGAAATTAGGGTTTTTTTTCCTTCCCTATTTGTCTTTTCTTCATTTGTTTTTTTTCAGCCACCGCTGTCATCACCGCCGCCACCAGCACTAGCTTGGTGTGATCTGAACAGCATCAGCTGACCCCTCAGCCCTACAGGCCCATGCGAGCGTACACCCTCCAGCAGCAGGCCCTTGTGTGCTGCTCTGTTGCACACCATCAACCACCATCAACCATTTGTGGCAGTCCTCACGCACTTTCAACCTCTGTCGATCAGGTCACCAACGAAAACTTGTGACAGTCATCAGCCTCTATCAGGTGAAACCCATCAAGCCCTGTTGATCACCATCGATAGCAATCAAATGCCATCAGAAACAATCAGGCCCTGTTGAGTCATGTCACCAGCAGTTGGCGGAAACAACAAATTTTTTTGACAATCCCCTTGGCGATTATGGCTGACCCCTAAACACTCGACAAAACCTAATTCCCGACCTTAACCCATCTTGAGGTAATTGTGGGATAAAATATTTTCTACTAAGTGGTTTTTGTCTTGATTATTTTTGAAAGATGAATCCAAAAAGGAAGAATTCAGAGATTAAAGAGGAAGAGATTCAACCTTGGTTATGAACCTCGGGATATGGGCTAGATGCATCAGAATATGTAAGAAGATGTAACACCCCTTACCCGTATTTGATGTCGGAATCGAGTACGAGGTATTATCGGACTTAACTTGCTTGAACATACAAATTTAGGCTATAAAATTTCATTTCAACTTAAAACTTCTTAATCACATTCATAACATCCTTATTATGGGCCTACGGGGCCTTACACATGCAAACAGAGGGTCTCGGAATCAAACTGGGAACTTTTGAATACTTAGAATTTTTTTTCCTAAACAAGGTCACACGCCCGTTTGAAATGGAACACTAAATGTAACACCCCTAGACCCGGCCCAGACGTCATGGCCGAATCTGGTGATGTCACATCAATTGGATAATTCAAAACGACTTTGCAGTGTGGCCATCTCCGAGTCCTCTCCGACATTGAGCCGTCTACTGAGGGTCACCTGAAATGTTTAATAAAAGGGTGTGAGTTTCGAAACTCAGTGTGTATGACCCTTGGTAATCCAATCAACATGCAATTATCACATTGGGCTTAAGCCCTATCAAAATCGGTGGTATTGGGCCTTAGCCCACAAGAACCTTATATCACATCAGTATCATACGAATGCAATGCTCCCATCCCAAGACCAACCCTACACTCCATTTCCCTTCCAACCTTAAACTCCTTTGGGGATATAAATATCAACCCACCCATCCCTACACTCCAAAGGTAGCACCAACAGTGGCACTACTCAAATGTTGCAGCAAGGCTGTTAAGCATATAATGGGCTTAAAGCCACCGGTGGATCTACGATCGTCAAGCGATTATGCGATCCTCACATATCTTCCTCCGTATCATCAAACCCACCCAAGTGCAACATATATCTGATGAATGCAACATACACATTAAGCACATTAAGCACATTAAGCACCTAGGGGTATTTTAGTCATTTCACTACCCGGGCTATTTTTGTAAATCTACCCTACAGGGGTATTTTTGTAATTCTACCTTACAGGGGTATTTTCATAATTTTTTTCATCTCAGGTTTTAATTATGAACTTTGGCCCATCAACAAGTCCTTGCGGCTAAAGTGAACAGACACTATGCACCAGGTAGGATCCCAGAGAAGATGAGGTGGGTCACTAGGACAGCTTAAGTTTGATTATTAAATTAAGTTTTATGTTATTTAAGAATTTATCAGAAATAGGCCTAAAGTCCATTAAAACCCTAGCATGCATTTCTAAAATCCCATAAGGCCCACTAAGCCTAATCATGTCCAAATAGCCCATTAAGCCCAATCATAATCAAATCATATAGCCATCCATACCATTCCATCATTCAATTTCACATATCAACTCTTGCCAATTTGGGACCACGAACTCGGCAGGCCCATTTAGCTCCGTCTAGCCCAGTTGGCCAAATAGTGGCCCGAGACCATGAGATCGCTCTCATGGCCCCGGTAATCGTATCGGTGTTCCCACACGAATGTTCACACGCTTGTGTGCTTGCCGGTGCCAACCTTTCAGCTTTTCGACTTTTTCGGCATTTTGGGTTTTTCGAGATTTTGGCTTTTGCCGATTTGTCATGTGTGAAGTGTATGTGCACACCTGGTTAATGTGACGTGCTACACTATCCTTAGCCTTGAACCTGCAACCAATACCAATCTCCAATCAATTACAACTTAACCACAATATTTACCCAAAAACCGAAGCCTTACCATAACTTTACCGTGTGCCACGAGTTCTACTAGCCCTTCCTTAGCTACTATTCACGTAGATTTGCACCCATACATATACTATCAACAATCAAGTGACTCATATTCCACACAAGTCACCTCTATAAGCCATACTTACATTCGGCCACCCACTAATCCACAACTGAGACGAATACATTTACCACTTACTAACGATCCTTACCACGCTTGCGATCTTTGATCCCTACCCTTGTTAATACAAGGTTAACGATAAGGAGAAGTTAGATAGCCCTTCGGCTTTTAACAAAACACACTAAGGAGGTTGACTGAGTACTTACCGAATCCCACCTTTGATCCTACGGCCTAGATAGCTACTGAACAAGATCCGACTTTTAACACTTGATCAACAAATTTCTGATGGAGGAAAAACAACAAAGAATCGGCACAAATAGGGATTTCGGCAAAAAGGGATGATGGTAATTCGACAGTGGAAGAAAGAGAATGAGGGGAAGAAAAGAAAAAATAATGGAAACCCAAGGAATCTTTCAAAGGAATTCACACCCCTTTTTATAGCCAAAGCCGAAACTATCTTCCCCCAAAGTCCAATTCAGCACCAACACATCCACACCTCAATCCCCTATCTTTTCTCTCTTATCTTTACCTTAAATTTCTCTCCTGAACACTCCCTTCCAGAGTTCACTCTAGCGCCACTACCTTTCTTCCATGTACAAAAATAAAACCCCTCAATTCACCACTCTTATGCCTCGAACCTTGGACCTTTTCACCTGATAGTAACGCCACTTTGTAGTTCCCAAAGTGATGCCACCTTACCACTGGACCACATGCCCAATTGAGTCCTATTTTCCCCTTAATCTGTTTAAGAGGCCTAATACCTGACACTAGGGTCCACTAAGGCAAAAATTAAAATTTTCCCTGTGGTCTTCCCTATCCCTAAGACTTCAAATAACCCTGGTAATACCTTAAAATTAATATTCTAAGTGCTACTTGTACATACCAACTTCAGTGCACAGAAATTTAGAGTTTAAAGATTTTGGGGCATTACAATTGTACCCTTGTAAAAAAATTCAGCCTCGAAATTTACCTAATTGAAACAAGTGAGAGTATTGTCATTGCATTGCCTTCTCAGATTACCAAGTAGCCTCCTCGGCATTATGGTTACGCCAAAGCGCTTTGACCAAAGGAACAGACTTTCTTCTTAGCACCTTAACATCTTGATCAATTACTCGAACTGGCTCCTTCTTGAAAGTTAGGTCTGGTCTAACCTCAATCTCCTCGACTGACATGATGTGCGAAGGGTCTAAGCGATAACGCTTAGCATTGATACATGGAACACAAAGTGTATTTGGCTTAGTTCAGAAGGCAATTCCAGCTGATAGGCAACTAGCCCAATTCGCTTCAACATCATGTATGGCCCAATGAATCTATGGCTTAACTTGCCCTTCTGACCAAACCTTAACATCTTCTTCCAAGGGGAAACCTTGAGAAAAACCAAGTCCCCCACCGCATAGTCAATCTCTCTCTGTTTGAGGTCAGCATACGACTTCTGCCTATCCGCTGCCTCCTTCAATCAATCCCGAATCAACTTTACCTTATCTTCGGTGTCTGCTACCAACTCCAGACCCAATACTCGCCGCTCACCCAACTCAGTCCAACAAGTCGGAGTACGATATCTTCGCCCATACAGTGCTTCACATGGTGCCATTCCAATACATGCATGATAACTATTGTTATACGCAAATTCAGCTAACGGCAAGTAATCCTCCCAACTACCTCGAAACTCAATTATACACCCTCTCAGCGTATCCTCCAAAATTTGAATTGCCCTCTCCGACTGACCATCAGTCTGAGGGTGAAATGCTGTACTAAAATCCAACCTCGTACCTAGTGCTTCATGCAACTTCTTCCAAAAGCGAGACGTAAGACGAGGGTCTCTATCAGATATAATATAGACTGGAACCCCATGCAATCTCACAATCTCCGCCACATACAACCATGCCAACTTCTGTAATGAGTAGTCGGTGCGGACCTGTATAAAATGGGCAGACTTAGTTAACCGATCCACAATAACCCACACAGAATCCTTTTTAGCAGGCGTCAAGGGTAGCCCACTAACAAAATCCATAGTAATCCGCTCCTACTTCCATAGTGGAATCTTAATCGGCTAGAGTAACCCTAATGGTAGTTGATGTTCCGCTTTCACTTGCTGACATACCAAACATTTGCCCACAAACTCCGTAACCTCACATTTCAATCCCGGCCACCAATAAAGCTCTCATAAGTCCCGATACATCTTGTTACCTCCGGAGTGTATAGCATAGGAACTACTATGTGCTTCCCATTGTATAGACTTCCTTAGCTCTTCGTCCCTTGGCACACAAATTCTACCACGGAAACACAATAACCCGTCACTATTTAACCCAAAATCCATCGTTTCCCCATTCTCAATTTGCTTGAATCGAGAACCCAGAGTTCCATCCAATGACTACTTAACTTTAATCTACTCAACCCACAGTGGCTTCACTTGCAACTCTGCTAACAAACTCCCATCGTCATACAAACTTAATCGAGCAAACATCGCCCTCAAATCCAACATATCCCTACGGCTTAGCGCATCAGCCACCACATTTGCTTTGCCTGGGTGATATTCGATCGTGCAATCATAATCCTTTAACAGCTCAATTCATTTGCGCTGCCTCAAGTTCAACTCCTTCTGAGGTAAGAGGTACTTCAGACTCTTGTGATCCGTATAGATGGTGCACTTCTCTCCATACAAATAATACCTCCAAATCTTAAGTGCGAATACAACTACTTCCAACTCCAACTCGTGGGTTAGGTAATTTTTTTCATGAGTCTTAAGCTGGCGTGACATATATACAACCACCTTTCCTTCCTGCATCAAAACACAGCCCAAACCCACGTGTGACGCATCGCTATAAATCGTAAACTCCTTCCCAGGCTCTGGCTGAATCAAAGCAGAGGCCTCAGTTAAAACCTTCTTAAGCTTCTCAAAGCTTTCTTGCTATTTATCAGTCCGCACAAGCGACACCCCCTTCTGTAGTAGCTTGGTCAAGGGTGCAGCGATTAGGGAGAACCCTTCAACAAACTGCCTATCGTACCCTACTAGGCCTAGAAAACTCCAAATTATTGACACCGTCTTAGGTCGTTTCCAATCCAACACTACTTCCACTTTACGAGGACCAACTCTAATCCCCTCAGCTGAGACCACATGCCCTAAGAAAGTGACTTCCCTTAGCCAGAATTCGCACTTTCTAAACTTAGCATAAAGTTGCTTCTTCCTTAGAATCTGCAACACAATCCTTAAGTGTGCATCATGATCATCCTCCGTTCTCGAGTATACTAAGATGTCATCTATGAACACTACTACAAACTGGTCTAGATACAGTTGAAAGACCCGATTCATAAGATCCATAAAAGCAGCAGGTGCGTTTGTTAGCCCAAAAGGCATCACCAAAAACTCGTAATGTCCATAACGAGTTCTGAAAGCTGTCATATACACATCTGCTTCCTTAACCATCAATTGATGGTACTCTAAACGCAAGTCAATCTTCGAGAAAACTGAGGCTCCCCTAAGTTGATCGAAAAGGTCACCTATCCTAGGCAGAAGGTACTTATTCTTAATGGTTAACTTGTTTAACTGCCTATAATCAATGCACATCCTCATGGACCCATCCTTCTTCTTCTCGAATAATACAAACACACTTGGTCTAATAAATCCGCTGTCCAATAACTCCTGAATCTGGGCCTTCAACTCTACCAGCTCCTTCGGTGCCATCCTATAAGGTGCGATGGACACTGAAGCCGTACCAGGTAACAATTTTATTCCAAACTCCACCTCTCTATCGGGAGGTAACCCAGGCAATTCCTACAGAAAAACATCAGGGAATTCTTTTACTGTTCTCAAATCCTTAACAGTAAAACTCTTAGATTCCAAATCACTAATATAAGCTAAGTAAGCCTTACAGCCCTTCCTCACCAACTTTTCTGCCCTTAAAGCTGAAATCACGTTCAACAAGTAATCATGTCGTTCCCTGATCACTACTACTTCATCACCTTCCACAGTTCTTAACACCATCCGCTTCGCAGCACAATCTAAAGTTGCCTGGTGCCTCGTCAACCAATCCATGCCTAATATGAGGTCGAACTCACCAAATGGTAATTCCATCAAGTCCGCTAAGAAAGTAACTCCTTGAACTACCAATGGTACATTCCTAAACAACTTACTAGCTTTCACTGACTGCCCTAAAGGACTTAATGTAAGAGTATGCCCAAAGATCAATCATGAGATGGTTGTAATAACATACTTAATTTACCATGTTTATTAATATAAAGTGTTGTCATTATTATTTCAATTTTTCTTTCTGTGTGTATAGATAAACTGTTTTATAATAATGTCTTGAGAATAATATGATTATTCTTAAAAGATCCTTAGTCGAGTATTATTGTTGACTAGGACAACAATAATGCATTAAGACTAACATGTAGTTGATTGATGATAAAGAGTTGTCATTGATATGGAGTGTCAAAATCAATACATGAATATGTGTGTTAGAGAACAACATATTGGATTGACCCGCTATGAGTATGTTTCTTGGATTATTATGTAATTGTCACAATATTACTCATAATGATTAATATGTATATGATCCTCAGACTTGAGATCATTATTATCCCAGCATCGTGAGTTGTATATTTTGATACAATCAAACGCACACCGTAACATGTTGTTCTATAAAGGCTGATGTTGGATATACCACAATCTATGTAGAGGGATATGGTTGATCAATAAAGGATAAGTCCCTCCTATATAATAGGAGTAATATCTTAGGCCACTTGATTGAGTGAGACTAGAAATGCATGGCCATGCTCAAATAAGTTGATATGAGATGTCATACTAATTTGTATATCATAGTCTACTCAAGATATCAAGAAACATGGGATGGACTATGCAAGTGTGACTATCCCATGACTTGTATCCGTTCCAGAGATAAAGGACTTAATGATTAATGCATGAAAGGTTAATCACAAAAGGTTATGTCGAATCATGACTTCTTGTAACTTAGGTAGCAATGATGCATTGCTAGATGCCACTCATTGTTTGTGACAATAGAATCGTTCTAGTATTACTGCTAACGTTGCAAGAACCTACAGGGTCACACCCTATGGTTGAAATGAACGGAATAAAATATAGTTGGTATTGTGTTTGGTTGTCACATGAATTAAATTAATTAAAGAATTAATTTAATTGGGCAATCAAATATTGAACATATTATATGTACAAGGATGTTGTACACATAATGATAACATAATTTTATTAATATATGAATTTGATTCATATATAAATTTAAATAAATATAGTTTACCGAAATCCTTATTATAATTAATGTAATTATAATTTTCAGATATAATTAATGTAATTATAATTTTCGGTTAAAAACTTTATTGTATTTATTTAATCTTATAATACATTCAAGAGATACCAATTATAAAAGGCCCAATTAAAAGGCCCAATTAAAAGGACACCCATTATAAAAGGTATTAAAAGGAGACAAAGCTAGTGATTGCTTGTTAGGTCTAACAGCCGTCAAGCAAATAAACCTCCAAAACAGTTTTGGAGATTTCTTCCGTTCATAGTCAAACCGGGTGGATTACGTAAAGGCAGACATCGGAAAAGGTTGTGGCTTGATTCGACAATAGATCAAAACTCTTGTTGCCAAGGCGTCACTGTCTACTCAGATTAAAGTTTTGGTAATTTCGAAACCTTTATTTCACCTCGATTCGTTCCTCACACATGGATTCATGGTTTGGATCGTCGGATCTAATTTTATTTTGCTGCGCCATGGGGTACCGGCGTTCCAACACTTAACACAGTCATTTCATTCGCAATGGTTTCAAACTCATCCCCTACAGTTTCAGCCTTATTGCATGTAATGTACGAATGTGTTGACACCACATCAATTAGCGCAATATAAGGTAACTCACGAATAAGTAATGTACCCGTTATCATATCTGGTGCATCTCCTTCCTCTCTGTGACGAGCAGCATAGACTAAAGTTGGCTACCTCACCTCTGCCTATTCTGCATCTCTTCCCGGTGCTCCACATCCTAGTCCTGTGCCATTGTCGCCTCTGGCTTGTCCACGGCCCCTTGGTGGTTGTTGACCACCCTTCTGCGGCTGAAAATTACCTCTGCCATCGGCTCGCCCTTGATCTGGCCTTCTCAGGCACTCTCTAATCCTATGTTCCATAGATCCGCAGCTCAAACAAGCTCCTATTCTCCTCCAACATTCGCCCGTATGCCCTTTTCCACACACAGCACAAGGTGGTATTCCGATATTAGCAGCAGCAATAGGGGCCCCAGCTCTAACCGGCCCATTCACTCTGGCCCTCCTCGTAGGCCTGTGTCCAGCCCCCATAGCTTCCATGTTCCATTTGTTCTTGCCCTTCTCCTTCTCTCGGTTGAGGCACTCCGTGCGCTTTACCTCTTCTGCTATCTTTGCTTTCTCCACTAAGACCGCAAAGTCCCGCTCCCTCTGTGGAGTTATAAGTACCCTAAGGTTGTCTCTTAACCCATCCTCGAACCGTACGCATCTCTCATACTATGTTGCGACTATTTCTTTGGCATATCGACTAAGGCGCAGAAACTCAGCCTGATACTCTGCTACCGACTTATCTCCATGAGTCAGACTCAAAAACTCCTTCCTTCGGGCATCCACATAGCCCGCTCCAATATTCTTCCCCTAGAATGTCGATTTGAAGAACTCCCAGGTGATCTGCTCCGGTTGGTTGCCCTCCTTTACGGTCAACCACCACTGATAAGCTTCCTCCCTAAATAAGGATGTCGCCTCATTCAACTTTTGTTCTGCCATGCAATCCAGGTCGTCTATTATTTTTTACGTAGCTTCCAACTAGTACTCCACCACATTCAGGGCCACCCCAGCTACTCTTTTGAAAATCTCTGCCCCATTAGCTCGGAGTCGCTCCGCGATCGACCCCGACTTCCCGTACCATTATTGGGCCCAGCGACCCTTTCTAAAATCCTTAACATGGCCTCCGATACTGCATCTTCTATAGTGGCAGCCCGCTCATATGGTCCCGTTTCAGCTACTGGTGAGGCTGGAGCCTTCTCTACTCCAACGTTGGGCATATGGCCCGGCGCCGACGACCCAGCCCTAACACTTCTACAGCCTCTGCCGCGGCCTCTTGCACCTCTTCTAGCGCTCATCGTTGCGTATGTATTTCTGGATTAGAATTTTTTATGAAATTAGTTTATAGTTCCACTGTTTAAAGCACATGTCTTATGCAAGCCACAATTTTAAAAGTTGTTTCACAGTCGTAAATCCACTATAGGCTTAAGTTTCCTAAGGGATTTAGTCTCTAAGAGCCTATTGTTTAAGTGGCCC
This sequence comes from Gossypium australe, assembly GCA_005393395.2. Classification (NCBI taxonomy): domain Eukaryota; kingdom Viridiplantae; phylum Streptophyta; class Magnoliopsida; order Malvales; family Malvaceae; genus Gossypium; species Gossypium australe. The sequence goes on from CM016620.1 coordinate 35,743,973, forward strand.
AATATCTAAATACAGTTCAGTAATTTAAATAAATGTAATCACAAAAAAAAAAAAACTTACTTGGCTCAATGTCGAGGGCTCGATGAACCACACTTCAAGAATCTTGCAAAAACTTTTTAATCTACTTGTTTTAAAAACCCAAAATCTAAGGCCCATTTCACAGCCCGAGCTTTGCAACCGGGCTCAGATACCACTAAATGTAACACCCCAAACCCAGCCCAAATGTTATGGCCGAATCTGGTGATGTCACATCAATTGGATAATTCAAAACAACTTTGCTTAGGTAAAACTTAAGTTTAAGGCTTAGAAACCTAAAATCTATGCAACTTGTTAAGTTATGATGAAAGCCCATGTTTTAAGAAAACGTCCATATGTTATAGTTATTTCGAAAATCATGTTAAACTTTAGAAATTTATTTAAGTTTAATAATTAAGCAGTTGAAACAATAATAACCCAAAGGTAAAGTCAAGTTGGAGATATAAGGCCTTGTTACATCCCAATGTAAATAAAATAAAGTCATTCGAAACAAATAAATAAAAACATCTACTCTACAGGGGTATTTTCGTAATTCTACCCTACATGGGTATTTTTGTAATTTCTTTCATCTCGGGTTTTAGTTATGAACTTTGGCCCATCAACAAGTTCTTGCGGCTAAAGTGAACAGACACTATGCACCAGGTAGGATCCTAGAGAAGAGGAGGTGGGTCACTAGGACAGCTTAAGTACCAAGCTCTCTTAGATCCAATCCTAGACATGCATATGTCCATTTCCACACTTTAACCTAACGACTTGTCCACATACATGTTTGATTATTAAATTAAGTTTTATGCTATTTAAAAATTTATCAGAATTAGGCCTAGAGTCCATTAAAACCCTAGCATGCATTTCTAAAATCCAATAAGGCCCACTAAGCCTAATCATGTCCAAATAGCCCATTAAGCCCAATCATATCAAATCATACAACCATCCATACCATTCCATCATTCAATTTCACATCTCAACTCTTGCTGATTTGGGCCCACAAACTCGGTAGACCCATTAGCTCCATCTGGCCCGGCCGGCCAAATAGTGGCCCTAGACCATGAGATCACTCTCTTGGCCCCGATAATCGTATTGGTGTTCCCACAGGAATGTTCGCATGCTCGTGTGGTTGCCGGCGCCAACCTTTCAGCTTTTCGTCTTTTTCGGCATTTCGGGTTTTTTGAGATTTCGGCTTTTGCTGATTTGTCGTGTGTGAAGTGTATGTACACACCTGATTAATACGACGTGCTACACTATCCTCAGCCTTGAAGCTACAACCAATACCAATCTCCAATCAGTTACACACTTAACCACAGTATTTACCCAAAAATTGAAGCCTTACCATAACCTTCCCGTGTGCCTCGAGTTCTAGTAGCCCTTCCTTAGCTACTATTCACGTAGATCTGCACCCACACATATACTATCAACAATCAAGTGACTCATATTCCATACAAGTACCTCTATAAGCCATAATTACATTCAACCACCCACTAATCCACAACTGAGACGAGTACACTTACCACTTGCTAACGATCCTTACCACACTTGCGATCTTTGAACCCCACCTTGTTAATACAAGGTTAACAACATGAAGAAGTTAGATACCCCTTCGACTTTTAACAAAACACACTAAGGAGGTTGACTAAGTACTTACCGAATCCCACATTTGATTCTGCGGCCTAGATAGCTACTGAACGAGATCCGACTTTTAACACTTGATCAACAGATTTGTGATGGAGGAAAAACAACAAAGAATCGGCACAAATAGGGATTTCGGAAAAAAAAGGGATGATGGTAATTCAACAATGGAAGAAAAAGAATGAGGGGAAGAAAAGAAAAAATAATGGAAACCCAAGGAACCTTTCAAAGGAATTCGGCACTCCCCTTTTGTAGCTAAAGCCAAAACTACTTTCCCCCAAAGTCCAATTCGGCACCAACATATCCACACCTCAATCCCCTATCTTTTCTCCCTTATCTTTACCTTAAATTTCTCTCCTGAACACTCCCTTCTAGAGTCCACTCTAGCGCCACAACCTGTCTTCCATGTGCAAAAATAAAACCCCTCAATTCACCACTCTTAAGCCTCGAACCTTGGACCTCTTCACCTGATAGTAACGCCACCTTGTAGCTCCCCAAGTGACACCACCTTGCCACTGGACCACAGGCCCAATTGTGTCCTATTTTCCCCTTAATCTGTTTAAGAGACCTAATACCTGAGACTAGGGTCCACTAAGGCAAAAATTAAATTTTTCCCTATGGTCTTCCCTATCCCTAAGACTTCAAATAACCCTGGTAATACCTTAAAATTAATATTCTAAGTGTTACTTGTACATACCAGTTTCAGTGCACAGAAATTTAGAGTTTCAGGATTTTGGGGCGTTACAGAGGGGGCATCTATTCCTTGGTCGAATAATCACCTTGAGACACCAATCAATTAGCCACCAGCATTGTAGCCAGCCATGCATGCATATTTTTTTTCATTGCATTAAGTTGTGCATGCACCTTGTCTTTAATGTCTCACATTCGGCTGAACCTACAAATGTCATGAACCAACATTAAACAAGCCAAATTCAGCTGAACCAAATAATAGCATGCTTAAGACATATAATTAACATATTAATTAAATTAGGACACAATTAATATAAACTAGCTAACTTAATAAATTCAGCTAGCTCAACTAAGTGAAAACAATTTAATGAACTGTTTGAGCTAGGCATTTTCGGTGATGAGTTGTATCAAATTAATTAAAATAAAATAAATATTTAATTTATTTAAATGATTAAATATATGAGCTAAAAATAAACTTTGTTGAGCTTAAACAAGCTTAAATGAGTTCAAATGAGCTGATTCGAGCTGGACGGAGCTCGGGGAGCTGAAGTTGAGCTAAAATCATCTTGCATTAAGGTGTAAGGAGTCCTTAAGATGTTGGCCCAAGCTCGATTCATAGGAATATTGAACAGCCTCGCATAGTCCTTGCTCGAGTTGGACAAGCTCCCAGTCGTGCTTACATCATCTTGCTCGGATCAAATCTTATACCTTTCTCAGAAACAATATGCCCCAAAAATCCAACTTCCCGGAGTCAGAACTCACATTTGCTGAATTTAGCATACAGTTGCTTATCTCTCAAGATCTACAACACAAACCTCAAATGCTCGGCATGCTCGGACTCATCTCGAGAATAGATCAGGATGTTATCAATGAACACCACAACAAATCTATCTAAATACGGTCTAAATATCCGATTCATCAAATCCATAAAAATAAAACGAGCATTAGTTAGTCCAAAAGGCATAACAAGGAATTCATAATGTCCGTACCTCGTTCTGAATACAGTTTTCAGTACATCAGATTCTTGAACTCTCCATTGATAATTACCCGATCTCAAATCAATCTTCGAAAACACTGTTGCACCTTTCAACTGGTCAAACAAGTCATCTATTCTTGGCAACGAATACTTATTCTTTATTGTAACCTTGTTGAGTTGACAATAATCAATACACATTCTCATGGACCCGTCTTTTTTCTGAACAAACAATACTGACGCACCCCAGGGCGAAAAACTCATTCGCTCAAAAACTCTATCTATTAACTCTTGCAACTGAGCTTTCAACTCTGTTGGAGCCATTCTATACGAAGTTATAGATATCGGAAAAGTTCCCGGTACTAATTCAATGGCAAAATCAACCTCTCTAACTAGTGGCAACCCAAGCAATTCTTCTAGAAATACATCTGAATATTCACAAACTACAGGTACCGATTCAATCTTCTTTTCAAACACCTTGGTATCTAAAACATATGCTAAGTACGTGTCACAACCTTTTCTCACATATCTCTGAGCCGACATCGATGAAATCACTATTGGCAATCTATTCGACTCATCATATTCAATCCAAAGAATTTTATTATTCAGACACTTCAATTATATAGTCTTTCGTCTACAGTTCACAACAGTATCATATAGAGTTAACCAATCCATATCCAAAATCACATCAAACTAGTCAAATGGTAAAAGCATCAAGTCAGCCAAAAAACAGTAGCCTCGAATCATTAAAGCACAATTCTTGCATACTTTTTCAACTAGAACATACTTGCCTAAGGGGTTCGATACTTTAATCATAAATTCAGTAATTTCAATAGGCAATTTCTTACTAGACACTAAATTCTCACAAACATACGAATGTGTCAATCTAGGATCAATTAAAGTAATCACATTAGTGTCATAAAGGGAGAAGGTACCGGTAATAACATCTGGTGACGATGCTTCTTCGCAAGCACGAATAGCGTAGGCTTTGGCAGGTGCTCTAGCCTCAGATCTCACAGTGGAGTCCCTTGTCACCCCTCGACTACCACTCACATTCCCAACATTTCTTGGTGGTCTTCCTCTAGTCGACATATTACTCTGTCTCACATTCTGAGGTCTATCTTTCTCAACCATCTTAGGACAGTTTTAATAAAATGATCCGACGAGCCACATTTGAAACAAGCTTTAGTACTCCTATTCCAGCATTCACCAAAATGTCTTCTTCCGCACTGTTGACACTCAGGTTTGTTATTTCTCACACTGCAAACACTTGAGATGGATGTAGCTTGAGCTTTAGAATTCACTGGTTGATTTCTAGGATCTCTATTCTGGTATCCTACTGATGCATTAGATCTACTGTACAAATCTCAGAATTTCTTTGATGAAGAATGAGAAGGTTTATTCATCGGTCTTTTCCTCGATTCTCTAGCCTCTGAATCAGCTTTCTTCTTTTCTCATCTAAAATCTTCAGCTTTGCAGGCCCGGTCAACTAATACAACAAATTCTTTCAAATCTAGAATCCCAATCAGAAGTTTAATATCCTCGCTCAACTCGTCAATAAATCGTTTGCACATAATCTCTTCAATAGACACATACTCCCGAACGTACTTGCTTAACCGTACAAATTCTCTTTCATGTTTGGTTACAGTCATGCGGCCTTGTTTCAGTTCTAAAAACTCTTTATGCTATTGATCCAGGAACCGTTGATTGATGTATTTCTTTCAGAATTTGATCTGAAAGAACTCCCAAGATACTCTCTCTCTCTCTCGGCACCACTGATACTAATGTCTTCCACCACTGATACGCAGAGTCTCTCAAAAGTGATATAGCACACTTTAAACATTTTGCCGGTGTACAAGAAAGCTCATCAAACACTCAAATTGTATTTTCAAGCCAAAACTCGGCTCTTTTAGAATTATCATCAACATTAGCTCTGAACTCTTCAGCCCTGTGTTTACGAATCTTATCAACTAGAGGCTTGTTCAATCTTAAAAGCTCGACTCCTTGAGGAGCTACGGGTATAGGTTGGGGATTATGAGGGGGTGGAGGTTTTTGAGCAGCCGAGTTTGTACAAATGTATTGAGTGAACCACTCGTTCATCATTTGGAAGAAGGTTTCTTTAGCCTCTCCTCCCTTACCAGCCGTTACGGGTCTAGAATCAGACGGCGTTGTCCCTTGCGCGAGACCAAGCGCATTACTTTCAACATCATCAGCTATCGCTTGATTGGGATCCATTTGCTATATAAAAACAAATTTTCAAATGTCAAGAGTCATCACACTATCACAGTTTATATATGGCATGTATAGTTAGACTATCACACGCGCTACGTTAGTCCTAGAATCAACTAAACCGTAGCTCTAATACCAATAAATGTAACACCTCTCACCCTTATTCACATTCAGAATAGGGTTACGGAGTATTACCGGAACTACAACACTTTTAAACATACATTTCATGTACAATTTATCAATTCAAATACAAATCAATCACAGTCAATCATAGTGTCCCTTAAATGAGCCTACGAGGCCTTAAACATTCATTGAGAATGGTTTGAGCCTAAACCCATAACTCGGGAAATTTTTCAACACTTATAATTTTTTCTACAAAACAGGGGACCCACGCCTGTATGACCAGGCCGTGTGTCTCACACGGCCCCCAGACACGCCCGTGTCACAGGCCATGTGAACATTCGAAATGGAAGCACATGGCCATGTCTCAACTCGTGTCCAAACAAGTAAGGTTACTAACTTGGGTCACATGGCCAACCACATGCCCGTGTGCCCTTTGAAGTGGCCACACATGCCTGTGTGCCAGGCCGTGTGCTAGGTCGTGCCAAACCTGTAGGGTATACTAACTTATGCAACACGGCCAAGTCACACGCTCGTGTGCTAGGCCGTGTGCCAATTAGGGGGGAATACTGACTTATGCCACATGGTCGATCACATGCCCGTGTGTGAGACCGTGTGGAGCATACTGACTTCATTTCAATAGCAACACCAGGGGAACATAGCCGTGTAACATGACGTGTGTCACACACGGCTGAGACACACGCCCGTGTCTCTACCCGTGTGGATAAAAATAGGCTATTTACCAAGCCATTTTGCCACCCCATTTGGTACGCATCTTCACTTATACAATTCACACCAAACCATAGCATAAAATACCATCCAAAACAACCAAGCCAAGTCTAAATCTTACCATCTCAATACTAACCATTTCAAGGAACATAAGTACCACAATATGCTATCTAAATTTATACCAATCCTTATAATCTCAAATCATCAAAATGACCATTACCAAAGATACATCATTAGGCCTACTTTCACAAGCATACTTATATCCACAATTCATAAATTTACCATTCATAATACCTATTATCATCAATCATTACACAACCATCAAACAACTCAATTCACAAGACTTAAATACACATATATGAATATTACTCAAACATGCCAAACAAAGCAAAATGGTCCATCACACATGGTTATATATATATTTACACACCAAACATAAACATTTACAAGCCAATTCATTTGACCAAATTCATTATCAAAACGTAGCTAACAAGACTCAAAGTCCCTATACATGCCATATACTTAAAATACCAAAATTCAAAGGTACCAAGTGATAGATGGTAGTGTGAAACGATCTCCAACGATCCCCGAGTCTAAGCTAGCTTCGATATCACTATAAAACACGAAAAATACACAAAGTAAGCTATAAGGCTTAGTAAGCTCGTATGTTAACAATGAGCAAATATCACCATTCATTAATCATTCAAATAATATAAAACAATTCTATTAGATCTCAAAGCTATCAAATGATCATTCACATAACTTACTAAGGAACTCATCAATTCCATAGTTTCAATACTCAATTCATTACCGTACGTACTTGTACCACCTTGTACCAATCTCATACTCGACCACATTCTTCATTTACCTATTGAACCATTCGGAATAGAAGTCGAATACTCAAGGTCTCACAAGATAAGTACCTATACCATGGCCCAAAGCCAAATTAAGGTAACTTATTCGAAATTCTGATATTATGGCCCGAAGCTAAATAAGCCATTATGCATGGCCCGAAGTCAAATCGGTATATCTCTCACCCGAAGTGCTAATAACATGGCCCGAAGCCAACTCAAGTATACCTAATGACATGTCACTAGCATCCTAAACTATTCCTAAGGTTCAATCAGGTTTCCAACTGCTGAATCTTCATCTAATTATTTTTGAACTCGCCCGTAATCACATAATCACAATTCATGCTATATCAAAGCATATAAAATACATTTGAAATGAAATTATAACATACGAACTTACCTCGGATGTTAAAACGGCGAATCGAGTCAATTAGTCAATCACTTTATCTTTTCCCCGATCCAAGTCTGTATTTTGCTTTTCTTGATCTAAATATATTCAAAATTGACTTATTCAATCATCTATTCATTCAATTTAGTCCAAAACATACTTTAAAACACATTTACACTTTTGCCCCACATATTTCACATTTTTCACAATTTAGTCCTTATTGCAAAAAATCACAAATTAGTGAAATTCTAATTATACCCATGCTAGCCGAATTACTATTATGCCCCTAGCATCCCATATTTTTCATTTATTTCACATTTTAACCACTAACTTTACACATTTCTCAATTTAATCCCTATTATACATTTTCACTAAAAATCACTTAACAAAACTTGTATATCTATTAATAAACATTCGTAATCTATCAAGAAACTTCAAAACACATGCTTACTCATCAATAGAATCATTCAAAATCTTTAACAGTTTTGCAAATTAGTCCCTGGGTTAGCTAGTACTAGTTGCAACGATCTCAAAAACATAGAAATCATTAAAAACAGGACAAAAATGGACTTACAATTAAGCTTACATGTAGTCGAACCCTAAAATGGACAAAGATGGTTTCTTCTCTTCCAATATTTGGTTGAAGAAGATGACTAAAATATGGTAATGTATTTTTATTTCATTTACTTATTCTCATTTAACTATTTACTAATAATAATATTTAATAATAACCTTTAAACATTACAAAACCTTGTCCAAGAATGTCCACTCAAGTTTCAATTGGTTTAATTACCAATTAAGGCCACTATATTTAAAAACAAAAGCTATTTGACACCTTCAACTAATAGAACAACACTTTTGCATTTAACGCGATTTAGTCATTTTTACAGAATTAAGCATTAAACAATAAAATTTCTTAACGAAATTTTCAGCAAAACATATTACCATGCTGTAGACATTTAAATAATAATAAAATGAATATTTAAACTTTGTATTTGTGGTCCCAAAACCTTTGTTCTGATTTAACCAAAAAGGGGTTGTTACAACTTACCTACTTTGTTGTAAAACTATATTACAACCTGACCCATATACTTGCGGACATCGCCTCAAATATATATCTTTAGGTTGTAGTATTCACACTCTAGACGTTTGTACGTCTGAAGGTGGTCAATACCCAATGCATCAATTTTTTGTTCCTTATCTATTTGAACTTGGGCTTTTACCTACAACAAAGTATATGAGTCAAGCATACATAGTTTGTCATCCACTTATTATTTAAGTGTGTCACACTATGAATGTCACAAGTGTAACACCCCTTACCCGTGTTTAAAGTTGGAACCGGATACGAGGCATTACCGAACTTAACTTGCTTAAACATACAACATCAGGCCATAAAATTTTGTTTCAACTTAAAACTTTTTATTCATACTCATAATGTCCCTATTATGGGCCTACGAGACCCTAAACGTACATACAAAATGGTTCAGAACTAAACTGGAAACTTTCACACACTTAGAAAATTTCTGCTTAAAATAGGACCACATGGCCGTGTGAAATGGAACACGCCCATGTGGGCAGGTCGGGTTGTAACACCCCTAACCCGAAACTGTCGCCGGAATAGGGTTAAGAGGCATTACTGACAACAGGATTATTTACAGCCCAATTACGACACAAAGTCAATAATCATCATCATAATACATCAAACATAAACAAATAGTCCCTTTTAAGGCGTATAAGACCTTAAACACATGCTAGGGAGAGGTCAGGACTAAACCGAACACACACAGAAATTTTTTTGAACATTTAAAATTTTCTTCTAAGATTCAGGGGATACACGCCCGTGGGAGGAGACCGTGTGCCCTCCACGGCTTCTCTACACCCCCGTGTGTCCTCTCGTGTCCATATACTGACTATACCAACACGGTCACTAGGCACGCACGTGTGCCATGGCCGTGTGCTACTAGGCCATATACTGACTTCCCCACCACGGCCACCAAGCACGCCCATCTGCCATGGCTGTGTACTCTTAGCTAGCTACTGACTTGTACACCACGGCTAGCTGACACCCCCGTGTCGAGGCTGTGTGCTACTAAGCTACATTCTGCCAATTCACCCACGGTCTTTAGGCATGCCCGTGTGCCACAACCGTGTCACATTATAGGTCATTTACAAGGCCAAAATGCCACCCATAAGGGTCAAACCTAAAAGCCATATTAACCAAGACATCTCATGCTCATGTTACCATAAAAAACATACCAAAATAATCATTCAACCCATGCATTCAATACCAATTCCAACCATGACAATTTCATAGACTAAAACTCATATCATCACAAGCACAATTCATTCAATACCAAATATCATTCCTTTTAATTTCACTAATTCATACTAGCATTTTACCAACACAAAGTTACCATTCATAAGTCAATTTCTCAACTCACAATCCATAGCAAAAGATGCATCATATATATATATACCAAAGTCATTCATGCTAAAACTAGCACATATCTAGCCATATCTCATGGCTACTACAAATCTCAAACATGATTCAAAAGACCAACCTATACATGCCATATCTTAACTATGTACATATTTCCAAATACCCCAAAATTGATTGCCGATAGTGTGATTGAGATGCTGACGATCCCCTGATCCGAGCTAGCTTTACTGACACTGCAAAGCAAAGAAACAAATCACACAGTAAGGTTTCCAAAGCTTAGTAAGTTCGACATACAATACAATTATCATATCAATTCAACCAATGTATATAATAAACAATCACATAAATCTATTATCTCGTATTCATGCCCTTTCATCCATAGCTAAAATACTCATTCCCTCAATCAAAGTTCGTTTATACTTATCAACCACAAAGGTTTCATACGTACCTTAGCTACACATAGTTATTAAACCTCCAAGCTACTCAATGCTCGATAATACTTGTCGATCATCCTTAATTTTCATTCGATTTGATCGCACACTCAGTGCTATATACATAATCGTAGCATATTTTCCATCGCACACTTAGTGCCTATTCTTTTAATCGACCTGTCTCGGCGTCGCACACACAATACCAAATCAATAAGCCGTAGCTTTCATATCATTGCACACCCAGTGCCATTCATTTCTGTTTCAATTTACATTTTTGCACACTTAGTGCCATCAACTAAATCTTGCACATAGCATTTCAATTTCATACATATATACATATTCAATGCATAATACTAAAATGTATCTTAATAACATGTATTATATCCGAACTTACCTCGGACGTCGAACTATCGATACGGTCGATTAATCGAGCACTTTATCTTTGCCTCGATCTCGATCCGAACTTCTCCTCTCTTGATCTATATACATTCAAATTTAATCCATTCAATCATCAAATCATTCATTTTAGTCCAAACACACATATTTAGGGCATTTTACACAATAGCCCTCACATTTTCACATTTCGGCACTTTAGTCCCTATTTCACAAAATCATCAAATACACAAAATTTCAATAAACATGTGCTTAGCCGAATTCTTCCCATGCTAATACAAGCCCACACATTTCATTTATTTCACATTCTAGTCCTTCAAAATGCTATTTTCACAATTTAGCCCTAATTAACTAAATTCATCAAAAATTCAAGAACAACACATGTTCATTAAACACATATCTTTCATTTAACACCAACACTCATCACCAAGCTCACATACTCATCAATGGCACATCACAAAAACATCATAAATTCATGAAATTACAACATGGGTTAGTTAGAGCACGGAGCAACGATTACAAAAATGTAGAAATTATCGAAAACCGACTCAAAACATACCTAAATTTTTGGCTTGATAGTAGCCGAATGTATGAGAGCTTTTAACCTTTCTTTTTCTTTTGAATTTCAGTGGAAGAATGCATGAAATAATGTCTATTTTCATATTATTATCATATTATAATTCTTTAATAAACAATTTCCCATTTTGACCTTATAATATAAGCTTATGAAACATATTTCAAAGGTTAATATGGACTAATGCAGTCCACTATCTAAAGGAATGCCTAATTTGCATATAAAACCTCCATCTTTTCAAAGCCACAACATATAAATACTCATAAATCAGCACACAACATTTTTCACTTATGCGATTAAGTCCTTTCTCTTAATTCAACATATAAACGATTAAATTATCACAGAATTTTCACACAGGCTATGTCACATACTATTCACATATAAAATATCATTAAAATATTTTTACGACTTCAGATTTGTGGTCTCGAACCACTGTTCCGACTAGGGTCTAAACCGGGATGTTACAACTCTCCCCCCTTAGGGATTTTCGTCCCCGAAAATCTTACCGATGAATTGGTGTGGATATTGCTCTCTCATAACATTCTCAGACTCCCACGTAGCCTCTTCAACCCCGTGTTTGTGCCATAATACTTTCACTAAAGAGATATTCTTATTTCTTAACTCTTTGGTCTCTCGTGCCAAGATTCGGATCGGTTCTTCACTATACGACAAGTCTGACTGAATTTCAACTTCAGTAGGAGCAATCATATGAGACGGGTCTGATCTGTACCGTCGAACCATTGACACATGAAACACATTATGAATCTTTTCTAACTCAGATGACAATTTCAATCTATAAGCAACCGGCCCAATTCATTCAATAATCTCGTACGGCCCGATGAATCTCGGACTCAGCTTGCCCTTTTGACCAAATCGAAGTATTTTCTTCCACGGAGACACTTTCAAAAACACTTTATCACCAACCTCAAACTCGATATCTTTTTGTTTCAAGTCTGCATAAGATCTCTGACGATCTGAAGCCACTTTCAAACTGTCACGAATTACCTTCACTTTCTGTTCAGTCTCTTTTACCAAATCAACCCCGTGAATCTTATTCTCACTTAGCTCAGTCCAATACAATGGAGTTCGACACTTTTGACCGTAAAGAGCCTCATATGGTGCCATTTTGATACTAGATTGAAAACTGTTGTTATAAGCAAATTCAATCAATGATAAATGTTTTTCCCATGTACTTTCAAATTCAAGTATGCAACATCTCAACATGTCTTTGAGAATCTGAATGATTCACTCGGATTGACCAACTGTTTGCGGATGAAAAGCATACTGAAATGCAATTTCGTGCCTAAAGCATCTTGCAATTTCTTCCAAAATCGTGAGGTAAATCTCGGATCTCTGTCAGACACTATAGATAACGGTACTCCGTGCTATCTCACAATCTCATCAATATACAATTCAGCTAACTTATCTAAAGAATAATCGGTTCTCACCAGAACGAAATGAGTTGATTTCGTCAATCTGTCCACTATCACCCAGATTGCATCTTTCTTATTCGGAGATAAGGGCAAACCCGACACAAAGTCCATCGTAATTTTCTCTCATTTCCACTCAGGAATCATAATCGGCTGCAACAAACCAGACAGAACTTGATATTCAGCTTTGACTTGCTGACAAACTAAACATTTCGACACAAAGTCAGAAATATCTCTTTTCATGCCATGCCACCAATAGAACTATTTCAAATCATTATACATCTTTGTACTCCCCGAATGCACAGTTAAATGACTATTGTGAGCTTCATTCAAAATCGTTTGAATCAACTCTAAATTTCTCGAAACACAAATCCTATTTCTAAATCTCAAACAACCATCACTACCCACTTGAAATTCTGATTCAGCATTCAATTCACATTGAATTCGTTTAGCCCTCATTTCAACATCATTTTTCTAAGCATCACAAATTTGTTGTACGAACATTGGCTTTACTTTCAATTCAGCTACAACCGTACTATCATCACATAGATCTATCTGATTACTCATAGCTCTCAAAGCGTATAATGATTTACGACTCAAAGCATCAACTACAACATTAGCTTTACCCGAGTGGTAATTTATCACAAGTTCATAGTCTTTCAACAATTCTAATCATTTTCTCTGTCGCAAGTTCAAATCTTTCTGAGTCATCAAATACTTCAAACTCTTATGATCTGTAAAAATATGATATTTCTCACCAAATAAGTAGTGACGCCAAATCTTTAACGCAAACACAATTGTAGCTAATTCAAGGTCGTGCGTCAGATAATTCTTTTCATACGGTTTTAACTGTCTCGAAGCGTACGCAATGACTTTCCCTTCTTGCATCAGCACACAGCCCAAACCATTCAATGAAGCATCACTGTAAACTATGAACTCTTTACCCGATTTGGGTTGAATCAAAACTGGTGCTTCCGTTAACAACACTTTCAACTGCTCAAAACTCTGCTAGCACTTTTTTGACCACTCAAATCGAACATCTTTCTGTAACAACTTCGTCAATGGAGTCGCAATCATAGAGAAACCTTTCACAAACCGCCTATAATATCCTGCTAATCCTAGAAAACTACGGACTTCAGACACATTTCTCGGAGACTTCCATTCCAAAATAGCAGAGATTTTACTCGGATCCACTCGTATCCCAGCAGCTGATACAATATGTCCCAGAAAACTGACCTCAAGCAACCAAAATTCACATTTGCTAAACTTTGCATACAACTGTTTCTCACAAAGAGTTTGTAGCACAATTCTCAAATGCTCAGCATGCTGCATCTCATCACACGAATAAATCAAAATATCATCAATGAATACCACCACAAAGCGATCCAAATACGGTCTGAATATCCGATTCATCAAATCCATAAACACTGCATGTGCATTTGTTAGTCCGAAAGGCATCACTAAGAATTCGTAATGTCCATACCTTGTTCTGAAAGCGGTCTTCGGTACATTGGATTCTTTAACTCTTAACTGATAGTAGCCTGATCTCAAATCTTTCTTATAAAACACTGTAGCTCCCTTCAACTGATCAAACAAATCATCGATACGAGGCAACGGATATTTGTTCTTTATTGTCACTTTGTTCAGCTGTCGATAATCAATACACATTCTCATAGTTCCGTCTTTCTATTTCACAAATAACACAGGAGCTTCCCAGGGTGAGAAACTCGATCGTGCAAATCCTCTGTCAGTCAACTCTTGCAACTGCGACTTTAGCTCTTTCAATTCTATTGGTGCCATTCTATACGGAGCTATAGAAATGGGAGTGGTCCCCGACACTAATTCAATACCAAATTCCACTTCTCAAATTGGAGGTAATCCCGGCAGCTCTTCAGGAAACACATCTGGAAACTCACATACCACAGATACTGATTCAACTTTCTTTTCCGACACTTTTGTATCAATCACGTATGCCAAATAAGCTTCACACCCTTTTTTCACAAAATTCATAGCTTTCATCGCAGATACAACGGCTGGTAGTCCTTTCATATCACTAGACTCAATTCAAACTAACTCATCATTCTAACTCTTCAACTCAATACTCTTTCTCTTACAATTCACGATGGCATTATGCAAAGTAAGCCAATCCATACCCAGAATTATGTCAAATTCATCAAAGGGAAGCAACATCAAGTTGACCGGAAAACATATATCACGAAACATCAATGGGCAATTCTTGTACACCTTATCCACCAAAACACACTTGCCTAAGGGGTTCGATACTCTAATCACAAATTTAGTAGACTCAACAGGTAGAGTTTTACTCGATACTAGATTCACACACACATAGGAATGAGTTGACCCCGGATCTATCAATGCAATAACATCAATATCAAATAAAGTGAAAGTACCGGTGATGATGTCTGGACATGATGCTTCCTCTCGTGTACGTATAGCATAGGCTCGGGCAGGAGCTTTCGCCTCCGATCTCACAGCTGTATTAGTTGTCCCTCTCTGGCTATCATTCACATTTCTGATGTTTTTGGGTGGTTTACCTCTAGCTGTCACATTACTCGATCTTTCATTTTGAACATTTTCTTCTTCAACCATTTTCGGGCAATCTCAAAGAAAATGATCTCCGGATCCACATTTATAGCAAACTCTATTGTTGTACTTACCCCAACACTCTCCTACATGTCGTCTTCCACACTGTCTGCACTCAGGCTTGTTACTTTTAACACTGCCAACACTTGATTCATTCGGAGCTTGAATCCGTAAACCAGTACTTTGTCTCGAATGATCTTTACTCGGATGTCCAAATGAAGCATTTGAACGATTTCTTGCATCTCTATATCTCTTAGTAGAAGGTTGAGAAAATTTATTCATCGATCTCTTTCTTTCATCACGAGCTTCTGAATCGGCTTTCTTCTTTTCTTTACTGAGCTCTTCAGCTTTGCACGCTCTTTCAATTAACACAACAAATTCATTTATATCGAGTATCCCAACCAATAACTTGATGTCTTCATTCAATCCCTCTATGAAACGTTTGCACATAGTAACTTCAGTCGAAACACATTCTCTCGCGTATTGACTCAAACTTACAAATTCTCACTCGTACTCAGTAACAGACAACCGGCCCTATTTCAATTCTAGAAACTTTTTATGTTTCTGATCAATGAAGCGTTGACTGATATACTTCTTTTTGAACTCAGCTTGAAAGAAATCCAAGGTGATTCTCTCACTCGAAACCACAGATATCAATGTTTTCCACCAGTTGTAAGCCGTGTCTCTCAACAAGGAAACTGCACACTTAATGCACTCATCAGGGTTCAACGACATCTCATCAAATACTCTGATTGTATTCTCAAGACAAAACTCGGCTCGCTCAGCATCATCGTCAGATGTGGCCCTAAACTCTTCGGCCCCATACTTGCGTATCTTATCCACAGGAGGTTTATTCAATATAATCGGATCTACAACTTGTGGCACAACAGGTACTTGTGGGGGTGGAGGTTGTGGAACAGTCGGATTCGTTCGAACGAACTCCGTAAACCACTTGCTCATCATTCAGAAGAAGGCTTGCTTAGCCTATCCTCCCTCATCACTATCATTCGGCCCTGATGTGGCCGACGCTGTCCCTTGAGCGGGAGCAGGCGCATTGCTTTCTACATCGTCAGCAACTGCTCGATCCGGATCCATTACTATATGTAAACACATTTTCAAATGTCAGATTTCATCACACTATCGCAATTTCATATATGGCATGTATAGCTAGACTCACACGCGCTACGTTAGTCCGAGAATCGACTAAACTGTAGCTCTGATACCAATAAAATTGTAACACCCCTAACCCAAAACCGTCGCCGGAATAGGGTTAAGAGGCATTACCAGACAACAGGATTATTTACAGCCCAATTACGACACAAAGTCAATCATCATCATCATAATACATCAAACATAAACAAATAGCCCCTTTTAAGGGTATAAGATCTTAAACACATGCTAGGGAGAGGTAAGGACTAAACCGAGCACACACATATTTTTTTAAACATTTAAAATTTTTTTCTAAGATTCAGGGGATACACGCCCGTGGGAGGAGACCGTGTGCCCTCCACGGCTTCTATACACCCCCGTGTGTCCTCTCGTGTCCATATACTGACTATACCAACAAGGTCACTAGGCACGCCCGTGTGCCATGGCCGTGTGCTACTAGGCCATATACTGACTTCCCCACCACGACCACCAAGCACGCCCATCTGCCATGGCCGTGTACTCTTAGCTAGCTACTGACTTATACACCACGGCTAGCTGACACCCCTGTGTCGAGGCCGTGTGCTACTAAGCTACATTCTGCCAATTCACCCACGGTCTTTTGGCACGCCCGTGTGCCACAACAATGTGACATTATAGGCCATTTACAAGGCCAAAATGCCACCCATAAGGGTCAAACCTACAAGCCATATTAACCAAGACATCTCATGCACATGTTACCATAAAAAACATACCAAAATAACCATTCAACCCATGCATTCAATTCCAAATCCAATCATGACAATTTCATAGACTAAAACTCATATCATCACAAGCAAAATTTATTCAATACCAAATATCATTCCTTTCAATTTCACTAATTCATACTACCATTTTACCAACACAAAGTTACCATTCATAAGTCAATTTCTCAACTCACAATCCATACCAAAAGATACATCATATATATATATATATATATATATATATACACCAAAGTCATTCATGCTAAAACTAGCACATATCTAGCCATATCTCATGGCTACTACAAATCTCAAACATGATTCAAAAGACCAACCTATACATGCCATATCTTAACTATGTACATCTTTCCAAATACCCCGAAATAGATTGCCGATAGTGTGACTGAGATGCTGACGATCCCCTAATCCGAGCTAGCTTTACTGACACTGCAAAGCAAAGAAACAAATCACACAGTAAGCTTTCCAAAGCTTAGTAAGTTCGATATACAATACAATTATCATATCAATTCAACCAATGTATATAATAAACAATCACATAAATCTATTATCTCGTATTCATGCCCTTTCATCCATAGCTAAAATACTCATTCCCTCAATCAAAGTTTGTTTATACTTATCAACCACAGAGGTTTCATACGTACCTTAGCTACACATAGTTATTAAACCTCCAAGCTACTTAATGCTCGATAATACTTGTCAATCATCCTTAATTTTCATTCGATTTGATCGCACACTCAGTGCTATATACATAATCATAGCATATTTGCCATCGCACACTTAGTGCCTATTCTTTTAACCAACCTGTCTCGGCGTCGCACACACAGTACCAAATCAATAAGCCATAGCTTTCATATCATCGCACACCCAGTTCCATTCATTTCTGTTTCAATTTACATTTTCGCACACTTAGTGCCATTAACTAAACCTTGCACATAGCATCTCAATTTCATATATATATACATATTCAATGCATAATACTAAAATGCATCTTAATAACATGTATTATATCCGAACTTACCACGGACGTCGAACTATCGATACGGTCAATTAATCGAGCACTTTATCTTTGCCTCGATCTCGATCCGAACTTCTCCTCTCTTGATCCATACACATTCAAATTTAATCCATTCAATCATCAAATCATTCATTTTATTCCAAACACACATATTTAGGGCATTTTACACAATAGCCCTCACATTTTCACATTTTGGCACTTTAGTCCCTATTTCACAAAATCATCAAATACACAAAATTTCAATAAACATGTGCTTAGCCGAATTCTTCCCATGCTAATACAAGCCCACACATTTCATTTATTTCACATTCTAGTCCTTCAAAATGCTATTTTCACAATTTAGCCCTAATTAACTAAATTCATCAAAAATTCAAGAACAACACATGTTCATTAAACACATATCTTTCATTTAACACCAACACTCATCACCAAGCTCACATACTCATCAATGGCACATCACAAAAACATCATCAATTCATGAAATTACAACATGGGTTAGTTAGAGCACGGAGCAACGATTACAAAAATGTAGAAATTATCGAAAACCGACTCAAAACATACCTACATTTTTGGCTTGATAGTAGCCGAATGTATGAGAGCTTTTAACCTTTCTTTTTCTTTTGAATTTCAGTGGAAGAATGCATGAAATAATGTCCATTTTCATATTATTATCATATTATAATTCTTTAATAAACAATTTCCCATTTTAACCTTATAATATAAGCTTATGAAACACATTTTCAAAGGTTAATATGGACTAATACCGTCCACTATCTAAAGTAATCGCTAATTTACATATAAAACCTCCATCTTTTTAAAGCCACAACATATAAATACTCATAAATCAGCACACAGCATTTTTCACTTATACGATTAAGTCCTTTCTCTTAATTCAACATATAAACGATTAAATTATCACACAGAATTTTCACACAGGCTATGTCACATACTATTCACACAGAAAATATCATTAAAATATTTTTATGACTTCAGATTTGTGGTCTCGAACCACTGTTTCGACTAGGGTCTAAACTGGGATGTTACACGTGTGGTCACACACGCCCATGTTCCTAACCTGTGTGGAATTTATTCTCTAATTCGAACCTATAGTGGTTTTCACACGGCCGGACACACGTCCGTGTCCCTGGCCCGTGTCCCTCACAGGGCCATGACACACTCGTGTCCTAACCCGTGTGTGAAAACCTTGGCATTCTGTTTATGACGACATCATCTCAATAAGGTCACACGACCAAGGCACACGCCCGTGTCCTTAGATTGTGTGTAGAATCAAAAACCTAATTTTAGGTGCAGACTTCACAGGGCCTAGGCACACACCCATGTCCATGGTTGTGCCTCCCACACGGCTGAGACACACAGTCGTGTCTCTGCCCTTGTGTTTACTATTTAGCATACTGACTTGTAAACCTAGCATGCAAGAGCACACATGACCAATCAACACGCCCATGGAGCTGATCGTGTGTCACACACGGCCTAGACATACTCCCATATGTCTACCCGTGTGGACATATGGAAGGCTATCTACCAAGCCAAATGCCACCCTATACAGCAACCATACTTATACTAATTAAAATCAAAATATATCATAACCATGAAGCACTTCTAGGGACTCAAAATCAAGACATTCATACAAGCACACACTTCATGAATTTCATCATCATTAAATATATAAACTTTTCAAGTGTTGGCCCAATTCCAAATGACCACTTACAAAATGAATTTGATAACATAAATAGCCAACATTTTGGCTAACAATTATGACATAACAAAATGACCAAGTCCTATACATGCCATACTCAAAATGAATCTAACTTGGCTATACCAAAAGTTGTCGATAGTGTGATTTTTTATCTCCGACATTCCACGAATTCTTGAGCTAACTTGGCAATGCTACAAGGAAAAGGGAAATGAGAGGGGTAAGCATAAAGCTTAGTAAGTTTGCATGAAATAAATAGCAACACAAAGCCGTAATGTCATCCATCCATTGCATTGAGTAAAAACACAAGTCTTAAGCTCAATTCCATAACTCACTCATACTTATTCTTACCAATTTCACATCATGCCACATATCATAAACTATTCTCGTGATTTACACACATATACCTGTATCACTTCATCACATAGTCTTAGCATTAATCTCATCTCTATCATAAGCTTAACGATTTTCCCAATTGAATCACTTGGGATATTCAAGGATATATGATCATCCTCATTCACATAATTATGACACCAATGCCACATCCCAGATGTGGTCTTACGTTATGTCACTTCTAGATGCTGATGCCATATCCCAGATATGGTCTTATACGGGATCTCATATCGATTGTCGATGCCATATCCCAGATATGGTCTTATATGTTTCTCATATTCAATGTCGATGCCATATCCCATATATGGTCTTATACGGGATTTCAATTTGGTGTCGAGCTTATACAGGATCGTACCCATATCAAGTCTTGATGATATTATTCTCTCATTTATTTATGTCCAACCGGGACTTCAACATCACAATTCTAATCATTTTCTCATACAACACCATTATTCAAATTCATAGACATATCGTACATATTCACAGATATCAAACATTTAAAATCATACCAATATGGCGTTGAACTTATTACACGCAAACTTACCTCAATTTCAAAATAGGCTAGATTGTCGATCTAGTCTGATACTTTGCCCTTTCCTCGGTCGAGGTTAATTCTTCACTCTTCCTGATCTATCATAACAATTTAGCTCTTTTAATCACCACATTAATAAATACATTTCAATAATCATAATTTTGGCAAAATAACCATTTTGCCCTTAAACTTTCACAAAATGACCATTTTACCCTTAGGCTTAGAAATCAATTCTAATCAAATTTCTTTCTTTAACGAGCCTAGGTGAACATTTATTACTCTTATGGAAGCCCTCAACACTCATTATTTCAGACATTTACTACATATTTTACAACCTTTTCAAAAATGTCCTTTTAGGTGTTTTCATGGTAACACCTTTCACAAAAGTTGTTTATTAAACAACTATGTCTCATTTTCTACCATAAAAATGCAGCAAACAACATACATGCTCACATGGTAAAACTCTAAACTTTCAACCATTTTGCAAAATAGTCCCCTCTATAGCTAGCTTAAGCTTTAGGGGTTCCAAAAGTACAAAAATTATCAACAAAAATCACTAACATCACTTACTTGTAGAGATTGAAGTGGCTAAAAATTTTCAAGCTTCTAAACCTCTTCTATTGCTAAAATTTTTGGTGGTAAGAAGAAGAAGGAAAAAGATGATATCTTTTCTTTCTTTATTTTTCTCTTATTTTACTCATAAATTACCTAACACCACCAAAATATTGACTAAATTAATCCTCTTGTCCCCCTATGGCCAGCTATGACCTTTTAGAAGGCCTAATTTCACATTAAGGGCCTCCAATTAACATTCTATAGCTAATTGGTACCTCTATCTTGTAAACTAAGTCTTTCGCACTTAATAAGATTTAGTCATTTTTCTTAATTAAGCATGCAATCGCTAGAATTAAAGCACTAAAATTTCAATGCACCTATATAATCATGGTCTATCTCATAAAATAACATAAAAATAATTTCTTCATATTCGAATTAGTGGTTCCGAAACTACTGTTCCATCTAGCCCCTAAATCGGGCTATTACAATTCTCCCCCTTAAAGATTTTCGTCCCCCAAAATCTTACCAGTAAATAGGTTGGGATATTGGTTTCTCATAGCCTCCTCAGTTTCCCAAGTAGCCTCTTCTACTCCATGTCTTCTCCATAAAACTTTAACAAGGGCTATATGTAACAGCCCGATTTAAGGACTAGTCGGAACAGTGATTTCGGGGTCACTAATCCTAGGTTAGAGAAAATTATTTTCATATTATTTTATGAGTTATAGCATTATTATATAAGTGCATGAAACTTTTGGTGCTTTAATTTTAGCGATTTCTTGCATAATCGCGAAAAAGGACTAAATTGCATAAAGTGTGAAAGTTCCGTTTTATAAGCTAAAGGTGTTCAATTGCTTAAGAACATTAATTGGAGGTCTTTAAAGTGCAATTAGACCCCCAAGAAATAGAGTGGCCAGCCATAGGAGACAAACATTGTTAAATTGGTCTAAGTTGTTGATATTAGGTGGACTAAATTGGTGTTTTATATTAAAATAAAGAAAAAGAAGATATCACATTTTTCTCTCTTTATACTCCACTGAAAATTGGCAGCAAATAAGGGGTTTGAGAGCTCAAATTTTCAGCAAGCTTCTCTCCTTGTTAGTAAGTATTCTAGTGATCATTTCTTGATAAAAATTGTACTCTTGGGACCCCTAAAGCTTAGGCTTTCTAAAGAGGGGACTATCTTGCAATATGGTGAAAAGTTTAGGGTTTTTCCATGAGAGCTTTTATTTTTTTTGCTACATTTTTATGATAGAAAATAAGTCATAGTTGTTAGATAAACAACTTTTGTAAGAGGTGTTATCATGAAAACACCTAAATGGACCTTATTGTAAAGGTTATAAAGTTTGTAGTAAATGTGTGAAATGTTGAGTTTTGATGATAGTTATAAGAGAAATAAATGTTCACCCAGGCTTGTTGAAGGCAGAAATTTGATTAGAACTGATTTCTGAACCTAGGGGTAAAATGGTTATTTTGCCAAAGTCTAAGGGCAAAATAGTAATTTTGCCAAATCGTGATTTTTTTTAAAATGCTTTTATTAATGTGATGATTAACACGAGCTAATTTTCTATTATAGAGTAAGAAGAACCAAGAGTCCACCTCGATCGGGGAAAGAATAAAGTCTTTGACTAGATCGACGATCTAGCTTATTTTGAAATCGAGTTAAGTTTGTATGTGAGGAATCAATATTTATACTAGCATGTTTGAGAATGTGTGATATTATAATGACATTCTATGAAATTGAATATTAGTGTTATACAAGATAATAAAAGTCGAGATGTTGAAGTCCTGGTGGGACTATAATAAGTGTGAAAATGCTATCATAAGATATTAGATGAATAAGGTCCCATGTAAGACCATGTCCGAGACACGGCCTCGGCACCAAATTGAGATTCCGTATAATACCATATCTGGGATATGGCTTCGGTATTGAGTATGAGAATCGTATAAGACCATATTCGGGATATGGCATCGATGCTTAAGGAGAGATTCCGTATAAGACCATATCTGGGATATGGCATTGGCACTCAAAAATGACCCCATGTAAGACCATATCCAGGATGTGGCATTGGTTTCGTGTTATGCTAATGTTTATGAATATACATCCTTGAGTATCCCTAGTGAATTATCGGGATGAGTTGATTAACTTAGAAATAGTGAAGAGTATTTTACTAATAGTTATGTGATTGAGTTAACACAGGTACCCGTGAGTATTTTACGAAGAAACAATTACGATATGTGGCGTGGTATGTGCTAAATAAGGGGAAGTATGAGTATGTATAAATAAGGCAAGAAGCCTATGACTTGTGTATGGTTAATTATTGCCATGGATGGATTATATTGTGAGCTTATTGTTTCCATTTATTTCCCTGCAAACTTACTAAGCTTTGTGCTTACCCCTCTCATTTCCCTTTTTCTTATAGTATTGCCTAGATAACTCGGGGATCGTGGGATGCGGGAGTTCAGAAATCACACTATCAACATCACTTTGGTATAACAATTTAGACTTATTTTGAGTATGGCATGTATAGGACTTGGGTATTTTGTTAGGTCGTAGTTGTTAGCTAAAGTGTTGGCTTTTTATGTTACGAAAGTCATTTTGTAATTAGTCATCGAAAATAGGCCAACACTTGACAAGTTTATATATATGTCCAATGGCAATGAATTATGAAGTTTATACTTGTGTGAATGCTTTGAATTGAGCTTTTGGATGTACCTTTGGGTCATGAATGATGCTCATATGAGTTGGAGTTAGTATGTTTACCATCCAGGGTGGCATTTGGCTTGAAATATAGGCTTTTTATGTCCACACGGTCAGCCCCATGGTCGTGTTAATTGATCGTGTGTCCCCTACATGCTAGGTTTACAAAGTCAAAATGCCCAGTAGTAAACACACGAGTAGAGACACGGCCGTGTGTCTCAGCCGTGTGGGAGGCACGGCCTTGGACATGGGCGAATGCCCAGGTCGTGTGAAGTCTGCACTTTAAATGTAGAATTTAATTCGACACACGGTCTAAGGACACGAGCATGTGCCTTGGCCTTGTGACCATAGTGAGGCGATGACGTCATAAACAGGATGCCAAGGTTCTAGCACATGGGCTGAAACAGGGGCGTGTTGAGGCCGTGTAAAGGACACGGGCTAGAGACACGGGCGTGTGCTCGGTCGTGTGAAATAAGTCAGTGTCGACCACGGGCGAGGGACATGGGCGTGTGTGACCACACGACCTGCCAACACGAGCTTCTCCCATTTCACACGGACGTGTGGCCCCTGTTTAGGAAAATTTTTTTAAGTGCATAAAAGTTTCCGATTAATTCCCGAAACCTTCCGAAAGTATGTTTAAGGCCTTGTAGGCCTAGGATGAGTATGTTATGGGTTTGAATGGAAAGTGTTTAAGACGAAACAAAATTTTATAGCCCGAAACCTCATGTTTAAGCAAGTTGAGTTAGGTAATGCCTCGTAACCAGCTCCGGCTTCGAACACATGTAAGGGGTTTTACATTTAGTGATACCAGAGCTACGGTTTAGTCAATTCTAGGACTAACGTAGCGTAAGTATAAGTCTAGCTAAACATGCCGTATGTAATAGGATTTGTGTAATGATAGTGTGACGACTCCTGACGATTTGAATTGTGTTTTTATATAGTCATGGATTCCGATCAGACTACAGCTGATGATACTGCAAGTAATGCGCTGACTCCCACACAAGAGATCGCGCCAGTTGAGAGTAGACCTAGACTATGGGTCAAGGAGAAGGGGCTCGAGAAGCTTTTCTCAAAATGATTAGCAACTGGTATACCGAGTACATACGAGCGAATTCTAATGCTCAACCCCCTCCACCCCCACCTATTCCTCAACCCGCTCTCGTAGCTCCTCAAGTGGTTGAGGTAGTAAGAAGAGAAAGGCCCCCAGTCGATAAGATCCGGAAACAAGGAGCCGAGGAATTCCGGGCTAGTAAGGATGATGATCTGGAGAGGGCGGAATTCTGGCTTGAGAATACCATCAGGGTATTCGATGAGTTGTCATGCACGCCTGAGGAGTGCTTCAAGTGTGCGGCATCTCTCTTAAGAGATTCAGCCTATCAATGGTGGAACGCCCTTGTGTCGATGGTACCAAGGGAGAGAGTTAGCTGGGAATTCTTCCAAGAGGAATTCCGGAAGAAGTATATCAGCCAGAGATTCATCGACCATAAGAGAAAAGAGTTCTTGGAATCAAAGCAAGGTCAAATGACGGTGACCGAATACGAACGGGAGTTTGTAAGGCCTAGTAAGTATGCCTGGGAGTACGTGTCTATCGAGGCCAGCATGTGTAAAAGGTTCGAAGACGGGTTAAATGAAGATATCTATTTATATGTTGGAGTCTTCGAACTAAAAGAATTCGTAGTGTTGGTGGATAGAGCTTGCAAAGCCGAAGAATTGGCTAAAGAGAAAAGAAGAGCTGAGGTTGAGTCCCGTGACTCGAGGAAAAGACAAAAGAATAAGTTATTCCAATCCTCATCTAAGAAATCGAGGGATTTCACTACTCGATCAGCCACTTTAGCCGGGTTTTCAAACCGAAGTAAAGGAAAATAGTTTTCGGGGTCTAAAAGGCAGACCACATCAGTTGCTAGTGTCGGTAATGCTCGACTGAATAAACCAGAGTGCCCGCAGTATGGTAGACATCATTCCGGTGATATCGAGCAAGCGAGAAGGCTTGTTTCAAGTTTGGGTCTCTAGACCATTTTATCAAAGATTGCCCCGAGGTGGGTAAGAAAGAGAAGTCTCAGAATGCAAGACCCGGAAGTATGGCTAGAGGAAGACCACAAAGAAACCCGAGAAATGAAATGGGTAGCAAGAATTTATCTAAAGAGCTGACTGTAAGAGTTGAGGGTAGAGCACCGACGAGAACATATGCCATTCGTGCTTGTGAAGAGACATCTTCTCCTGACATAATCATGGGTACGTTTTCTCTCTATGATACTTGTGTTATAGCTTTAATTGATCCGGGATCTACCCACTCATACATAAGCATGAAATTAGTCTCTAGCATGAGCATGCCTATAGAGTCTACTGAATTTGTAATAAGAGTGTCTAAGCCTCTAGGCAAGTATGTGTTGGTGGATAGAGTATGCAAAGGTTGTCCTTTGATGATTAGGGGTCATTACTTTTCGGTTGATCTTATGTTATTGCCGTTTGACGAGTTCGATGTCATCATTGGGATGGATTGGTTAGCTACTCATGGTGTGATAGTAAATTGTGGGAGAAAGTTTATTGAGTTAAAATGTGAAAATGGGGAACTTATTCCTATTGAATCAGATGAGCAAGACAGATTGCCAGCAGTGATATCTTCATTGTTGACTCAGAAGTATTTAAGAAAGGGGTACAAAGCTTACCTTGCATTTGTGATGAATACTAAAAAGACTCAGTTGAAAATTGAGTCAGTACACATAGTATGCGAGTATCTAGATGTTTTCCGAGAAGAATTACCAGGGTTACCTCTGATTAGAGAGATTGAATTCGGGATTGAGCTAGCTCCAGGTACTGCCCCCATTTCTATTGCTCCATATAGAATGACTCCAACCGAGCTAAAAGAGTTGAAAGCGCAGTTGCAAGAACTAACGGGTAAAGGTTTCACAAGACCAAGTTATTCTCAGTGGGGTGCTCCCGTATTATTTGTGAAGAAGAAAGATGGTTCCATGAGGTTATGCATAGATTATCGATAGCTCAACAAGGTAACTGTGAAGAACAAGTACCCGTTGCCGAGAATCGATGATTTACTTGATCAATTGAGGGGAGCCACAGCATTTTCCAAGATAGACTTAAGGTTTGGGTACTATCAGTTGAGAATCAAGGTCTCGGATGTACTGAAAACCACATTTAGGACTAGGTATGGCCACTACAAATTTTTGGTCATGCCTTTTGGTCTAACAAATGCCCCTGTCGTTTTCATGGATCTGATGAACCGTATTTTTTGGCCATACTTGGATAAGTTTGTAGTGGTCTTCATCGAGATGAGAATGAACATGTCAAGCACTTGAGTATGGTTCTGCAAATTTTGAGAGAAAAAAATTGTATGCCAAGTTCAGCAAGAGTGAATTTTGGCTTAAGGAAGTAGGATTTTTGGGGCACACTATCTCGGGAGATGGAATTAGAGTCGACCCAAGTAAAATTTCAGCCATTGTTGAGTGGAAACCATCGAGGAATGTAACTGAAGTAAGGAGTTTTCTAGGCCTAGCCGGCTATTATAGGAGTTTTGTCAAGGGGTTTTCCATGATAACTACTCCGACGACAAGATTATTGCAAAAAGATGTGAAGTTTGATTGGTCAGAGAAGTGCCAGTAGAGTTTTGAGAAACTAAAGGCATTGTTGACTAAGGCTCCCATTTTGGTACAACCTGAACCGGGAAGAGAATTTAATGTTT
The DNA here is from genome assembly GCA_005393395.2 of Gossypium australe. NCBI lineage: Eukaryota > Viridiplantae > Streptophyta > Magnoliopsida > Malvales > Malvaceae > Gossypium > Gossypium australe. The sequence goes on from CM016620.1 coordinate 35,771,995, forward strand.
ACAGTGACGCATCCCTGAATGGATTGGGTTGTGTACTCATGCAAGAGGGCAAGGTGATAGCATATGCCTCAAGACAGTTAAAGCTACATGAGAAGAATTACCCGACTCACGACTTGGAGTTAGTTGCAATTGTATTTGCATTGAAGTTATGGAGACACCATTTATATAGTGAAAAGTGTCAGATTTTTACCGACCATAAAAGCCTAAAATATTTGATGACTCAAAAGGATTTGAACTTAAGGCAACAAAGATGGATGGAGCTGATTAAGGATTATGAGTTAGTGATTGACTACCATCAGGGAAAGGCAAACGTAGTCACCGATGCTTTGAGTCGAAAATTATTATTCGCGCTGAGAGCCATGAACACTCAGATGGCTTTGTTGGATGATGGTTCTATTCTAGCCGAGCTAAGGGCTAGACCATTATTTCTTCAAGAGATTTGTGAAGCTCAGAAAGAGGATAATAGCTTACAAGTCAAAAGAGTTCTATGTGAGCCAAATGTTGATTCAGACTTTCGGGTAAATCCTGATGGATGTTTGATGTATCGAGGTAGGGTCTGTATACCCAGAAAAGATGAGCTTATTTAGAAAATTCTACATGATTCTCATAGTGGATGTTTGTCTGTACATCCAGGATGCACAAATATGTATAACGACTTGAGGAAGTGGTATTGGTGGCCCTAGTATGAAGAAAGACATTTTCGAGTTCGTGTCGAGATGCCTAATTTGTCAGCAAGTGAAGGCTGAACAACAAGTACCTTCGGGTCTACTTTAGCCCATTATGGTTCTTGAGTGGAAGTGAGATCATATTACCATGGACTTCGTGACGGGTTTACCGTTGACGCCGAAAAGGAAAGATGCCGTGTGGATCGTAGTAGATAGACTCACGAAGTCGAGCCATTTTATACCAGTGCGAGTCGATTATTCGCTTGATAAATTGGTGGATTTGAACGTGTCATGGATAGTAAGACTTCATGGTGTACCATTTTCGATCATTTCAGATAGTGATTCGAGATTCACGTCACGGTTTTGGAAAAAGTTACAAGACACCTTGGGCACAAAATTGAGTTTCAATACAGCCTTCCATCCACAAACTGACGGACAGTCAGAAAGAGTAATTCAGATACTCGAAGACATGCTTCGATGTTGTGTTTTAGAATTCCAAGGTAATTGGGAGAAATACTTACCATTGGTGGAATTCGCCTACAACAACAGTTTTCAGTCAAGTTCGAAAATGGCGCCTTACGAGGCACTATATGGGCGTAAGTACCGAACGCCCTTGTATTGGACAGAACAAAGAGAAATAGATACACGGGGTGGATTTGATCAAGGAAACTGAAGAGAAAGTAAAAGTGATACGTGAGTGTCTAAAAACGGCCTCAGATAGACAAAAGTCCTATTCGGATTTGAAAAAGAAAGAGATTGAATTCCAAGTCGACGGTAAAGTGTTTCTGAAAGTATCACCATGGAGGAAGGTCCTCAGATTTGGCAGGAAAGGCAAATAAAGTCCTCGTTTTATTGGACCTTATGAAGTTATCGAGAGGATTGGATCGGTAGCTTATCATTTGGCCTTGCCACCCGAAATGGAAAAGATTCACGATGTCTTTCACGTATCCATGTTGCGCCGATATCGTTCAGACCTTCACATATCATAGTACCAACAGAGGTAGAGATACAGTCGGATTTGACTTATGGTGAAGAGCCGGTTAAAATTTTGGCGCGAGAGGTCAAACAGTTAAGAAACAAAAGTATAGCCTTTGTGAAAGTACTATGGCAAAGACATGGAATAGAAGAGGCTACGTGGGAGCCCGAGAAGACTATGAGAAACCAATATCCCAACCTTTTCACTGGTAAGATTTTCGGGGACGAAATTCCTTAAGGGGGAGAATTGTAACAGCCTGATTTAGGGGCTAGTCGGAACAGTGATTTTGGGGTCACTAATCTGAGGTTAGAGAAAATTATTTTCATATTCTTTTATGAGTCAGAGCATGATTATATAAGTGCATGAAAATTTTTGTGCTTTAATTTTAGCGATTTCTTGCTTAATTGCGAAAAAGGACTAAATTGCATAAAGTGAAAAAGTTCCATTTTATAAGCTAAAGGTGTTCAATAGCTAAAGAAAATTAATTAGAGGTCTTTAAAGTGTAATTAGACCCCCAAGAAATAGAGTGGCCGGCCATAGGAGAGAAACATTGTCAAATTGGTCAAAGTTGTTGATATTAGGTGGACTAAATTGGTGTTTTATATTAAAATAAAGAAAAAGAAGATATCATCTTTTTCTCTCTTATACTCCACCAAAAATTGGCATTAAACTAAGGGGTTTGAGAGCTCAAACTTTCAGCAAGCTTCTCTCCTTGCTAGTAAGTATTCCAGTGATCATTTCTTGATAAAAATTGTACTTTTGGGACCCCTAAAGCTTAAGCTTTCTAAAGAGGGGACTATCTTGCAATATGGTGAAAAGTTTAGGGTTTTTCCATGAGAGCTTTTATGTTGTTTGCTGCATTTTTATGAAAGAAAATAAGTCATAGTTGTTAGATAAACAACTTTTGTAAGAGGTGTTATCATGAAAACACCTAAATGGACCTTGTTGTAAAAGTTATAAAGTTTGTAGTAAATGTGTGAAATGTTGAGTTTTAATGATAGTTATAAGAGAAATAAATGTTCACCTAGGCTTGTTGAAGGTGGAAATTTGATTAGAATTGATTCTCGAGCCTAGGGGTAAAATGGTCATTTTGCCAAAGTCTAAGGGCAAAATAGTAATTTTGCCAAAGCATGAGTTTTTAAAATGCTTTTATTAATGTGATGATTAAAACAAGCTAATTTGCTATTATAGAGCAAGAAGAACCAAGAGTCCACCTCGATCGGGGAAATAATAAAGTCTCTGACTAGATCGACGATCTAGCTTATTTTGAAATCGAGGTAAGTTTGTATGTGATGAATCAATATTTATACTAGCATGTTTGAGAATGTGTGATATTATAATGACATTCTATGAAATTGAATATTAGTGTTATATAAGAAAGATGATAAAAGTCGAGATAATGAAGTCCCAGTGGGACTATAATAAGTGTGAAAATGCTATCATCAAGATATGAGATGAATAAGGTCCCGTGTAAGACCATGTCCGGGACATGGGCTTGGCACCGAATTGAGATTCCGTATAATACCATATCTGGGATATGGCTTCAGTATTGAGTAGGACAATCGTATAAGACCATATTTGGGATATCGCATCGATGCTTAATGAGAGATTCCGTATAAGACCATATCCGGGATATGGCATTGGCACTCAGAAATGACCCCATGTAAGACCATATCTGGGATGTGGCATTGGTTTTGTGTTATGCTAATGTTTATGAATATACATCCTTGAGTATCCCTAATGAATTATCGGGGTGAGTTGATTAACTTAGAAATAGTGAAGAAGATTTACTAATAGTTATGTGATTGAGTTAACACAGGTACTCGTGAGTATTTCACGAAGAAACAATTACGATATGTGGCATGGTATGTGCTAAATAAGGGGAAGTATGAGTATGTATAAATAAGGCAAGAAGCCTATGACTTGTGTATGGTTAATTATTGCCATGGATGGATTATATTGTGAGCTTATTGTTGTCATTTATTTCCCTACAAACTTACTAAGCTTTGTACTTACCCCTCTCATTTCCCTTTTCCTTGTAGTATTGTCTAGATAACTTGGGGATCGTGGGACGCAAGAGTTCGGAAATCACACTATCAACATCACTTTGGTATAACAATTTAGACTCATTATGAGTATGGCATGTATAGGACTTGGGTATTTTGTTAGGTCGTAATTGTTAGCCAAAGTGTTCGCTATTTATGTTACGAAAGTCATTTTGTAATTGGTCATAAAAAATGGGCCAACACTCGACAAGTTTATATATATAATATATATCCAATGGCAATGAATTATGAAGTTTATGCTTGTGTGAATACTTTGAATTGAGCTTTTGGATGTACCTTTGGGTCATGAATGATGCTCATATGAGTTAGAGTTAGTATGTTTACCATGCAGGGTGGCATTTGGTTTGGAATATAGCCTTTTTATGTCCACACGGGTAGATGCATTGGTGTGTGTCTAGGCTGTTTGGGACACTCAGTCAGCCCCATGGGCATGTTAATCGGTTGTGCGTCCCCTGCATGCTAGGTTTACAAAGTCAAAATGCCTAGTAGTAAACACACGGGCAGAGACACGACCGTATGTCTCAGCCGTGTGGGAGGCACGGCCTTGGACATGGGCGTATGCCTAAGCCGTGTGAAGTCTGCACTTTAAATATAGAATTTAATTCAACACACGGTCTAAGGACACGGGCGTGTGCCTTGGCCATGTGACCATAGTAAGATGATGACGTCATAAACAAAATGCCAAGGTTCTGGCACACGGGCTGAAATAGGGGCGTGTCGAGGCTGTGTGACGGACACGGGCCAGAGACACGGGCGTGTGCTCGACCGTGTGAAATAAGTCAGTGTCGACCACGGGTGAGGGACATGGGCGTGTGTGACCACACGGCCTGCCCACACGGGCGTGTCCCATTTCACACGGGCGTGTGGCCCCTGTTTAGGCAAAAAAAAATTTTAAGTGCATAAAAGTTTCCGATTAATTTTAGAAACCTTCCGGAAGTATGTTTAAGGCCTCATAGGCCTAGGATAAGTATGTTATGGGTCTGAATGGAAAGTGTTTAAGACGAAACAAAATTTTATAGCCCAAAACATCATGTTTAAGCAAGTTGAGTTAGGTAATGCCTCGTAACCAGTTCCGGCTTCAAACACGGGTAAGGGGTGTTACACTATACTTTTGTTTCTCAACAGTTTGACTTCTCGTGCCAAAATCTTGACCGGCTTTTCACCATAAGTCATGTCCGATTGAATTTCCACCTCTAATGGTACAATCACATGTGAAGGGTCCGAACGGTATCAGCGTAACATGGACACGTGGAAAACATCATGAATCTTTTCCAGCTCAAATGGCAAGGCCAAACGATAATCTACCGGCCCTATCCTCTCGGTAATCTCATATGATGTGATAAAATGCGGACTCAATTTGCCTTTCCAACCAAATCTTAGGACTTTTCTCTGTGGTGATACTTTCAGAAACACTTTATCACCTACTTGGAACTCAATCTCTTTCCTTTTCAAATCCAAATAGGACTTTTGTCTATATGAGGCAGCTTTCAGACATTCACATATCGCTTTTACCTTCTCTTCAATTTCTCTGACTAAATCAACCCCGTGAATCTGATTCTCTCTGAGTTCTGTCCAATACAGGGGCGTTTGGCACTTACGCCCATAAAGTGCCTCATAAGGTGCCATATTCAAACTCGACTGAAAGTTGTTATTGTAGGCGAATTCCACCAACAGTAGGTATTTCTCCCAATTACCCTGGAATTCTAAATCACAATATCGAAGCATGTCCTCAAGTATCTGTATTATTCTCTCCAACTGTCCGTCGGTTTGCGGATGAAAAGCTGTACTAAAGCTCAATTTTATGCCTAAGGCCTCTTGCAACTTTTTCCAAAATCGTGACGTAAATCTCGGATCTCTATCCGAAATAATCGACAATGGTACTCCGTGAAGTCTTACTATTTTTGTCACATACAAATCCGCCAACTTATCGAGCGGGTAGTCAACCCGTACTAGTATGAAATGGGCTGACTTTGTGAGTCTATCCACTACGACCCATACGGCATCTTTCTTTTTTAGCGTCAACGGTAAACCCGTCACGAAGTCCATAGTAATACGGTCTCATTTCCACTCAGGAACCATAATAGGCTGTAATAGACCTGAAGGAACTTGATGTTCAGTCTTCACTTGTTGACAAATTAGGCATCTCGTAACAAACTCGAAAATGTATTTCTTCATACTCGGCCACCAATACCATTTCCTCAAATCATTAAACATCTTCGTGCTGCCTGGATGTACAGACAAACATCTACTATGTGCTTCATGTAGAATTTTCCGAATAAGTTCATCATCTCTGGGTACATAGACCGTATCTCGGAACATCAAACATCCACTAGGATTTATTCGAAAGTCCGATACAACATTTGACTCACATTGAACTCTTTTAGCCTATAAATCATCGTCACTTTTCTGAGCTTCATAAATTTCTTGGAGAAACATTGGTCTAGCTCTCAACACGGCTAGAATAGAACCATCATTTGACAAAGCTATTCGTGTATTCATGGCTCTTAGCGCAAACAGGGATTTCTTGATCAGGGCATCGACGACCACGTTCGCCTTTCTCGAATGGTAGTCGATCACTAGCTCATGATCTTTTATTAGCTCTAACCATCTTCTCTGCCTTAAATTCAACTCTTTTTGAGTCATCAAATACTTTAGGCTCTTATGATCAGTGAACACCCAACATTTCTCACCATACAAATAATGTTTCCAAATTTTTAGTGCAAACACTATTGCGGTTAACTCCAAGTCGTGGGTCGGATGATTCTTCTTGTGCGGCTTCAATTGTCTAGAAGCATATGCTATCACCTTACCCTCTTGCATGAGTACACAACCTGGTCCATTCAGAGAGGCATCACTGTAAACCACAAATTCTCTTCCCGGCTCAAGTTGCACCAAAACAGGAGCCTCAGTCAACAACGTCTTTAGTTTCTCGAAACTTGGTTGGCATTTTTCTGTCCATTCAAACTTCACATTTTTTTGCAATAGTCTCGTCATCAGAGTAGCTATCATGGAATCCCTTGACAAAATGTCTATAGTAGCCGGCTAGGCCCAGAAAACTCCTAACCTCGATTACATTCCTTGGTGGCTTCCAATCCACAATTGCTGAGATCTTACTGGGGTCGACTCTGATTCCATCCCGAGACAATGTGCCCCAAAAACCCAACTTTCTTAAGCCAAAATTCACTTTTACTAAACTTGGCATATAATTGTTTATCCCTCAAAATTTGTAGAACCGTTCTCAAATGTATAACGTGCTTGTTCTCATTCCGAGAGTAGATCAATATATCATCGATAAAGACTACCATAAATTTATCCAAATACGGCTGAAAGATACGATTCATCAAATCTATGAAAACTGTAGGGGCATTTGTTAAACCAAAAGGCATGACCAAAAATTCATAGTGGCCATACCTTGTTCGAAACACGGTCTTCAGCATATCCGAGTCCTTGACTCTCAACTGATAATATCCAGACCTCAAGCCTATCTTGCAAAACACTGTGGCTCCCTTCAATTGATCAAACAAATCATCGATTCTTGGCAACGGGTACTTGTTCTTTATAGTTACCTTATTGAGCTGTCGATAATCTATACATAATCTCATGGAGCCATCTTTCTTCTTCACAAATAATACAGGAGCACCCCACGGGGAAAAACTCGGTCTTGTAAAGCCTTTATCCGTTAACTCTTGCAACTGTGCCTTCAGTTCTTTTAGCTCAGTTAGAGCCATTCTGTATGGAGCAATAGAAATGGGGGCAGTACCAGGAGCTAACTCAATCCCAAATTTGACTTCTCTAACTGGAGGTACCCTTGGCAATTCCTCTGGGAAAACGTCTGGATAATCACATACTATGGGCACTGATTCAATTCTTAACTCGGCCTCTCTAGCATTCATTACAAAGGCAATGTAAGCTTTATACCCTTTTCTTAAATACTTCTGGGTCGACAAGGAAGATATCAATACTGGTAATCTATCTTGCTCATCTGATTCAACACGAATAAGATCCTGATCGTAGTCTGAGAGTTTTAATATTTATATAATGAATAATCGAGCCTAGAAACTAACTATCACCATGATTGAGGCAAACGCACCTATCGAACAGTAGTATAGCTTAGTGACAAGACCGGAATGTCGAACCCAAGGGAACCAAAAGTACTAGTACTTTCTTTCTATTATCTAGCCTAAAATAAAAGGGATTGATGTTTATCTAACTAATTCCTAAGCTAAGGATGCCAAGACACAGAGAATGAATTGGGAAAATACTTTTGAGAAAACTAATTAATTAAGACAATACCCGAGGAAGAATCCACCTAGATTTCACTTGTTATCTAACTCTGAACCAGACGATTTATTCATTAGACTTGATCCGTAGGATTCCCTAATTTATATTATTATCTCTCTCGAGACTAATAATGTCTAACCCTAGGTTGATTAATTGAAATCTCTTTCTAATTAAAACCCCTAGTGTTGCATTAACTCAATTTATGGACTCTCATATTAGGTTTGACCCTAATCCGATAGATTTTCGTCGTCCTATCTCTAGGAGTGCAATCAACTCCACTTAACTATGCTAGATCTACTCTTAGACAGGGACTTTTGCTCCTCTGAATAAGCACATTAATACTTGAATCAATATCCTGAAATATTAACACAAGAATTAAGAACACATAATTAAGAACAAATCAAATATTTATCATACAGTTCAGAAAACAATAACAAGATTCGTCTTAGGTTTCATCCCCCTCAGGTATTTGAGGGGTTTAGTTCATGTTTATAAAAGAATACATCTCAGAAGAAATTAAATAACAAAACATAAAGAAAACCCCTAAAACCCCCTAAAGGAAATTGAGGGAAAATCTTCAGTCTTGAGCGTGATTCCGGCTTCTGAGATGGATCAACTGGCTTTCTTCGAGTAATTCCCTATTTCAGCTCTCTCTGGCTTTGCTCCTGTCAAAAGCCCTGACAGAGGCCTTCTGTCGAACTCTCTCTTTTAGGTTGCCCTCTAGGGTGTTTATATAGGCTTTCGGGATGTTTTACTTGGCCCACAAGTGTCTTATTCTGAGTGGAATTAAAATAGGTCACGGCAGGGACACGCCCGTGTGAATCGAGCCTAGGGCCGTGTTCGAGTCTGCTAAAGTGGCACGGCCGTGTGGTGAACTCCAGGCCGTGTTGATTTCTTACTCTGGCCCTTTTTTTTGTTTTTTTCCCTATTCTTGTTCTTTTCATCCTCCTATGCTCTCCTAAGTATAAAACATGAAATTAAAGGATTAAGAGCATCAAATTCCACAATTCAAGGGATAAATCATCCAAAAGTATGTCAAATGTGGGATTAAAATATGTATATATTACGGTTTATCAGATCCCCACTTTCACATTTTATCTCAATAAACTTCCTTCCACAATTCACTATCACATCATGAATAGTTAACCAATCCATCCCAAGGATGACATCAAATTCATAAAACAGCAATAGCATGAGATTAGCAGGAAAACAATAACCCCTAATCATCAAAGGGCAATCTTTGCATACTCTATTGACCAACACATATTTGCCTAGGGGTTTGACACTCTTATCACAAATTCAGTAGACTCTACAGGCATACTCATGCTAGAGGCTAATTTCATATAAATATACGAGTGGGTAGACCCCGGATCAATTAAAGTTATAACATGAGTATCATAGAGACAAAATGTACCTGTGATCACGTCGGGGGAGGACGCCTCTTCGCAAGCACGAATGGCATATGTTCTCGCCGGTGCTCTACCCTCAACTCTGGTAGCTTACTCTCTAGATGAATTCTTGCTACTCATTTAATTTCTCGGGTTTCTCTATGGTCTTCCCTTAGCAGTACTTCTCGGTCTTGCATTTTGAGGCTTCTCTTTCTCACCCGCCTCGAGGCAATCTCTGATAAAATGGTCTAGAGATCCACAGTTGAAACAAGTCTTCTTGTTTGCTCGACACTCTCCGGAATGACGTCTGCCACATTGCGGGCATCCTGGTCTACTCGGCCGAGCATTGCCAACACTAGCAACTGAAGTAGTCTGAGCCTTAGACCCCGGGTACTGTCTACCTTTATTTCGGTTTGAAAACCCAGCTGAAGTAGCAGATCAAACAATAAATTCTCTTGACTTCTTGGATGAGGATTGGAATGACTTGCCTAACAGTCTCTTCTTCGAGTCGTGAGACTCAATTTCAGCTTTCTTTTTCTCTTTGACTAGTTCTTCAGCCTTACAGGCTCGATCTACCAGCACTACAAACTCTTTTAGTTCGAAGACACCAACAAACAAACGGACATCCTCATTTAACCCATCCTCGAATCTTTTCCACATGATGGCTTTTGTCAATACGCACTCTCGAGCGTATTTGCTGAGCCTTACAAATTCATGCTCATATTCAGTCACCGTCATTCGACCTTGTTTTAGCTCTAAGAATTCCTTCCTTTTTTAGTCTATGAATCTTTGACTAATATACTTCTTTCGGAACTCCTCTTGATTCTCAGTTAATTCTCTCCCTTGGTACCACCGACACAAGGGTGTTCTACCATTGATAGGTCGAATCTCTCAAGAAAGATACCACACACTTCATGCACTCTTCAAGCGTGCATGACAACTCATCGAACACCCTAATGGTATTCTTAAGCTAGAATTTCGCCCTCTTCGGATCATCATCCTTACTAGCCCGAAATTCCTCGGCTCTCTGTTTCCGGATCTTATCAACCTATGGCCTTTCTCTTCTTACTACCTCTACCACTTGAGGAGCTACATGAGCGTGCTAAGGAATAGGTGGGGGTGGAGGCGATTGAGCATTAGGATTTGCTCGAATTTACTCGGTGTACCAATTGCTCATCATATGGAGAAAGGCTTCTCGAGCCTCTTCTCCCTGACCCAAAGTCTCGGGTCTACTCTCTACTAGCATCGTCCCTTGTGAGGGAGCTGGCGCATTACTTGCAGCATCATCGGCTACAGCTCGATCATGGTCCATTTCTATATAAAAACACATTTCAAATCATCAAGAGTCATTACACTATCATTACGTAAATACTCATACTTATGGCATGTATAGCTAGACTCATACTTGCGCTACGTTAGTCTGAGAATCGACTAAACCTTAGCTCTGACACCACTAAATGTAACACCCCTTACCCGTGTTCAAAGCTGGAACTGGATACGATGCATTACCGAACTTAACTTGCTTAAACATACAACATCAGGCCATAAAATTTCATTTCAACTTAAAACTTTTCATTCATACTCATAATGTCCCTATTATGGGCCTACGAGACCCTAAACATACATAAGAAATGGTTCGAAACTAAACCGAAAACTTTCGCACACTTAGAAAATTTCTGCTTAAAACAGGGCCACACGCCCGTGTTAGCAGGTCGTGTGGTCACACACACCCATGTTCCTAACCCCTGTGGAATTTATTCTCTAATTCGACCCTATAGGGGTTTTCACACAGCCGGACACATGCCAGTGTCCCTGGCCGTGTCCCTCACATGGCCATGACACGCCCGTGTGTGAAAACCTTGACATTCTATTTATGATGTTATCATATCAATAAGGTCACACGGCCAAGGCACACGCCCGTGTCCTTAGACCGTGTGTCGAATTAAATTCCTAATTTCAAGTGCAAACTTCACACGACCTGGGCACACACCTATGTCCATGGCTGTGCCTCCCACACGACTGAAACACACGGCCATGTCTCTGCCCGTGTGTTTACTACTCAGCATACTGACTTGTAAACCTAGCATGCAAGAGGACACGCGGCCAATCAACACGCCCATGGAGCTAACCGTGTGTCTACCCGTGTGGACATATGGAAGGCTATCTACCAAGCCAAAGCCATCCTATACAGCAAACATACTTATACCAATTCAAATCAACATATATCATAATCATGAATCACTTCAAGGGACTCAAAATCAAGACATTCATACAAGCACACACTTCATGAATTTCATCATCATTAAATATATAAACTTGTCAAGTATTGGCCCAATTCCAAATGACCACTTACAAAATGAATTTGATAACATAAATAGCCAACATTTTGGCTAGAAATTATGACATAAAAAATGACCAAGTCCTATACATGCCATACTCGATAGTGTCATTTCCGATCTCCGACGTTCCACGAATTCTCGAGCTAACTTGGCAATGCTATAAGGAAAAGGGAAATGAGAGGGGTAAGCATAAAGCTTAGTAATTTTGCATGAAATAAATAGCAACTCAAAGCTCGTAATGTCATCCATCCATTGCATTGAGTAAAAACACAAGTCTTAAGCTCATTTCCATAACTTACTCATACTTACTCTTACCAATTTCACATCATGCCACATATCGTAAACTATTCTCGTGATTTACTCACATATACCTGTATCACTTCATCACATAGTCTTAGCATTAATCTCATCTCTATCATAAGCTTAAGGATTTTCCCTATTGAATCACTTGGGATATTCAAGGATATATGATCATCCTCATTCACATAATTACGACACCAATGCCACATCCCAGATGTGGCCTTACGTTGGGTCACTTCTAGATGCTGATGTCATATCCCATATATGGTCTTATACGGGATCTCATATCGATTGTCGATGCCATATCCCAGATATGGTCTTATACGGGATTTCAATTTGGTGCCGAGCTTATACGGGACCCTACCCATCTCAAGTCTTGATGATATTTTTCTCTCATTTATTTAAGTCCAACCGGGGCTTCAACATCACAATTCTCATCATTTTCTCATACAACACCATTATTCAAATTCATAGACATATCGTACATATTCACAGATATCAAACATTTAAAATCATACCAACGTAGCGTTGAACTTATTACACGCAAACTTACCTCGATTTCAAAATAGGCTAGATTGTCGATTTAGTTCGATACTTTGCCCTTTCCTCGGTCGAGGTTATTTCTTCGTTCTTCTTGATCTATCATAACAATTTAGCTCATTTAATTGCCACATTAATAAATACATTTCAATAATCATAATTTTGGCAAAATTACCATTCTACCCTTAAGCTTTTACAAAATAACCATTTTGCCCCTAGGCTCAGAAATCAATTCTAATCAAATTTCTTTCTTTAACGAGCCTAGGTGAACATTTATTACTCTTATGGCAGCCCTCAACACTCATTATTTCACACATTTACTACATATTTTACAACCTTTACAAAAAGGTCCTTTTAGGTGTTTTCATGGTAACACCTTTCACAAAAGTTGCTTATTAAACAACTATGTCTCATTTTCTACCATAAAAATGCAGCAAACAACATACATGCTCACATTGTAAAACTCTAAACTTTCAACCATTTTGCAAAATAGACCCCTCTATAGCTAGCTTAAGCTTTAGAGGTTCCAAAAGTACAAAAATTATCAACAAAAATCACTAAGATCACTTAACAAAAATCACTAAGATCACTTACTTGTAGAGATTGAAGTGGCTAAAAATTTTCAAGCTTCTAAACCCTTCTATTACTGAAATTTCCGGTGGTAAGAAGAAGAAGGAAAAAGATGATATCTTTTCTTTCTTTATTTTTCTATTATTTTACTCATAAATTACCTAACACCACCAAAACATTGACTAAATTAATCCTCTTGTCCCCCCTATAGCCGTCTAGGACCTTTTAAAAGGCCTAATTTCACATTAAGGGCCTCTAATTAGCATTCTATAGTTAATTGTTACCTCTACCTTGTAAACTAAGACTTTCGCACTTAATGCGATTTAGTCTTTTTTCTCAATTAAGTATGCAATCGCTAGAATTAAAGCACCAAAGTTTTCATGCACCTATATAATCATGGTCTATCTCATAAAATAACATAAAAATAATTTCTTCATCTTCGGATTAGTGGTTCTAAAACCACTGTTCTGACTAGCCCCTAAATCGGGCTATTACAACAAGTGAATAAATCCATAAATGGATTTAGGATTTATTTTTCTTGGGTCTAGTCTGATGTATTGTCACTCCAATCAATCATATATATGTCTTTATCTTCTAGGAGTCATCCACTCTGATGCCCAAGACAAAACATATCCCGAATTGGACTTGATAGACGGCATATTAGTCTTTCAATCAATTTGCTCATTTCTGATTAAACTAAGGACATGTTTAGGTTCGTCTACTAATACAAGCTATCTTTTTGTATTACGATACGAATACATAATACCCTTTTTTTATTAACCAATTTGCTTGAAAAAATTACAAGTCTACAAACGAATATACTACACGCAAGGCACCAGTTCCAACTTGAACCCCATTTAAAAAAATGACATAAGGTAGAAGTTGGACCCCCACCACTATAGTTGGGACCAAATACCTCACACAAGTGGTGGATGCCTTTCGGAATGCTAAAGTCATATTTATAATGTTTACTAGTCAACCTGGGACACTTCAACAACCTATGAATGTCTAATTTTTTTTGTGCTACACGGATAGCTAAGGCTTGCCACTAGCTTGTCTTCTATCCTCTCAGCTTTCTTGACAATAACCATTCGTTCCGTCAACACCTCTCTTGATGGCGCATCTCTAGACCGACCACCGCCCCTTGATAGAGTTTTACCAAATCTTCCACCACCTTTGGCTATGTTTTTGAAAAGAAGCACTAGAAATCACTAGAATAAAGACACAAATGAACAATTAGACCAAAAATCAAACAAAAAACGGCCCATGAAAATAATAAACCGCTATGAAAATCAAGCAAAGAACTCAGAAAACAGAAAGCTTAAAAAGAAAAGGCACACCCGTAGAAGAAAAACACAAAGGCAACTTCAATAGTTGCATAAACAAAATGATTTCAAATGAGGAACATTTGATAAATATATAGAGGCATCCTCAAAACACACTGTCCCACCAACAGTCCAGAAACCAATGGCATCTCAACACATGTTGATGTAGGTTGTTTATCATTATTACCTCGATTCTCTAGAAATAGTCCTCAAATGGTATTTATAGAAATATTCCATAGGCTTCATGGTGACTTTTCATTTTCCACAACAAGTCATACCAATGATCTTTACCATCCACCGCTACCCCTCCCACAAAAAATACAAAAATAGTTTGTCTCTAGAGAGGCCACTAATAACCTCCCTCTCAAGTTTAGAGGGGAATATTGTTATACCTTCCCCAACTTGGGACATATGACAGCATGGTAGGTAATTTCAGGAGTGCCCCTTATTCGTAAGGTTAGGAAGGCCATCAAAAGCTTTACCTTCTGATTTAGCTACCCGGCTAGATAGTTCCCTAACTTGGGACACGTGACACAATGGCAGGTCATTTGAGGAGAACCCGTATTTGTAAGGGATCGGAAGGCCATCAAAAGCTCCACTTTCCAATTTAGTTTCCCGATCAGATAGGAGGCAACTACTCAAGGAAGTTATCCACCCATTCCCTCCTAGTGGATACCACCAATCGTTCCTATAAGCAATCAGTCTTTTATAAAAAGCATGATCCTTTTGGTCACAGACCCCACGTGGGTTCAACCACATTGTACCATGACTTAGAATGAATGACAAAATACATCTCGTTACAGACATCCTTATGTCATCGAGGACATCCACCCCACGTGTCCTATAATGACGGTCTGATAATGGATTTTCCATATTAATGCTACCTAAAATGAGATCTCGCCTAAAAATAATCCCCAATGTGATGAAGAAATGATCTATGCTTCAATGTTTTTTTCCTACACTCTACCATTCTACTCTTATCTTTTACCTCGTTACTTCCACTCTCAACACACTCCGACTCTTTGCCCTGATAAGGTGAATTGATTTCTGTCAACACCACCACTTCCTCCTCTGTGACTCCTTATTGTTGATTCCACATGTCAACAGACTTTATATGAATTGTTTCTCTATATATATTGGGGTACTTATTTTGTATTTTTTCATTTTGTTGAACCAAGATTTATTTGACAAATTATTTTGATATAACAAATATGATGTTTTTTTAATAAAAATTGTTTTAAACAAAACTATACAAAAATTCTATTTCAAATGATATCTAAAAATAAAAAATTGTTGAACTTGTACTTAGAAAATCTTTTAAGGCCAAGTTAGTTTTAAAAAACTTTCAAACATTTTTCAAACAAGTTAAAAATGCTCCAAGCCAAAAAGTATCGATTTCGTATTGATACTTTTTGTCAAGAACCGATAAATATAATTGAGTATTGATAGATTCACAATTTTATCGATACATTTTTCGGTATCAATACGAAAATGGCATTTTGTTTTTCAAGGTATTTACCAAGTATCGGTATGGTATTGTTACATTTTGCTTGGTACAATAAAATTTTTCAAGAATCAATAATGGTACACTTTTACTGGTTCCTTTTTAGGAATCAATATGAAATTGGTATCCTAAGTTTCAAATTATTTATCAGGTATCGATACGGTATCAATACCTTCTATTCGGTATCAATATTGATAGCACCAATGGTCACTAAATTAAGCATTAAATGCTAATGATATTAATCAACAGATTGATTAATAGAGCTAATAATTAGTATCAAAGCTAGTCTCTAAAGACGATCTAACAACCAAGAGAAGATCCTCGAGGTAGCTCAACATTCATCAAATCAATCTGCAACAGATGACGTCCATATATGAATCAATTTTTCTTGGAGAATCTCAATCTATCTCCAAGCATCCTTAATTCAACAGTGCCAACTACTCATATTAGAAGATTAGGATGATGTTACTCATTCAAGCCTATGATCTTGCGGTATGGGATATCATCATGGACGGTCCCTCCATACCTCTTAAGCAAGAAAGAGAGCTTTTAGTACCAAAAAGTAAAAATGTAACATCCCGAATTAGGGTCTAGTCGGAACAGTGGTTTCGAGACCACAAATTCGACATAAGAAAATTTATTTTTATTATATTTTTATGGTCTAAAATTTCATGAAACGATTTCTTGAAAATTTCGTTCGAAAATTTTGACGTTTGGCCACTCAATTTAGTCAAAAGGACTAAATTGTAAAAAGTGCAAAACTTGAGTTCTAGAAGTTAGAGGTGTCAAATTGCTATGAAAATTTAAATTAGAGGTTCTTAAATGGTAATTAGCCCATTGGTTAAATTTTTGGACAAAAATGGATATGGTATATGTTAGATAAGATATTTTTTTGTGTAAGGGCATTTTAGTCCTTTTGTAAATTAAATGAACTAAAAACAAAATTAAAATGCCAAATTTGTCCATCTTCTTCATAGGGACGAAATTTACCAAGGGAAGACATGGCTAGGGTTTTCTTAACTTTCCAATCTCATGGTAAGTCCGTTCTAGCCCCGTTTTTCAAGTTATTTACGGCTTTGGAGTCCCGGTAGCTCGATGTAGCTTATGCAACCAATAATTCATGCTAGGGTTCATCTTTGGAAAATTACCCATAGGTGAAAAGTGTGTATTTTGATGTTTTATGGTAAAATATGAAGTTTGAAATTATGTTAAACAACTTTTACTAAGCGATTTTAAGTGAAAACGAGTAAAACTACATAATCGGTAAAAATACCTAATGTCCATAAGTGTATGTTAGAGTAAGAATTTGATGTTTCTATAGAAGGGAAAAATGATCAGCATGTTATAAAACATAAGAATAAGGGCTGAAGTTTAATTTTCGAGTATTGGGGAAAAAGTGTAAATATGTAAAAGTTTAGGGGCAAAATTGTAATTTTGTAAAAGTTTGAGTTAGGGATTGTTTTGAGTAGTACATTAATTAAATAAGTGAAATGTGATGTTTTAGACCCCGAAAAACGAGATTTGGACCTAGAACGGGAGGAAAATCAAAAATCGAGAAAGTTGGTAAATTGTCGTTTCTGGATCCGAGGTAAGTTGGTGTGTAAATAATAATGCAATAATGTCGTAATGTATGTTTGAAACCTAAATTGTGGTATTAAATTGATTTTGCTAAATTACATGTTTTGTATATTATGTTGATGAATTGATTTAATAATAATGTTTATGATAAAAGGTGACATAGGTGACATGGAAAATGGGTCGAAATGTTGTGCTTAAAGGTGTTTTCTATGACTATGGTTATTATATGAAATGGAAAGTTGATGTGTAAATAATGCATTTATTTTACTTGTTCAATAATTATTTTGCTAGGTATTATGGAAATCATTGGGTGATAACTATAATATGAAAATGTATGGAATGTGAAATTCTCGATTGAACCTTCGGAAAACCGATAGATACGGACAATATGTAGCTAGGTCACTTGAGTGATAAGGGACCTTCACCGTGTGCACAAGAAAGCTACGAGATGACAAAATTTGATATGTAGCTAAGCCACATGGATGATAAGGGACTTTCACCATGTGTGTAAGAAAGCTACGGGATAATAAATTCATATGTAAATATGTCACATGTGTAATACTGTGTGTATACCATGTGTACAAGAAAGTTACGGGTTATGAGTAGCTAGGTCACATGAGTGGTTCCTAGTGTTGGACACCATGTAGACAAGAAAGCTACGAGATGGAATGGCTAGGTCACATGGGTGATAAGAGACCTTCACCATGTGTACAAGAAAGCCGAGTTATGTGTAGGTGGTGCTATGTGCTGAGACCATCGAGTATCGGGTGTTTTCCGAAGGGGTTCAACGAGATAAATTACTAATGGTGATTGGTGTGATCATGTTATGAATAAGTGCAAGAGTGAATGTGATCAATTGAGAAATGTGGCAAATGTACGTGTGAGCAAGGGTGCATGTGACTATGTGTATATGTGCATAATGTGTTTGATATGTGATACGTGATTGAAATTGTGGTAAGGCTGATATGGTGTGAGCGCCATTATGAGTACTCGTAAATATTGGTGATGATTATTCATTTGTATGGCTAGTATTGAACATGCTTGGTGTTATGTGTGCATATATGGAAGTAATATAAAGAAAACATGGGAGAGTAAAATTTTCAGTAAAATAGATTGAAATAGCAGCAGTTACTTGAATTTGAAAAATTACCATAAATAGTATAAATTGAATTATATGTTGGATGAGATATTGATTTAAATCTTATAGAGTCTGTTTTCATATAAAAGAAACAGAGAAAGCAAAGGATTTGTATATTCTAAGATATTTAGATTTTTGTGAGACTGGTTCAGAGTGATTTCGAGATCCCCTGTTCTGACTTGGAAAAATCATTGAAAATTGGAAAAAAATAATTTTGGGACATATTTTATATGGTTAGATTCCTTATTGAGTTTATTTTTATAAGAAACAAACTAGAACATAATTTCAATTCTGTACGAAAAGATAATTAAATTTTAGCGAAGAATGGTCGGAACTGTTGGACAGTAGAATAGGGGAAACTTTGAAGAATAAACTGTACTAATTGGCTAAACCAAAAATTCTGAACATTTTATGGTAATAAAATATTTGAGTCTAGTTTCAGGTAAAATTATCGGATCTTAATTTGGAGTTTCGTAGCTCAAGATATAAATAATTTAGTGACTGTGACTCGAGTAGATAGCTTGAGATGAACATGAATAAAAAGTAGAACTATGTGCAATTATGATTGTATTATCTTGAGAATATATTGTGAAGATTTATAAAATCCTGTTAATAAATCACTTATTATTTACATACTTACTTACTAAGCTTTGTAGCTTACTTCCCTTCATTTCCCATATCTTATAGGGTTGTATGCTAACTTGAGTTGGAGATTGCCGGAGATGTAATCACACTATCAAGCTATCATCGTAGGGTAAAAGTGAATACAAACCTCTTAAGTTTATGGCATGTATAGGGGACTTAGTCATTTGTATATGTTATAATTGGTTCGGCTTAAAATGTTGGCCTTTAATATTTAGCAGTTCATTTTGTATAATTTGGATGGAATTTTATGACTCAGTTTAATACGTTTACAAGTGTATGTGTTTTGGTAATGCCTCGTGCCCTATTCTGGCGTTGAATACAGGTAAGGGGTGTTTCAAAAAAGGAGTGAAATGAAGAGAATAGTAGAAGTATTCAACTAAATGCCAAGGCCATGAACATTTTGTTTTGTGCACTTGATCTAGAAGAGCATGGAAGAGTTTCATCATGTTCCAATGCCAAGGAAATTTGGGATAAATCGGAAGTCACTCATGAGGGAAAAAGCCAAGTCAAGAAGTCAAAGATTGGAATTCTCACGCTTAATTATGAAACATTCAATATGAAGCCTATGGAAGATATCAAGGCTATGTCCGACCGGTTCGTAATTATTATCAATGGACTCAAGTCATATGGGAAGACTTATCCCAATGAAGAAATGGTGAGAAAAATTCTTTGAAGCTTGCCAAAGTTATAGAAAGCTAAAGTGACTACCATAAAAGAAGCAAAGAACTTGGAAACACTTTCACTAGATGATATGATTGGTTCTTTACTCACTCATGATATGAGAATTAAATAAGGGTTGAAGAAGAAAAGGTTGAAAAGAAGAAAGTTGGTATTGCCCTCAAATCCACAACAATTGAAAAAAGCAAATAAAGTGATGATGTGAATAAGGATAAAGAGATGGCCATGTTTGCAACTTGGGTAGAAGATTCCAAAGGAATGAAGGACTGAAACTTGAATCAACCAAGGAGAAAGATCACATTATTTACTAAGTGCAAGAAGCCTGGACACTTGAAATCCGATTGTCCTCAATGGAAGAAAAAGGGATCTAGAAAGAAAAACTCAAGGTTAATGCAGCTCCTTGGAGTGACAATTAGTCTTCCAATGAAGAGGAGCATGAAGTAGCTAATCTTTGCCTTATGGTCATAAGAGACTCTAAGGTAACTTAACTCATATATTTCAAATTTGTATTCTTTTGATGAGTTACAAGATGCCTATGATGAACTAGGCTTGAAGTTTGAATTAATGGTTTCAAAATATAGGAAAAATATTTCAAAATTAAAACATGAGAATGATTCACTCTCCAAAGTCAAACATGAACTTGAAAGTAAAATAAATGATATGCAAGCTATTATAAATTATTTTGAGAAAAAGAATTATGACTTGTATAATTTACTTTCCAAAGCTTATGATGATCATCAAAAGCAACTTGATTTTCTCAAGAGTGAAAAACCTCACTCTAAAAAAGTTTTACCAAAAAGATTTTAGAATGGAGAAAATTTAAAACAAAACTTTGTTAAAACTAGCTTTAATTACTATAAACATAGAAGTTCCTCAAGATTCTACAAGGGAAAACTTGTTAAGAGTATATGGGTCCCTAAAGAACTTAGTGCTACTCAAGACCAAGATGTTATTTCAAAATGGATACCTAAAAGGACAAGAATTTTATGAACTACTTTTTATATATCCAAAAGAATTTGGGTACCAAAAACCAAAATTTAATTCTATGTTTGTAGGGAAAAGAGCATTGCTTCAAGGTGGAAAAATCAAGTACAAATTCATGGTACCTTGATAGTAGATACTCAAGACATATGGTCGGTGACATGAGCCACTTTATCAATCAAAAACCAAAAAGTGGAAGAGAAGTTACATTTGGTGACAACTCCAAAGGACTCATTGAAGGAATTGGCTCTATTGGTAAAAACTCTTCAATATTTATTGAAAATGTCTTATATGTCAACGGTATTAAGAATAATCTCTTAAGTACTAGTCAATTGTGCAATAAAGGTCTAAATGTCATTTTTTTAGTCAAATGGTTGTAAAGTTATTGACATTGTATCTAATAAGATTATGCTTGAAGGTCATAGGATAGGAAACATATACATGGTGCATCTAAATGACTTACATGGTTCAAATGTTTGTCTCATGGCCAAGAATGAAAACACTTCTTGGTTATGGCATAGGAAATTAAGACATGCTAGCATGAGCATATTGCATAAACTAGTTAAAAATGACTTAGTAAGAGGACTACCAAAAATTGATTTTGACTTAGATAAAGTTTGTGATGCATGTACTAAAGGCAAACACAAAAGAGTATCTTTTAAACCTATTAATGATGTATCTACTAGTAGACTCTTACAACTAGTTAACATAGATCTTTTTGAACCTACTAGAACAACTAGCATGGGTGGAAAACAATATGCATTTGTGCTTGTTGATGACTATTCTAGATTTACTTGGTTTTTTTCTTAAGTACTAAAGATGAAGCTTTAGAGAAATTCATCACATTTTCAAAAATTAGTCAAAATTAAAAAGATTATGCTATCACTAATGTTAGAAGTGACCATAGAGCTGAATTTCAAAATCTTGGTTTTGATCATTTTTGCAACTCAAATGATATTAGCCATAATTTTTCTACACCTAGAACCGCTCAACAAAATGGAGTTGTTGAGAGGAAAAGTAAAACTTTAAAAGAAATGGCTAGAACCATGCTTTGTGAAAACAATTTGTCAAAGTATTTTTGGGCAAAAGCCACAAACATTACATGTTATATAGTAAATCGAGTAATGATTAGGCCTATTTTTTAAAAAAAAAACTCCATATGAACTTTTCAAAAACAAAAAGCCTAACATTAGCTATTTCCATCCTTTTGGATGCAAGTGTTTTGTTTTAATTAATGGAAAAAAATAATCTTGGCAAATTTGATGCAAAAAGTGATGAAGGAATTTTTCTTAGTTATTCTTTATATTCTAAAGCTTATCGAGTCTTTAATAAAAGAACTTTAGTATTAGAAGAGTCTCTATCCATATTTTTAATGACTCTAACCCTCCTCCTAGAAAGGAATCTTTTATTGATGATAATGATAATGCAAATTTTTTTAATAATAATGAGAAAGTACGGATCAATTATCAAGTGAGAAGACACAAGAACAAACTCAAGATGCTCTAAAGAAGTTCACTCTAGAGGAAAGTGGAGTCATCGTCCAAGGGAATACAACTATATGAAGGATGGTAAGATTTTAGGAGATCCATCCAAAGGGGTAACTACTAGATCTTCTCTTAGAAACACTTGTAATTATGTTACATTTATCTCATACATTAAGCCTAAAAATATTAAAGAAACACTAAATGATGAATATTGGATATTGGCTATGCAATAAGAGTTAAAACAATTTGAAAGAAGTAAAGTATGAACCATAATTGAAAGACCTTGTAATAAATCAAATATAGGTACTAAATGGGTTTTTAGGAACAAGCTAGATGAGATTGGTAACATAGTGAGGAACAAGGCTAGGTTTGTTGCTCAAGGTTATACTCAAGAGGAATGAATAGATTATGATGAAACTTATGCTCCTATAGCTAGAATGAAAGTCATTAGGATGCTTCTAGCTTTTGCATGTTTTAATAATTTCAAATTATATCAAATGGATGTCAAAAATGCTTTTCTAAATGGTTTTATAAATGAAGAAGTGCATGTTGAACAACCACCCAATTTTGAATATTCAAAATATTAAAATATAAAATATTTAATTAATAATTAATTTTAAAAAAAAAGTTTGAGCATTGCCAGGTATAAAATCTAATCAAGTATTCATAATTAGATGCAAGATTGCTAGAAATCATTTTAGAGGAACATGGTTAAGTAGCATAGCGAGACTTTAAAAAAAAATTAAACTAGATTAAGTCATGATATCTAGTGCAATAAATTTGATCAAATAAAGTATTATGTGTGCAAGTAGGTTCAATGCCATGGGGAGATTAATTCAAATGTACATTGCTTCCAAAGAGGCCTTTGAACTTTTCGAACAATCCGAACCAAAGTTTGGCAGCTTCAATTTTTCAACTAAACAATTTTCTCTAATTTCAAATTCACAGAGTGGACTCGAATATGAAACTCGGACACAAAACAAACCAAAATAATCTTAATTAAAGTTTTGCATAATTCCCCCTTTAAAATGCGCATCATCTTGTAAAAAACACTGAATCTTGGATAATAATTACTAAATTATTATAATTATCTTCTTTCACCAATCTAGAAGTAAATTTTATTTGACTTAAATAAATCTCCCTAAGTAATCCCAAGGCGTATATTCTCTTAACTCTATTTTTAGTTGAGAGACCTAAAAAAAATCAAATTGGAGGAGTTTTAGTTCTTTTGGGACATAAGGGGAGACTAACAACTTCCTTGGGAGTTTCATGATGCCTCCGTTAGGCAGACTTGGGCCATGGTTGCTGGCGATCATGTGGATCTATTATACCAGGATGCCATTTCTTGAATTAGATTAAAACATAAACCCATTAATAAATAATACCTCCAACTAATTTTAATTATTAAATCAAACTTAATTTACATAATTAAATATTTTGCACAATCCAATTTAAATTCCCTTAAAATCACATCAATTTGCCATATTAGAATTATGAATTACTTCAATTTCAAATTAAATTAACTATAATAACCTTTTAATTTAATTTTTAATTTAAATCTAATTATTTAATTTATTATTCTAATTAACTAACAATCCAAAAAATTTAAGTTAACCCAGAAAATGTAATTAATACAATCTATTTCACCAATTGGTTTATCCTTTAGTTTATAATTTTACATGCAACTAGTACAAAGTTGTAGTGAGTTAGTAAAGAGACCGATTTGACATATACAATAATATGTAATTAAGTTTTAACTCTTTGTCCATTAATTACATAGTTATTTAGTCATGGAGTCAAACCACTAAAAATACCATGATTGAGCTCCTAGTTATATACCATTACAAAAGCTACATATGTTATAAAGTTTTAGTTCAATAATCTTATTATTTGTGTGTTACCCTCATATGATATTTGAAATTCCTTAAGGTTATATCCGTCCACCTAATTTAATCACTTTTATCTCAAGGTTTCCTTTATATTTTCTATTATGAAAATGATCATTACTCTACTAGATATGATTAAATCATTTGTCACAGAAAATGACCCTTAACCATGTTTATTTTTCATAATCCATATAATGCTTTTGAAAGGATACTATTAACTCTTTATTTGAGCTATAATCCCACTATTTATAAGTAAAGCTATGTCATACATAATCATATACCCACTATGTCAACCTTTTGCTTAATACTTTGAGATGCATTGACTATCAATACATCAAAGTATATATGAGTCATACATACATAGTCATTCACTTACTCATAATTAAAGTAAGTTACACAATATATATCACACGAGATTTAATCCATAAATGAATTTAAGATTAATTAATCTTGGGTTCATTCAAATGTGTTGTTAGTTCAGACAACCGCATCCATGTCTTTATCGTGGGAGTCAATTGAATTTCGGTAGCCAAGACAAGCTATCTCCCGAATTAGATTTATAGTCAACATAATAGTTCTAACGTAAATCAGAGGCTTATCATGATCCCATGATTATCTTTTGATATAAATTGTCATCGACATTAATATTAGTTAATCATCGAACCAATATTACATGTAAATTCACTAACAACATTCATAAAAAAAATAATGAATAAACATTTGAATATGTTATTAATCAATTAGTTTGAAATATTAGATAATTAATGATTTATTTTGGAAAAGAAGGCATTTACTTCATTCCACTTTTATATTTTAAAATATTTTTTTAAAACTCCTAATAATACAAAAAAGCATGAGAAACTAACAACCAAACCCATTAAACCCGAAGCTCACTCAAACCTAAAAACACCTTAACCGCTGCCACCGCCACATGAGTAACGAGATCCACCATCACTAACCCATGCAATCAAAATGTAAAAGGGAGGAAGCATCTTTACAAAACATAAAAAGGAGGCAAATCACTAATTAATATACAAATTACATAAAATGGCTATAATAAACCAAATTGAATCTCCTTTACCATATTTATGATTTGAAAATGTTTTTATAAAAAAAGTTTCTAATATTTTTAAAGTTCTTCCAAATACATATTTTCAAGCATATCCATGAACAACTTCAATATTTAAATTACAAAAATTTCAAGACCTATAACTCCAATTCAGAAATCTGAAATAAAATCATTTTTTATACCCTAAATGATAAATTAGATTTTTGGAACCCGAATATTGGACAAGTAAAATTTTCTCTAATCAAAACCTGCAATGATGGTTGTAGAGCCCAATTTCTGGCCCGGGCCCAAAATAAACCAAACAAAACAAAAAGTCCAAAAATTAAAACAGTCCATTTTACAAATTAGCCCAAATTTTAGCCCAAACCTAGACCTAGCCCACAGCCCAACAACTTAAACTTTTTGGCAGAAACCCTAGCCCCCTCTTCAGCGCCGCTCCCCCATATGCGCCGCAACCACCGCACGCCACGCACTCGCACGTTTCCGCGTCGTGCGCCCCTCCACGACGTCCTCACCTGCGAAGCAAAACAAACGCCAAAAAATCAAGGAACAGAAAGTAAAAAAGTTGTATTTTTTATTTTCGTTTTTCGGGTATAAAAACCCAAACAAACTATTGTAAAGGGGGAGGTTTTTTTTTTTAATACGAACATAGAGAATCAGAATAGAGCAGTAAAGGTTTATTACTTTTTTATATTTTTTTCCTTTCTTTTTTAGAATTTGTCTACGTTTAGATTTTTTTTTTCAATTTTTTTATATTATATATATTCAAATAAACTATATAAAAAAAAGAGAAAAAAATATTACCTTTTTCAAACTTTGGCCACCGTGTGCAGTGGCCGACAACGGCGAAGGACGATGGCCGGCGCGGCGGCTGATGGCAGAAAGGATGGCCGGATTCTGGGCCAGTAGGAGAGAGGAAGGAGAGTTTTTAAAAGAAATTTTGTTTTTTTTTTAATAGAAGGAGAACTAATTTTTTTTTAAAGCAAATTTTTGGGCTTATATAGCCATTCAAAACGGCGCTGTTTTGGCCAGAGTCCTAAAGCCCCAAAATGAAGTTGTTTTGCCCTTAACCGACCCAATCCGACCCGACCCGCCTCAAGATCAGCGTGTTTTCTACGGAAGGGCTAAAAGGGCTAATTGCACTTTTAGACCTTCCGCTTTTTTATTGATTTACAATCACGTTTTTTTTTTCAATTTTGCCCATAATTTTCCTTCGGTTCCAATTTAGTCCCGCACGAAGTGTCGCGTTTTGGAGGGAGGGGGAATTTTCCTTTTTAGTCCCTCCATGTTATTCGCGCATTCAAATAGGTCCCTTTCTCTTTTATTTTCTTTAAAATTCGCCCTAAACTTTTATTTTTAGTTTAATTTCATCTTTTTTTATTTCTTTTGTTTATTATTATTTTCATTATTAATTTTATTTTTTAATTCTTATTATTAATAATACTATTATTATTTTAATTATTATTAATATACTTTTATTTTTACTTCTACTACTATTTTTTATTATTACTATTATTTTAATATTATTACTACTATAGTTCTTTTATCTTTAATTAACTTTCCTATTATTATATTCCTTTGTAGTATTATTATTATTTTTATTATTACCATTATTTTTATATAAATATATTATTACTATAATTATATTATTATTATTACTAGTACTATTAGTATTTTTATTATTTACATTATTATTGCTATTTTTATTATTCCTATTATTTTTGTTATTGCCAATATTATTTTTTTTACTACCATTATTTTTTATTTATCACTATTAATTTTAATATTATTACTATTATTTTATTATTAATACTATTTTTTACTATTACTTTTATTATTATTTTCATTTACTATTAATATTATTATGACTATTATTATTACTGATTTAGTATTATTATTTTACTATTATAATTATTATTATTTTAATACTACTACTATTTTTTTAATTTTATAATTATCATTATTTTCATTACTATTATATCATTATTTTTATTATTATCACTGTTATTTTTTTTATACCTATATGACTATAATTATAATTATATTTACTATTATTATTTCTGTTCCTCTATTACTAATAAATTATTCTTATTTTTTTTACTATTTGTTTATTAATATCTTTTACTATTGTTATTATTGTGTTTGTGTTACTGTTATCATTATTGTATTATTATTTTTCTTATTATGCTATATAATATTTATTTATTTATTAGTTCATCATTAGCTTCCATGTTTGCTATTGTTTTCTTATTTTCTCTTATTTTATTCATTTATTTCGCTTTTATTTTATTTTTATTTTATTTTTATTTTTGGTATTGTTGTTTGTATTTTCATCGCTATTATTTTGTCATACAAACTAATATTGTAATTTACTTTACATTTCTTTATAAAATCATATCACTTTTTTATCCAAACTCAATAAAAGGGTTTTTTATAAAGATAATATTTTGTGTTTGGAAGTTCAAGAAATCGTGCCCTAACGCGCTGGGTTTCGATTTTCCATTCGTCCAAATGACTAAATATCCTTTTAAGATTTTGACCGTGCTTTTTTAACTTCAAAAATAAGGCAATATTTCATGTTTAGAAATTCGAGGAATCGTGCCCTAACGTGATGGGTTTCGAGTTTTTTTTTTCGTTTGGCCAAATAACGGAATACCATTTTAAAATTGCAATGCATGAATTTTGGAAATCATGAAATGATCTTAGTGTCAAGGGTTTGAAACATCGTATCCTAACGTGCTAGATGTGATATTTCATTCTTTCGGAATAAGAGAATTTTGATATCCAATTCGAATTATTCAAACATCTTCTAAAGGATTCTTCTTTTAAAATCTCTTCCAATTTTCAATATTAGGATATTAATCAATCAATAAGGTACCAATTTTGGGCGTTACGAGAGTGCTAATCCTTCCTCGTGCATAACCGACTCCTGGACCTGTTTTCTTAAGATTCGTAGACCAAAATATTTTATAAGGTGATCTAATCACACTTCAAAAAAGATTGATGGTGGTTCCATGTTTTTAAAGTCGATCCTTGTTTTTTTTCCAACCAAAACAATGGTTTCGAAAATGGTGATTCAAGTTCACAGTCAATTTGTCTAAAAAACTGTCAAATAAACAAGAAGATGTAATAGCTACTTGATAATTGATACATCTGCCTTGGCAAACAAGTAAAGAACAGAAGAAATAGATCGGAACGGAGATCCGAAACACCAAACAACATTGCAGTGGGACATTGCTTCTTCTAGCTACCCCTTTTATTGGTGTCGAAAACAGAATGATGAATAATAATAATAAGAAGCTGAAGAATTCCCTAACCGACGAAATGCTATTCCGGAACTCATCGCCTTTTCTCCTAATTAATCCTATGCAGGACCGAGCATTCTCCGCTGCAAACCAAAGGAAAAGCACAAGCTGTTCAATTACATGGGGTTTCGTTTTTTTGTTTTTTACTTCTTCAAGCAAGAAAATGACATTGGCAGATGCTTTAAGCTAGAAACATCAAACAACTCCATAAACCTCTGATCCGAAACTCTAGCTTTTGCGGCAGCAAACCT
Source organism: Gossypium australe (assembly GCA_005393395.2). Classification (NCBI taxonomy): domain Eukaryota; kingdom Viridiplantae; phylum Streptophyta; class Magnoliopsida; order Malvales; family Malvaceae; genus Gossypium; species Gossypium australe. The sequence continues at coordinate 35,800,964 of CM016620.1, forward strand.
TTGGTACTCGTCGAACACGGATGACAAACACCATCTTTGCAATTTCCTCAAGCATCCAACCAGACAACCAGTTCGGTGCTGGAAAATAAAGCAAAGCAATATCATAAGTCTCAGATGGTATTGACCAGTCGAACTCAGGTATGAAACACTGGAAAAAAACTAACATGCACATACCTTCCCCCGATTACAATGAATTAAAACTGGGTGATTCCTAACATCTGCATAGTAGAGAAGGCAATATTAGAAGTCCTGGAGCCAATGAACCACGTTTAAAATAGCTAGAGATGAAGTCTAACCGAGGACGAGTCTTAAAGCTTCACGAATCGTATCCTCTGGAATATTTACAAATGGCTCCTGGATGAAATGTGTATATTAGTTAATTTCTATCATTGGATACATCATTTCAAAGTAGGTTCCATGCAAGAACCGAGCATTTCGACATTTTAACTGGTGAAGGATAGAAACTAAATGGAATCCTTATTGTCGAGACCAACAATCCTACGTTCATCACTGCTATGCTACTTGAAAACAGGTAATGTATTTTTCCATATATTTGAAGGATTTTTGAAAGACCATATCCTTATATACCCATGTCCAGATATGCATCAAACAAAAGCATCAAAGACAAATACCTTACGAAAAATGAAGAGTCAAAGTAGCACAGGATCACTACTTACTGCTTTTAGTGTTATATATATATATATATAACCCACAACTACAAGCCATACGACATGAAGATATCGATCGCTTTAAACAATCACAGTATAATATAGCCTACATTACATTGCACTTTATTTAACCTTCTATGAGTAAGTAAGCTTCATTGCAATTTCAGCAACCTCGGGGATACATGTGATGTGATGATACAAACAGACTCTTTTGCCAACAATTGTGTAAAGCTCATGCTTACCAATTACCACCTTTCTAGAGTAATTATCTTATTTTGTTTTAGGATTGAAATTGGTATATTTTTAGTTCATTCTCTAGCACTATGGTGACTCAAAAGCTTTAAATGAATAGAACGTTCAATGAATAGTTTGGTTTCTGATCGTTTACCAAACTAAATAAACGAACATGAACAAGATTTTGAAATTCGTTTATTAAACGAACTGAACACAAACAAAGCTTGTTCAGTTTATTTATGTTTATGAATAAGCTCGTTTATATTCTTTTAATAGATTATTTAAAACTTGTTTATTATTCAATTATTATATAAATTAATAATATTATTTTTTGTGTATTTATTTTATTTATAATATAATTATTGATATTTATATTTAATTATTTGTAACTAAAAAAATAATATGTATGTTTATTTATTGTTATTATTCAAGAACATTATTCGTGAACATGTTTGCAAATATACAGGTTTAATGTTCAAGAACATATCTGTTTAACTTAAATGAACTAACAAAAACACAAATAATTTTAAACAGAAAAAAAAAAAACAAATCTGAAATTCTTAAGGAACACGAACCAAACATGAATAAGCAAACGAACATAAAATAGAAATTTATTCATTCAAGCCTGGTTCAGATACGACCCTAGAAATTCACTGACATGAGAAGAAGTACACGGAAAAATGAAACGAGTTTTACAAATAATCCGGTAGGGTATTAAAGATGAGAAGGATATATTGACAGCCAACTATAATATTTCCATTAGCTATAAAGCAAATGTAAAGCAGATGGCGAGGCTTAACAAGTTTGTAAAATCAAAAATTCAGAACACAAAGATATTTCATCACTTAATCTTGCATTAATGATAAAAGAGGCCTCGTTCCATGGTTGTGGTCATTATTACCTACTTAAAGACAACACCTACAAGTTGTTAAATTTAGAGTGGGATTTACTAGGTTTTTGTTTTGTTTTGTGTCTTCTTTTTTTTTATAATGACCTATGTTAGTTACATAGGGCTCGAACTTAGAGATGAGTGTCAAAGACGGATACATGTCCAATACGAGTAATGTTCAATTTTTTTCCTTGGTGTTGGATGTAGATACTTCAAAGAAAACGAAAAAGGTAGTAGGCGATATAACAAGCAAAGCAAAAAACAGGTGACTTGATATCTTTCAAATATTGAAGAACAAAGGAGTATATCATTACTTACTCGGATTTACTTGCGGCTTAGAAAACAAATTTTCCAAAACACACACACACAAACACAAACAAAAAGAAATTCACACCAAGCTATAGCTACTGTTGCATGCTCAAACAAATCACGAACGCCAAAAGCATGACCAAGTCGCAGTTTCTACTTCCTGATTGCTTTTCTCAGAGATTGAAATTCACATGAAAGGGGAAACATAACCGCGAGGCTTTATTACTTCTTAGAGGCTCACTTTATTCATAGAAAGAGGCTAGACTTTAAAATGATTCGTATTATGGTTCATTCAGGAAAATTTCACATTAGAGTTCAATTTCTTCACAAATGAATATATAAACTATCTTCCAATCTCAAAATACATGCACAAGTTATCACTAATGTTTTGATTTGAATCTCAAGCAAGATTTGGAAAATTTTAATAGAAAATCATGGTAATACAATCTATGACTATATGCATAGGCATAGCTAAAAAAAATTAGTCAATTCAGAATTTTAATGAAAAATCATCAAATATTTTCCTCATTAAACAACTAAAATTTTAGGAAATGAAGAAAAATTAACTATGTCTTTCCAATATTCCAACTATAATTTTCAAGGAATTTACAGCAAAACGTTTGAGCACCTTCTCGAATGCATTTCTCATCATTAACTCTTAACACCCAGAAAGGAAAGAGCCACCATTTGTATCATATCAAATAAGCCTAATTGTACAAATCAGACTCCCAAGCATTCATAAGCATATAGAACCAGAATTCCCTTTTCTTGCTAATGAATTAATGATAGCTTGTATGCATTTATTATATATAATATCTCCTAAATGAATGATTTGATTAAACACCATCATCAGATTTGCAATCAAAAGCTTAAATTGAAAAGCGAAATTTAAGAAAGTGTTACCTTGTAACTTTCAATTCCAAACTGAAAAAGCTTGATTCCATTGGACTTTAAAAACTCAGTGTTGGCTTCTGGGTATGGTTCAGGACACAGATATCTAGCATTTAAAAAAAAAAAGGAGAGAGAAAAGAGGACACCCTTTTAACTCAAAGTAGAAAAGAATTGATTTGCATGTCAAAAAGAAGAAAGTTCGGTCTTACATGATGGAGGTGAGCTTAAGCGTTTGAAGAAAAGAGAAGTTGGCAGAATCAGGGAAACCAGACCTGAAGATGCCATTGTCAACCATAGCAAAGTTCAAAGGAGGAATCAAGTTGAGGTCATCTGAAGTCGACGACGACATGTCGACGTGGTGGTCAACGGCGGGGGCATCTTCTGCTATGGTTCTGCACATCAGTTGGCTACCAGCTGGCTGTTGGTTTAGGCTTAGTTTGGTATTATGACTGTCTTCTTTCATGAATGAAAATGTGGGTTTTTGTTCAGAGTGGGGCGGCGGCGACAGTTAAAAGCGGGGATAGAGGAAGGTGGTGGTTAAAAGTGGAGGGAGAGGGAGTTAAAAGGAAGATGGAGATTGGAGATGAACATGAACATGAACATGGTTTCCTTATATAATCCAACAAAATGTTTTTTTTAAATTTATTTATATTTAATTTATTTTATGTAGAAAGAGAAACTTGAGTACAAAAAGTGAAAAAGGAGAGTGACGGACGGGAACGACATGGAACTCCCTGGTTGCTTTTTGGGCTTTAAAACTTCTATTCTTTTATGATTACGAACACATATTTTCCAATAAAAAAAACTTTTGAGTAAAGGGGTAAATTTTTATTTCGATGAAATAATTTAAAAAATTATAATTTATTCATTAAATTATTTTAAAAAATTTATTTAAATTACTGGATTATTAAAATAGATGTTATATAATTTTTCTTGTTATTGAATTATTAAAATCTATAGGATTGATCTATCGTACCGATCGTTTAATCATCGCTTGAAATTTATTGTCAAAACATTTTTTTTTAAAAAAAAACTTTAATAATCTAGTAATTTAATTAAAAACTTTTAAAATAGTTAAACAAGTTATATGAAATACACCAAATAATATTTTTTTTAATTAATTGAGTAACCCATAATTTAAAACTTTTTCATACCAGCCATCGCAATTGGAATCCGGACCAGGTCTTTAAAATTCTAAGGTCTCGTTAGCAATTGATTTACGTAATCTTCAAATTCAGTTTACAAATTTTCGTTTATAAATACTGTTTTTTAACTTAAAAATATAAATATTGTTGTTGCTGGTAAATTTTGTATTGAAATAATATATTTAAATTGTCTAATTTAATTATTTAATCTGATTAGGAAATTTGAATATAACAAAGAGGTCTAACCTGTCAAATTTGTTTTGATTGTGAAAGTTTTATGGTTGATTTGTCTTTTCCGCTAGATTTTTTTTGCTCTGTTTTATGCTTGAAAATTACATTAATTAATTCGATTATAAGTTAAGAATTTGTATTAAAATTGACATCCACTCTTTGAGTAAAAACAAAAAAAATGACTATATGATAATAGTAACATAAACATCATATAAATATACAAAACAATTAAACTTTACAAATACAAGTTAGTAAGTCCAAAAAAAAATATATATATATATATATTAAGGTACCAAAGAAAACACAAGTTCAGAAATGGGCAGGCAATAAAATAAAATATATGATATGGGAAAGAGAAAGAGAAGAGAGTACATTCTAAAGAATATGCTTTGGGGTTTAAAATAGTTAGTGCTCCAACTGCGAGACCTAGGCGCCACGTACTTTCCCCATCCTACTTTATTTCTTTTTTAAATCAAGCGCATTTCTGAAAACAAAAATTACACCAATTATTTGTATATTTTTTGTTTTATTTTATTATGATTATATTTTTAAATAAATTATTTATCTGTTTTAAATAGAGTGATTTTTTTAAAGTAGATTTGAGGTGCGGATGAACTTTTTCTTTTAAATGGTGGATATAAAATGGTTATAATAATTGCTTGTCTTACCTCATCCCGCTTTACTTTATAAAATTATCATTTTATCCTTGTATATATAACTATTAAAATAAAACAATGTATAACGTATAAAAAGATTGAAAATATTAAAGATAAGTAATAAAAATGAAATTGGAGTAAAGTAGGGTGAGAATGGATGCATCAAATATCTATGAAAGTGGTAGTAATATTTAAGATTATAAATTCGTATGGAACCGGACGGATGGTAGAGCAGAATATGTTAATTGTGAAGCGATGATAAATTTAGTAAAATCTATCCCCGCCCTCCTCTATTATCTTCTTTATTTGAAATCTTAAATTTTGGTCTCATTCTAGGTAATTTATGTAGGGATTTAAAAAAAATATATTTTGATATAAGTAATATAATGTATGTTATTGATTGAATATTCTTTTAATTATGAGTTCAATCATGTTTTATAATTATTGATTTTATTTATAAATATTTAGATATATTATTTATAATCGTATCGCTATTATAATTTTACTTATATATGGGAAGTATAACTATTCTTTTAACTTTACTTATAAAATTAAAATATATATATATTGCATTTTGATTTTTTATCATATCACTTTCTTAAATATTACCAAAAAAATAAAAAGCAAAAACCAACAAACAAGCACTTGCCCTCTCATGTTTTTTTTTTTTTTAAATACATGTAACATTTGATTTCAGAATTCTCAGTTATCGCCTTATGTTTGAATTAAAATTCATAAAACCCTAAAGATGTATTTACAATTTTAAATAAATAATGATGATATGATTATTATTACTTATTTATGTATTTTTTTAATTTATTCATTTATCTATTTTTAATTATATATTGAAATACTATAAATTAAGGGATAATATTTTATACATTACTAGTGGAGTTTTTGGACACCACAAGAGAGTTAGGCAATTGACAAATGTCCTATAAAGTTATAGTAAATTATTTAAAAAATAGAAAATTATTTGATACATGGCCAGTGAAGGTTTTAAACTCCACAAGCAAAGTTAGGGGTTGACAAGTATCCTATAGGGTATAGTAAAATATTTTAAAAATAGAAAAATTATTTGATACATTACTAGTGGAGATTTTAGAGGGTTGACAAGTATCCTATAAAGGTATAGTAATATATTTAAAAAATAAATATTTTAAAAAAAGAGACACGTATTAATTTTTTAAGGCTATTTGTGAAATAAAAAAAAAGTGTATTGCCTGTGTACCAAATACTCGCCCTAAAACAATAGATATTCTTTTAAAAAAAGATACATATCAATTTTTTAAGGTTGTGAAATAAAAAAAAAATTACATTGCCAATGTACCAAATACTCACCCTAAAATTTAATATATTTAATTTATTTGATAAAAAAATATATTTATCTTCAATTAAAATAAATTCTTTTAAATTTATTTCAATTCAGTTATATATTAATATTAAGACTAATTCATTAAAAATTTTATATAAAGTTAATTAGTTACCATTATTTAAAAGATTCTAACGATTAAAATTTAAAATTTAAAAAAATCATTATAAAGTTAATATTTTAATTAAATATTAAAATTTTAACATGTATTTATATAAAAAAATAAAAAAAAGTAAATGATAAGACAAAAACAAAATATAATTGTCACTAATAACAGTTTTTAAAATAAATTTATAGCAAATGAATTTTAAGATCTCAACTTGGATTCTCATTCTATATAAACTATGTGTGGGTTCTTAGTATATATTTGTTTTAATTTATGCCTCAGTATATGTTGATCCTACATATTTATTTAGGTATATTCCAATTATTACTATGATCATGCTCTATAATGATTAATTCTGATTATAGTTATTTGAATGTATTCTTTATAGTTGTATGTGTAATTTATAAAAAAGAAGAAGCAAACATATATTAATTAAAAATACATTATATCTAATGTAGAAGTATGTATTAGTATATAATGTGATTTATAATTTAGTTGAATAATAACTAAAGTATTCTTCTAATTAATTTTTTATTATTTTTAATTGAAATTATTGAATACATAAATTAAAGATAAAAATAAAAGAATAATTAATTAATAAAGAGAAAAATGGTCATTTCATTTAAAATTAATTTAATAAATAAATTACTGAAATTTTCATCAAACTTTATGAGGGTAAGATATTATTTGGTAAACCGAAAAATTAAGTATTAAAAAAATAAGAGATGAAAAATTAAATATTGAATTTAATTATAAAATTTGTTTGTTATATTAGTTAAAATTAACTAGTGAATACAATTAGACGGTTTGATAAATGTAAATTTTAAAGGCACATTTTTAAAGAATAATATTAAAAGAAATTAAAATATTATAATAAGCAGCTCTTATTTACTTGTCATTTTCCATACCTTTTTATAGAAAAACTCCATCGTGTTTTTATTATGAATTATTAAATGTGCTTAAAAAATTAAATCATTGAAAAGAGGAGAGATTCAATTACAATTTTTGTATTGTTTTGTATAATTAATATTTTAATGATCCAATTGTCATATTTTATTTTCGGTTTATATAGATTATGAATGTAAGTTTTAATGTAGATTAAATTTTTTTAACTATTTATTTTATGTAAAAACTTTCAATCATTCAATAAATATTAATATATATTATTTTCGATTGATATGATAGTAATATTGGATCTATTTAACAATAAAAAAAAAATTAAATCACAAAAATAAGTTTTCTTTTTTTAAGCTAAAGGCTGCGAATACTTCTCCCAAAAGCAAAAGTAAGGCGCAAAATGTTTTCTCTTTCGATGCCATCATACCTCTCTATGCAGTCTAAATTTATTTTAAAAATAAGGTGGATTGAGTTTTAATTCGATTAGTATGAATATTGTTATTAGTATAAGAGGATGTAAGTTCAAGTGCGTTGAAATATATTATCTTTCTATTTAAGGATTGGAGAGGAGTTATGGGTAATTCTAATCATTATATCAAAAAGAGAAGATATGATCAAAATCTATAGTGAAATTATTAAAAAAATAAGATATGAGATTTACTTCTTTTTTTTTAAATCCATTCCTATTTAAACTCTCTTTTAATTAGGAAAGTGATTTATTGCTTGAGATAATTAAAAACGGGATAATTTTTTTTTTTGAATAAATATCGATTGGGCTTTTATTACTCAAGAAATTAAACAAAATAAAAGGTTCAAAAATAGCCTAAGAAATGGCCCACGTTCAGAGCAAACAAGCCTAAAAGAAACTAAAAAATATCTAGATATTTTGAAGTTGGCTACAGCCTAATCTCGGGAATGAAAATCTGTCTGCTACCTAATCTTGGGAAGGGAATCAGCCGACCCAAGCGCCCAATCAGAAACGTCTGGAAACTGTCAAAAAATTAAGCCTCATAATTGCTCCCTCAGTATTGACGATTTCATTCCTCTGGAAAGATATGTTCTTTCAAACCGAACTTTCATTTCTTCATCTTCCCATTTCAAACTTCTACCAAAAAACTCTCCTTCAGTCTGGTTCTCGGATCCATGCTAGTAGCCTCCCGCCTTCAGCGTAATCCGGGATCTTCTTCTCCAGGTAAAACTCTTCTCTCATTTCCAAAGATTCTTTGGCTATTGTGTGAGCAAGAACATTTGCACTCCTTGGAATATGACTAAAAGCAAAGTGCTTAGATCTAGTTAGATTCTGTCGATCTATCATCTGATGAATATCCGAAATGTAGGCTCCTATCATTGATTTGTCTTGCACTTTATTTTTGCATTTTTTAATTACTGTGAGGGCATCTCCTTCAACAACGATATCTGACCACATATTTTTGATACCCATTTTGACTGCTTTCTGACATGCGAAGGCTTCTGCGGCAAAGGCTGAGGTGACCTTCTTGTGGATTTCGAGCATGAGAATAGGATACTTCCTTCGTCATTCCTTGCAACAATCCCAGAGACTGAGACATTGATTCGTTCATCGAAAGCCCCATCAAAATTTATTTTGACAGAATCTCGAGGTGGGCACCGCCAAGCTTTAACTTCTTTTATTCCTGTTTGTTTTCTGCTTTCAAGACCATCAATTTCTGCAATGTAATTGTTGACAAAATTTCTTATATCTTTACCTGTGCTGATCTTTTTCTTGTGTATTCTATCATTTCTGTCCCCCCATATTGCCCAGAGTGCACAGCAAAAAATTCGGCATTTTTGGATGTTGAGTGCATCGAAAACCCAGATAAGCCACTGTTCAGAACTCATATTATTCTCTGTTAACACCTCTTGAAGTATCAGTTCTGACCATACTTCCACTGTAACAGGGCACTCCTGAAAAAGGTGGTCCACCGTTTCAACTCTCCCCACATCGCGGACAACTCGCATCATTAACAAGTCTCCTATGTCGCATATTAGCTTTTGTAGGCAAATAATTCCATGAAATTCTCCATATTGTAATCTTCATTTTTGTTGGTAGGTTCAATAGCCATAGTTTTTTGTAGAATTTCTTGTAGGCGGCTTGTAAAGCATAAGCTCTAGGATTATTCTCGTAATTTGTAATAGTTCATAGGCGCTTCTGACCGAGAATTCTCTTGAAGCTTCACCTCCCCATACCAAGAGATCATCATGTGGTACTTCTGCCAAAGGGATTCGGAGGATTCTTGCAGAGTCTTCTTCTGAGAAGGTACCTTCGATTAATTCCTGCCTCCATTTTCTTTCATTTTCATCAATCAGCACATTAACTTTAAGATCCCGTATGCAATCCACCTCTGTTGATAATCTAAAATTAACTGAACCTGGAATCCATGCATCACTGCTAATAGAAATATTATTACATGTACCAACTCGCTAAAATAAACCTTTTTTCAAGATATCTTTTGTTGCCCAAATGCTTTTCCACGTATAAGAACTTGTATTTCCCAATCTAGAATTTAAAAAGTGATTATTTGGAAAATATGTTGCTTTTAGAACTCGCGTGACAAGAGAGTCTTCATTGTTGATTATCCTCCAGCCTTGCTTCGCTAAAAGGGACACATTAAAGTGAGACATATTTTTGAAGCCCATATCCCCATCTTCTTTGGAGCAGCACATAAGTTTCCATTGGCACCAGTGAATCCCTTTCTGCTTCTTCCCATGTTGCCACCAATATTTCGCAAAGATATTTTTAAGTTCCCCATAGAGAGTCTTTGGTAAAAGAAAACATGACATCGCATAATTAGGAATTGCTTGAAGTACTGACTTAATGAAAATCTCCTTTTCCCCTTGTGATAGAAGTCGTGTACTCCATTGTTCGATTCTTTGATTGATTCTGTCATTTATATTTTGAAAAGACTCTTTCTTTCTTTTGCCTACTACATTAGGTAGTCCCAAGTATTTTTCCATGTTTGTTGCGCATCTCACCCCCAGAGTATCCGTAATCTCCCTTTTCATCTCCTCTGAAGTGTTTGTACTATAGAACACTGTTGACTTACTAAAATTCACGCATTGGCCAGAGCAATGTTCGTAGTTTTTCAAAATGTCTTTTAAAACTACCGCTTGTTCCTTTGTAGCTTCCTCAAACAAAATGCTGTCGTCTGCAAACAATAGATGTGATATTGCTGGTCCTCTTCTACTCGCCTTAATTCCTTTTAGAGTTTTTTCCTGAACTGCCAATCTGATTAGAGTTGAAAGCCCTTCCCCACAAAGCAGAAACAAATATGGGCTTAACTGGTCACCTTGGCGGAGTCCTCTATGTGGTCTAAAGGTCCTGCATTTGGTTCCGTTAATGTTTACTGAATAGGAGACTGTTGATACACACTTCATGACTAGTGTAACCCACTTCTCTGCAAAACCCATTCTCAGCATTACAGCTGTAACAGTCCAAATTTGACCCTAATCGGAACGGTGGTTTCGGGACCACGAATCCAAGTCTGAAAAACTTTTAAAAATTATTTTCAGTGTTTATTATATGTGAATTATTATGTGTGAAAGTTTCGTATAAAAATTTGATTGTTTGTGTGTTTAATTTAACAAAAAGACTTAATCGCGTAAAGTGCAAAAGTTACAAACTATAGTGAAAGGTGCTAATGTGATAGTGGCTTTTTAATATGAAGTATTAAAAGGGCAATTAGCCCATTTTTCAAGCTAGTGGACGGCTTAAGACTAAAATGCCCTTATTATATATGTTAGTTTTATTTTAATTGAAAGGTTATATTAGTAATTAATTAAATAACATATAATATGCTAAAATAAAACAAAAGAAATGGCCATTATCATCTTTTATTCTCTTGGCTGAATATTGGAGAAAGAAAAAGAGCTTTGTTTCTTTTTATTTTCGGCACATATAAGCTTAAATTCAAGGTTAGTTTGATTTCGGTTCTTGATAATTTTTACGTTTTTGATATCGTTGCTTAGAAATCTTCAAGACCCATGCCTTAATTTTTGAATTTGATGAATATTTTGAGTTGAGCTATTGTTGATAATTAGTTGTTTATGTTATTTAAGGATGAATTATAAAATATATGTGTTAGATTAACATGTTTTGTCTTTAGATTTTTGATGAATTTGAGTATTTTGGGCTAAATTGCAAAAATAAAATTTTGAGGGATTAAAATGCAAAATAAATGAAATGTAGGGACTTATATAGTCATGAGGAAGATTCGGCCCTAAAGGATTGAATTCAAATTATGTGTATTTTGTGTTTTGTGCAATAGGGACTAAATTGTAAAAGTTGTAAATGTCAGGGGTAAAATGGTAATTTGCCTATTTATGTGTTTTGGGACTAAATTGAGATGAAATGTGTTTGAATGAGCTTATTTTAAATATGTTTAGATCAAGAACAAAGAAAATCAAATTTGGATCGGGGAAAAACGAAAGTTCACGAATAGCCGATCTTCGTCGTCCGTCGATAGCCGAGGTAAGTCTTTAAGCAAGTTAATACTGTAAATATTGTTCGTAACCTAGTTATATGCTGAATTTTGAATTACTGGATTGAAATGAAGACATAGCCGAATGTGACATATTAAATTTAACAATGAAAGGTAGTTAAATTAAATTGAATTCATGAGGTGAAAGTGATATGAATTATGTGTTATATATGTGATTTTTGTAAAAGGTAATGTGTACGAGATGGTTGAATAATATCAATTCGGGCTTTGAGCCTAGCAGGCCTTGTGCCGGTGAATTATATCGGGCTTATTGCCTAGCAGGCCTTGTGCCGATGAATTATATCGGGCTTAATGCCTAGCAGGCTAAATGCCGGTGTTTAAATCTCAGACCTCAGGTCTAGCAGGCCTAGTGCCGGTGTGTGATTCAGGCTGACGCCTAACAGGTTCTAAATCGGTGATGAAATTCCTAATTACAAGACATAAACTTTTCTAGTTAAGTAATCATCGAGGAAGTAAGTCGATATTACAAGTTATATATGTATATTCGGCCATACAGGTAAGTGCCTACAAGTTATTAAATTGATCTTCTATATTAGATCAATAAGGTAAATATTCATGTGTTAAATTGTCGAACGAGAATGATACTAATTGATCTTGTATATTCGGCTTTATACTTATGTTTATGTGATCATGTTGGGATTACTTTGATGCCATGTATTCGAATGAATGAAATGTCAAATGAATTTATAGATATGAGATTATGTTCTCTTGTATATGAAATTACTAAGTGTAAGTATATACTTACTTGTGTATATGTGATCCTATTGAATTAAATGTATCGAAAGTATTAGTAGTTGGAGAAGTGCTATTAATTTATATTTGAATTACATGGTGAGTTAATAAATTGAAGATTAAAGATAAAATAATTTCAATGATCAAGCTAAATGAGGTATTTGTATTCGGCATTAGTAGACCAATAAGTGTTAAACTTTAAATTTTATGGTATGATGTATGTTATTGAAAATGATTGAATGAACATTTGATGTAATACATTTGCTTAAGACTTACTAAGCTAGCAAGCTTACTGTGTGTGTGTTCATTGTTCTGTATTATAGATTTTGATCAAGCTACGGGCTCAGAGGATCGTCGATGAAGTCATCCACACTATCAACCTATTTTGGTACTTTTGAGTTTGGACTTTTGAACTAAAGGCATGTATAGGGTAGACTATGTTTTGAGCTATGAATTTGTTCTTATATATATATAGCCATACGAAAATGGCTTGAATATGATGCTAGTTGGATATATATATAATCGGTCATATTATAAGTTCATTTGGTAACTATGCTATATGGCATGTGTGTATAATACTTTAAATTTTATGGCTTGATTGGGAAATGAGGTGAATGGCTTATAAGTAGCTCGTTTTTTATAATCTTGATGCTTGGTATGACTTGGCTTTGAATATGGCTATAAACTCATTTAGTGATAGGACATATGATATGTATATATATATATATTTGATTTGTGTTGGTCGTTTTGATTCAATTGAACTAAAGGCAATGTATGCACATGTGTATGCTTGAATGATTTGCAAATTTGGTACGGTTGGTGCATGCAAAAGTAATGAATGAGTTGTATAAATATTTGTGGCTCAATTATGCGCATGCCAACAAATTAAAGCGTGCATTAGTTCGACTGAATGTTGGATCTTTTTGAATTTGGTATGAGTAATGTACATGTGATCTCATATATGTTTATTTAAATGCCATGATTATTACATAGTTAAGAACTAATTATGTGCACATGTATATTCGGTTAAGGTGAGTCAATTTATTAAATGAATAGAACTAAATTGTAAATCGATGCAATGACCCATTTGGAGTATATACATGTGAATAGTCTTACAATAATTAGTCAATTGAATGAAGTATGTTTTAAATCATCTTTTATATATGCTGTGTGGTATGCATAAATGTTCATAGTATGTTCGGCTTGTGTTCTTTAATTATTATGCTGTATATGACTTAGGTCTAGCATGGTAAGTATGTTTTAAGAAATTAAATGTAATACATTTTTACATGCATATGTGATTGTTTTAATTTATTTGTATTATCATATAAGATTGTTTATTTATGACTTAAGTGATTGATTAAAAGCTGTGACATAACTAGTAATGCCCCGTAACCCTAATCCGGTAATGGATACGGGTTAGGAGTGTTACAACAGCCTTTAAAAATCCTCATTCCACTCTATCATAAGCCTTGCTCATATCCAACTTAACCGCCATAAAATCTTTTTTACCATAGCGCTTTTGCCGCAATGTATGAAGGATTTCATAGGCAATCAGTACATTATCAGAAATTAATCTGCCAGGCACAAATGCACTTTGAGCACAATCTATGCATCTTCCAACATAGTTCTGAAGCCTATTTGCAATTGTTTTAGCCACTATTTTATAAAGAACTGTACATAGGCTAATGGGCCTAAAACTAGCAAGGTTTGTAGGGTTAAGGGTTTTTGGGATAAGCACTATGTCTGTAAGGTTGGAAAAATCAAAATCTTTACCCTCATTCAAAATTCCAAGGCAAAACTCTTCAACATCTTTCCCCACAATGTGCCAATAATTCTAAAAAAATAGAGCTGGAAAACCGTCCCATCCTGGTGCTTTTCGGCCCCATCCCTTTTAGTGCTTGATAAACTTCTTCCTCCGTATATAATGCTAGCAAAGCTGAATTAATTTCAGAGGAAATATGAGTGCCAATGCCTGTTAATAAATACGACGAATCTTCCATTCCATTAGAGGAAAATAAATCTTGAAAGTAGTTTGAGGCTGCTTCAAGGATTTCGCTCTCATTAGTAATTTCTTGTCCTTCCATTGATTCCAATCGACTAATAGTATTGATTCTTCTTCGGGCTGTCGCATATTTATGGAAAAAAGCTGAATTTTTGTCTCCTAATCGAAGCCAGTTTGCCCTTACTCTCTGCTCCCAATACATCTCATCTTTATCAATCTCCATATTAAGTCTGATTCTAGTATCGATAAGTTGTGCCAATGTGTCTTCATTTCTGTCACTTTCCATTAGAGCCTCCAAGTCCTTGTTAAGCTTCTTTTTCAAACCATATCTGTTTTTTAATCAAATTTTCCCACCTCGTCAAATTACTTTGAAGACTTTCTAACTTTTCATAAATCTGCCCACCCGATGATTCCCATGAATTCCTAACCTCTTGCTCAAAAGATTCCTTTAAGGTCCACCATGCTTCAAATCTGAACCGTGGTTTTCTAATGAAGTTTTCTGAGTTGGCTGTCAGGATGATAAGAGGACAGTGATCTGATATCGAATGAGTTAAATGATGAACAATACCTTTTGGAAATAAATGCATCCAATTTTCATTAGCCACACCCCTATCCAGCCTTTCCCTTATATTCGTATTCGGTAAATTACCCCTCTCCCATGTAAACCATGCCCCTTGGAAACCTATATCCATCAATTGACATTCATCCAAGACCTCGAGGAATGCTGCCATCTTCCTCTCCTCCCTTGGCACGCCTTCAATTTTCTCAAAAGAGTACATAATTTCGTTAAAATCACCACAAACCAACCACGGGTATCTCTATTCTTGTCCCAGCTTCCTTAATAAATTCCACGAAGCATTCTGATCACTAGCATAAGACGACCCATAAAACCCTGTAAATCTCCATACCCCATTAACACTACTTCCTTCTATTAATACATCAATATGATTTTTCAAGAAAGTTTTCAGACTGACCATGGATTCTTCTTTCCAAGCAAGACAAAGTCCACCTCGCGAACCCTCTGCTCCTACATCGATCCCATTCACAAAACCACACCTTCTTCTGATTCCTTCTATTCGTTTCACGTCAATTTTGGTCTCCATAAAGAAAACCATGTCGGGGTTATTTTGCTTCAGTAAGAACCGAAGCCTTCGAACTGCCCGTGGATTCCCCAGTCCACGGACATTCCAACAAACGATTTTCATTGCGTCCGGTCGGCTTGCCTCTTGGCAGCCGCCGACCTTCTTTATTTAGGAGAATCCCCTTTCCCCCATTTTTCTGTTGGAAAATCTAACTCTTCCTTATTCTGCAAGTCTTGCATCTCATACTTCATTCTTTTACCAGTATCTTCTGGCCAGCTATCCTCTGCAGAATCCCCTACCTCAAGTTCGAACAATTTCCTCTTTCGCTCAATTCTTTCTTCATTATACAAACCCCTCTCTCTGGCAAAATTAGTTCTTCGCCACCTAGCTTTCCTGTCTGAGTTAATGCTTCCTTCGTGTTCATTGATTCTCTCATGATCTTCTTCAGCTGCACTTCTTCCCTCTCCTTGAATTGACAGCTGTCTACCCAATCCTACTGACTCTACTTCACTATTCTGTCTCTTATCACAATAGACCTCTCTTTGTACCCCTAGCTCTCAGGTTTCCTCCAGTATTCATGTGTGCGAACATTGATTCTTTTTCTTTTTAAAGAAGGCATTTAATTTTAGACTTTCCTTTCCAATTAGACTGTTTTCTACCTTTAATGCTAATGAAAAGGGTGGATCATCTCTAATTTTGTCTCTATTTTCAGGCTTAATTTCCTCACAACTTGGGAAAGCGTGACCTATTCTGCCACATCCAAAACAAAAAGTGGGTAATTTCTCATATTTGAAGGGGATCCAGACTCTTTCTTGTTCTTCTATTGACACAAATATACCCCTACAGAGAGGTTTCTGCACATCCAACTTCACTCTAATTCGGCATTATTCCCCATTAATTTCAGATCTAACAATTCCTCCAAAATTCACCCCTATAGCGTGCATCAAATCTTTTTTGTCAAATTCAGGAAGGCATGGCCCAATTTTCACCCAAAATAAGGACGAAACAAGTTTAATTCTACTTCTCTCTGTCGTTCGAATCAGTCTATCAAAAATAACTAAATGCTTCCTGAACATCTATGGCTGACCCTCTAATATTGACTATAAATCATCTTCAAGTTCAAAGTTAATCATAAATAAATTCTGACCTGCTAACTGAATTTCAAATTTACCTTTTGTTTTCCATATACTCTTCATCTGCGCCTTGAAGCTATCCGGATTAAAAGACTTTTTTGTCCATACTGTGCAGATCAGCGTTGGTTTGTCACTTGGAGTTATTGCTGCACTCTTCACTGATAGATGTATGATTTCTTCTGCTAAGAGAGATACCTCTTCTTCCTCCAACCCTTCCTTAAACCCTTCGTTGCCACCACTTTCCTCCATCTCAAGCCGCAGCAGAGGCTGTTTTCGCTAAGAAACTAAGCAAAGCACTCTTGGCTAAAAACGGGATAATTAATTTAATTGATTTCATTAATCTGCAAAATTTTTCAAAGTTTTATTTTTAGTTTTAGTTTTGAAAAAAAATATTATTTAAAGACAAAATTATGAATTTTATATTAAAAATTAAAATTGAATTATAAAATTATGAAAAAAAACCAGAACACCCTGCACCGCTAGTGCCGTCCCTGACTATTATTCTTTTTTTCTTTTGTTGTTGAACAAGTTAATCCTTTCTATTAGTAATTATAAGCAAAGGCGAAGCCAGAACAATTTTTTAGGGGGGCGGATGAAATTTTAATTTTTTATAATTTATATCTTATAATTTGTAAAGGATTAAATCAAATTTTTTTAATTTTAGGGGAGCCAAAGTGCAATTTTACCTTTACTAATTTAAAATCTTAAAAAAAATTTAAGGGCCTAAATAACAATTTTAAATTTTAGGGGGGCCCGAGGCCCATGCTAGCCCCCTTAGCTTCACCCTTGACTATAAGATAATACACATATAGATATGGGGCTTTGAAATGGCAGTATAGTAGTAGGACCTTATAATCATTAATGCAAAATTATATAATCGAAAAGAAATACATGGAAAATAACAGATTAAAGTTTACTATATATCATATTATAAAGTTCATTTTAATCTCTCTATTATTAAAAGAAACATATCAATCTTTGTATGTTTGAAAATCTGACATTTTAATCATTGCACATTAACTTTGTTGTTATTGGAATGACATGGTTGAACAGTGACTAACGTGCCATTAAATCAAATATTAAATTAAAAAGCTAAACAATAATTTTTAAGAATGAGTAGAGGTAAAAAAAACTAATTTTAGTTTTACCATTGAATTATTTTAGATCTATTTGTTTTTTTACATAATTATTGTGTTTAGATTATTTGTAGTTTAGTCTACATCAACCACCATTAAACCACGTGATTCCATTTGTTTTCAAGATTAATAATCTTTTTTATTTGATTTAATGCTACATCAACTATAGTTAAGCCACACCATTCCATTGATAGCAAAGCTAACGCGCAAGGACTAAAATGCCAACTTTTTAAATATACCAGGAGTAAAATGTTCCTTCTAATAGTAAAAGGACTAAAATGAACTTTTTGATATGGTATAGGGACCCGTAGTGAACTTTAACCTAAATAATCAAAGTAAAAAAAGTTTATCTACATAGTTTTTTTTAGCTCAGCGTTTGATGGCTAATTTATATGTATATGCCATTTTTATTTTTAAATTAGGGTTTTAGGCTTTTATTTTCAAAATTAAGGAAATAAGTAGTTTTTAGAGAGAGAAATGAAAAATGTGCCTAACTAGACGCGCTTTCCGTTTCTCTCTCCTAGGGTTAGGGTTTTTAATAATTTTCAATTTAAAGTTTTTGAGCTTTAGGTTTTTTAAGAGGGTTTAGGGTTTTCGATTGGAATTGCAAAATTTCATAAGTAATTTTGAGGAGTCGGGGATGTGATAACAGGCTTCATAACACATACATTTTATATGTCATGGTGGGATAGGACCATCACCTCATAAACCCATCCTGGGGAAATCAGGGTTTTGGGGTGACAAAGGTTGATACGATCAGGGGTCGAAGTCTAGGTAGAGGTCCCAGTCGGCGGCCATGATCCGGTCACAGGTTCGAGTAAAATCAGGGGCCAGTTGATGGTCATAATGCGGACATAAGTTCAAGCTTTTTGGATACCCACAAATGATACTTTATATATACCATACATAATATTGATGCTATAATCATAGGGAAAAAAAAAGGGCTTTCTAGTGTAATCAACATAATTTTTTTCCTCTATTTCCAGGCAGCCGATATCTTTAACCTTTTATTCTTTATCCGAAGGCTGACACCAAGGTGGATACAAGAGGACCCTCAAGAGGAGAGGGAATGTGTTGGTGGAAGTAGAAGTCAAACTCAAGTCGGTGTGACAGCGGTTGTAGTTATTAATGAGTTGTTTAATAAAGGAAACTGTCGTTGGCCTGAAAGGAGTATCACTTTTATTCCACTGAAATAATTGTTCCTCGCTTGAGAGTCTTTCTACGTCCACGGCGAGGCCGGCCTTTGGATAAGAAGGTTAAAGGTACTGTTTTCCTGGAAACGGGAGAAAAAATTATGTCGATTATAGCGGGAAGCCCCACAGTTTTTTTGTAACAACCCAAATTTCGGTGAAATCGAAACAATGGTTTCGGGACTACAAATTCGAGCCCAAAATAAAATTTATTTTAATTTTATTACATGATCCGTAATATGATAGAAATATCATGTGAAAATTTCGATACGAAAATTTTATCGATTAGGTGCTTAATTAGGGAAAGGACTAAATCGCATAAAATGCAAAAGTTGAATTCTAGTAGCTATAAGGATTAAATAGCTATGGAATTCAAAACTTGAGGTCCTTATATGGTAATTAGACCATTAATAAAAAGTTAGTAGATATTTTTGGATGATTCATCTATGGAAAATGAGAAAAAGGCTAAGGACTAAATAGGAATTGAACTAAATAAATTTATTTAAAAACACGAAAAGAAAATATCATCATATTTTCTCATCTTCTTCCCCAAAATATTCCATGGAAACCCTACGAAATAGAAAGCAAGCTTTCCATGGCCAATTTGGGTAAGTATTCAAGCCCCATTTTTAGTAATTTTTATATTTTTGAAACCGGAATAGTCTAATCTATCTATTTGGGGGATCAATTTGAAAAGATAACAAAGCGTGGAAACTTTTCCAAGGATGTATATACTGTAAATTTGAAATTTATGTTAGAAAATGAAAGATAGATGATAGATAAACAACTTTTACAAAGTGATTTTTGATGAAAACATGATTTAGGGGCTAAGAGATAAATAGTGAAATTACACGCTCTAAACGAAAAGAATATTGAGCATTACCTGGATGAGAATTGGGAAAGTACGAGAGCCTCAAAGCAAGGACAAAGTTCAACAGGGGCAAAAAAAAAGAAAAAAGGAAAAAAAAGGGATATACGAGAAACATGGATTACTCGTAGAACTTGAGGACGGGTACAAGACCTGAGAAAAGTCAAGAATCGAAGTAATAAAGATGGGTCATCATGAGAGTCATAACGAGAGACACAGAACAAACCCCAGGATGCATGGCATAGTCATGTAGGCATAAAAACATTTAAGACAAACACGTGCATATCATGATAACATCGCGCATGACACATACAGGTGCACCAGTGAAGCAAGAAGTTTTGACAATAACTGTACCGAACCAAGGATAAAGAAGGCATCCGAGTTCCACCAGATGATACATTTTCAAGTACTGTTTTTCAATATCAACTCATAATACGAGAGCGAAGCAGATCGAAGATAGCAGATTTTGCCTTCCTAAGCGAAACAGATCGAGCATAACAGATTTTGCCTTCTTAAGCGAAGCAAATCGAAAAGCAGGTTTTGCCTTCCCAAGCGAAGCAGACCGAGGTATTTAATTTCTGTCCTTCAAATTTTGTTTCAAAAATCAACTCATAATACGAGAGGTGAGTCGAGCCTCGGGACACGCTGAGGTATTTATTTACTGTTTTTCAATTTCTGTTCAAAAATCAACTCATATTGCGAGAGGTGAGTTGAGCCTCGGGTCACACCCTGATGTGTCTTTTAATTTCTTTTCAAAATATCAACTCATATTGCGAGAGGTGAGTTGAGCCTCGGGTCACACCCTGAGGTGTCTTTTAATTTCTTTTCAAAATATCAACTCATATTGCGAGAGGTGAGTTGAGCCTCGAGTCACACCCTGAGGTGTCTTTTAATTTCTTCTCAAAATATCAACTCATATTGCGAGAGGTGAGTTGAGCCTCGGATCACACCCTGAGGTGTCTTTTAATTTCTTTCCAAAATATCAACTCATATTGCGAGAGGTGAGTTGAGCCTCGGGTCACACCCTGATGTGTCTTTTAATTTTTTCTCAAAATATCAACTCATATTGCGAGAGGTGAGTTGAGCCTCGGATCACACCCTGAGGTGTCTTTTAATTTCTTTTCAAAATATCAACTCATATTGCGAGAGGTGAGTTGAGCCTCGGGTCACACCCTGAGGTGTCTTTTAATTTCTTTCAAAATATCAACTCATATTGCAAGAGGTGAGTTGAGCCTCGGGTCACACCCTGAGGTGTCTTTTAATTTCTTTTCAAAATATCAACTCGTATTGTGAGATGTGAGTTGAGCCTCGGGTCACACCCTGAGGTGTCTTTTAATTTCTTCTCAAAATATCAACTCATATTGCGAGAGGTGAGTTGAGCCTCGGGTCACACGCTGAGGTGTTTATCAAAGATCAATTCATATTGCGAGAGGTGAGTTGAGCCTTGGGTCGCGCGCTGAGGTATTTTCAATTTCTGATCTTCAATTCCCGTTTGTTAAAAAAAAAAATCAACTCTGGTGGGTTAGGCCTTGGGTCACACACTGAGACATTTTAATTTCTGATTTTTAATTTCCGTTCGCAAAAATCAACTCCTCAGGTCGCACGTTGAGGTATTTTCAATTTCTGCTTTTCAATTTCTGTTTTTCTTTTAATTTCTGTTCAAAAATCAGCTCATATTGCGAGAGGTGAGTTGAGCCTCAGGTCACACGCTGAGATGTTTTTCAATATTTTTCAAAATAGCAACTCATATTGCGAGAGGTGAGTTGAGCCTCGAGTCACACGAGGAAATACTTACAGACGGAAGACTGAAGTCGCCTTGAGCGAATTGGACGAAGAAGTTCCAGTGGACAAAGAAGGTTGAGCAAGAGCAAAATGAAGCTACAGGCCATATCTCTCGGAGGTAGCATTGGAGTAGACTGAAGATCGAAGCCTCCCCGAAGATAGCAGGGAAGCAGTTTGAAAAGTTTAAACTTATTTCCTTGAAGTCTTGGTAGAGTAGATCAAAGATGAGAATCTCTTCTCCCTGAAATCACTTCGAAGCCGATCGAGGCGCTAGTTACTGTACCCTTGAGAGAAGCAATGGAATAGGAAATATTATCTCCCTGAATATACAATGAAATAGTAGAGCGGATTAAAACAACAAGTTACAGTGGGGTTTGAAGCTGTTTAAAGAAGACGAGGACCAACAAGTCAAGGCTTGGCCAAGATCAGGCAAAATTGGTTCTTCTATTGTCTTTGCTTTATTCTCGTTTCACGACAATGAGCAAAGAGGGGCAGCTGTAATAACCTAATTTCACCCAGGCCCACCGACTAAGGCCCAATACAGACAAGCCCATTTTGCAACCCAAACCCATACAGACCCTGACCCAATACCAGACGCAAAATGAACCCCAATCACAAAACCAAGCCCAAATCCCCTAACCCAATTTTGACCCAAATCTAAAGGCTCAAAACATTAAAATTTTTTCAGAAAAATTTAGGGTTTTGAAACCCTAAAACAGCTAGACGCTGCATGCCCCTCCACTGACCTCCACTTGCGTCGACCTCCACTACAGCCGCAACCCACTCACTGCCCATTCCCCGTGTGCGCCGCTCTTCACCAACTCCGCTTCCGCAACACCATCGCTCTCCCACTCTTCTTTGTTCGCCACGACCTGCAAAAAAGACGAAACAACAACAGCCATAGCAGCAATAAAGAGCAGATCTATTGTATTTTATTTGGTTGGATCGGTTATATAACCAAAGAGAGATCTATAAACAAAGGGACCCCTTTTTTCCTTTTTTTTTTATAAAAAACAATCAATACGAGCAGAACATTTTTCCAAAAAAAATACAAACAATAGCAGTAGAGATCAAAAATCCAAACACACGAACCAAAGAAGTACCTTCGAAGATATTTTTTTTTATTATTTTCTCTTATTCGGAAATATATGCATATATATACATATAGTTTAAAATAATAAAGGAAATAAAAAAAAACTTACCTTGCGGATTTCGGCCACCGCTCGCGGTGGCCGACGACGACAGCGCCTCGCCGGAACCCCTCCCCTCTCTCAGACCAGCAGAGAAAAGAGGGAATCACCTTTTTTTTTTTTAAAAGCAGAGAGGAGAAATGAAGAAAATAAAAAAATTCGGCTTTATATATAGAGGCAAAACGGTGCGTTTTGGCAATACCCAAAACGACGTCGTTTTGTCCTTCCAGGATCCGCGTGTTGACCCGACCCGCCTCAGGATCCGCGTGTTTTCATGTATTGGGCTAATTGCCCTTTTGGTCCTTCCGCATTTTTGATTTTCAAAATTAAACTTTCTGACATTTCAATTTGGCCCCAAAAATTTACTTTCGTTCACGACTTGGTCCTTTATTGCTGCTGTGCGTTTGGCCAGAAGGTTTTATTACCTCCGGGTCCCCCCAGTCTCTTCGCGTGTAGATAGCCCCTCCCCTCTTCGTTTTATTTCAAATTTACCCCAAGCATTCCGTTTTTTTCCTTTTATTTTAGTCATTTCTAATTGCTTTTTATTATTATGGTCATTATCTTTATTATATGTATTATTATTATTATTATTATTATTATTATTATTATTAGCATTATCATTATTACTATTATTATATACATTGTGTATTATTATTATTATTACCTTATTATTATTACTATACTAATTATTATTAATATTATTATTACTATATCATTATGTTGTACATATTTTGTATTATTATGATTATTATTCTATTGTTGTATTATTATTATTTTATTATTATTTCTATACTATTATTATTATTATTACCATAGTTATGTTTATTCTTGTATATATTTTGTATCATTATTATTATATTATTATTATTTTTGTTGTTGTTGTTGTTGTTGTTGTTATATTTTCTATATTGCTATTATTTTTACTGTTATTATTATTATTGTATTATCACTTGTATATACTAGCTTTATTATTATTATTATGATATTATATTAACATATTGTACATATTTTGTGTAGTATTATTGTTATTTTATTATTACTATTATTATCATATTTATTATCATATATATTATTATATCATCGTTATTATTATTATTTTTATGTACTATTATCATCACTATTATTATTACGTTATGCCATACATATTATTATTATTATTATTATTATTATTATTATATTATTATGTTGTACATATTACTATTATTATTATCTTACTACATTTATCCTTATTATTATTATCGTTATTATTATTATGTTTTACTATCATATTGTATATATTTTTCATTATCTCGATCTTTACTAATACCTTTAACCCTTTTTTTATTATCATTTCAAAGCCGTCTTTTACCTTTTCACACTTCTACATTATTGTATCTTTTGTTACCAGTATTGTTGATTTCGTATTTTTGTCGTTACAAGTGAATCAACGGTTTTAAATCGCAATCCGACATTTTTTGATTCATACAAAAGAGGTAATATTTGTGTGTTTAGAAGGCCGAAAAATTACATCCTAACGTGTTGGGTGTCGATCTTTTCGTTCGACTAAATATTCAAATATCCTTTTCTTGTCGAAGATGATCTCGGTGTCGAAATATAAGGGTGTTATATCCTAACGTGTTGGGTATGATACTTTTATTCCTTTGAAGCGAGATAATCTTAAGATTTAATCCCGAATGAACGAATGCTATTCCTTTCAATTTTTACCCTAAATATTTTCAAGTTTTCAACATTAGGACAACATTAATCAATTTGGTACCAACTTTGGGCGTTACAAGGGTGCTAACCCTTCCTTGTACGTAACCGACTCCCGAACCTATTTTCTCAAAATTTTCATAGACCAAAGACACTGTTTTAGTAAAACAAAACGTTTTATTAAAACAAAGGTGATCCCATCACACCTAATAAAGATCGGTGGCGACTCCCGTTCTATTCATTTCCAAACCCCAAAGTCGATTCCCGTTTTTGTCAAAAAATGGTTACGACAGCTTGGCGACTCCACTGGGGACTGGGTTGAGAGAGTCAGGCCATAAATTGATTGATCTTTGTCCTCGTGATTGAAAACTTGGAAAATTGTTTTCTTTACAAAACAAAAAAATCATGCTTCATTTGATGTATCTGTTTATGTGTTAATTACAATAATGTCGAGTCTCATAATTCTTACACTTGCATTGCATGACCGTTGTGGTTACACCTTTTAAGTGGAGTAAGAAACTAAGCCTTCGTGAGGTTTTCACCTCCGCATGGGCTAGTGGATTGCTTCCGGGATACATCCATACCTATGTGCTTCGTGAGGTCTTCACCTCCGCATGGCCATAGGGTAATGTATCCCCCTGAACCAAACTCGGTCCGTATGAGCCTATAATGGGTGAGGATTGAGGAATCTACTGGTTCAGGTACCCCTCTCTAGAACCAAACCTCATGTAGAAGCCCTAGAGCCTATCCTAGGTAGAACGTCGAAATGGTTACCCAGATAAGTGTGTGATGATATTTTGCTTGTTTTGATTATGCAATACTGACTCGTGTTGATTTGTTTGACTTGCATGACATACCATATAAAGAGGTGTCAATTTCTGTTCGGTTGCTGAACTAGGAAGTTTGCTATGGAAAATGACTTTCTTGATAAAGCAGAAGGCAATGCGGTTGTGCGTGCGTGGTCAGAAAAGTTACAGTTGGAAAAAGGAGATAGCTTAGTTGAAGGTCATGCGTCGGAGCTAAGGGACTTTACCCATGTCAGTGTAACACAAAATGAGCTTCAAGTGTTGCGAGATATCTGGACCCATTGGGAAGATGAAGCTAAACAGATGTTCCGCCACCGTTACGGCGACATCTCTCACTTATTGGATGTTAAGATAGATAGACACCTGTTTCGGGCTATGGTCCAGTTTTGGAATTCTGCATACAGTTGCTTCACTTTTGGGAAAGTGGATTTGGTGCCGACAATAGAAGAATATACCACTTTACTTTGTATTCTCGGAATACAAGTCGACAAGGTTTATATTAGGCCTGCCTATGTCCCTCCTTTGGCGAAGAAGTTGATGATAATTACGGGAATGAGTGAACAGTGGATCTCGACCAAGATTCAACAGAAAGGTGAAGGGAGATGTATTCCTTGGGTAAATTTAAGGGATCTGATTCTAACGCATCCTGATGTGAGAAGGAAAGTTGATATCTTCACCTTAAGCGTCTACGGGTTGGTCGTCTTCCCAAAAGCCCTGGCACACATAGATGAAGCAGTAGTGGATCTATTCGACCGATTGGATAAACAAGTCACACCTGTACCGGTAATTCTTGCGGAGACTTTCAGATCATTAAATGCATGTAGAAGGGCGGGAGAAGGAAGGTTTATCGGATGCGTACAGCTATTGATAGTATGGTTTCATGGGCATTTTTGGAAGATGGGTAAAGTCTCTTGTCGCCCCTTTTATAAGGATTATTCACCGATAAAAGAGGAAGTAGCCGTGTCAAGACGAGAAGATATAACGGAAGAAGGATGGAGGACGATTCTTCAGGACCTTCAGGAAGGAGACATTAAGTGGAGAGCTCCATGGACGATGCCCGGAGAGATCCTTTACAGATGCGGAGACTTTAGTTGGGTCCCTCTACCCGGAATTTGGGGAGTCATCGGGTATGCCCCTTTGCTAGTAGCAAGACAATACCAGTCTAGACAGTTCGTGCCAGTAACACATGGGTTGGATCGAACCGAGTTCTCTTCTACAGGAGAAGGTTATAAGAAGAAGATTAAGGAAATTGCAAATGCTTGGAAGCTAACCTACCGGATGAAGAGGTTGACTGTGGGCGAGATGGCGACTTCTGAGTATACAGTATGGCTAAACAAAAGAATCAACGACAATATCTCGAGACCGAGTTCAGATAGTGCTCAATCTATGGAGGAACGGTTGCAAATGATACCCACGGAGCTAGAAATTATAAAGCAAGATTTTGTACGGCGGAGTTCAGAGCTCGAGAAGAAAATTGAACAGTTAGAAAAAGAGAAGATGCTTCTCAAGTTAGACATAGATGAACAAAAATCAGAAGCCGAGAAACTAAGAAAGGAGAAAAGGAGGATAGAGGAAGACCGAGATGACCTGAAGATGCAATACAAGAAGATACGTTTGATAATGAAAAACGCCGGGTTAGGAAAAACTCCGGAGCAATGGCGGCGCGAGATCCAAGAGGAAGAAGCCAAGACTAGCCATTGGGAGGAAAAGTTCCAGGAGACGCAAACACAAAACGAGATTCTGAGAAAAGACAAAGAAAGACTAAAAGCTAGGGTGGCTGAGCTTGGACGGTCCCTACATCACCACTGAAATCGTGACTCGAAAAACGAGTCAAAGTTAAGCTTAATTGAGGAAATGAAAGGTAGAATTGAAGAGTTAGAATCGGCACTACACGGTTGCGAGCTCCGAATTGAGCTTTTGAAAGCAAGAGAAGGGCATTGGGAAGAGGAACTTCATCATTCCCATAATCAAGTTAGAGACCGAGACTACCTCATGGGTGAGGCCATAAATCAGATTCGAGGGGTCACTGAGCATTTACAAACGTTGGCAGCGGAGGCAGAGGTCTTAAGTGTTTGTACGAATCACGACCAACCGAGGACGGAGTTAGCTTCACTACTTCGAAAGATTAGAGATCTAGGCACTAAGCCAAACCATATCTGTAATCTCTTTATGTAAAGAGCTTCGTTTTCTAAGAAAGTTTTCTATGGGGAATTGAATCAGAGTTGACACCTTTTTTACATTCATAACATGCATTTGCATTGCATTCCATACAACAGCATCATATCACCCCAATCATTCACTAAGACTAAGAATCGTATAACTTACAGCTCGACATTACGGATCTGGAATTGCATCACCCTTATAGGATCCGACTAAGAACTAGAGCCATGGATGCTGAACTCAACGAAAGAATTGAAAGAATGGAAAGAATCCAAGGACAGTTGCAGGAGCAGTTGGCCCAGTCGCAGCAAGAAACAAGGGACCTGATGGTGAAATCCAGGGAAGAATCACTTGAGCACAAGGACCAAATGGCCAAGCTAATGGAGATGGTGACGACCCTGGTCAAAGGAAAAGAACATGTGCAGAGTCCTGATATTACAGAACCCCATTCGAGAGTCAATCAGAGTCCACTCCATCCCCCAGGATTTACTCCACCTCACACCCATACAGTGCCAGGAGGTTGGCCTCAAAGGGAATCTACAGGCCTGGAACAACCCTCTGTACCACCACCTGCTCATCTAGGACCAGAAATATTCGTATCAAACCCCGGAGCTAACCCTGCTGACCCTATTGTCCCAGATTTGGATGATCCTATGGAAATAGCCAAGCTAAGAATGAAAGATCAGGATGCTCAGGACAAGTATAAGGATCTGGAAGAAAGACTCATGGCGATAGAGGGAACTAGAGTCTCCTCTGCAATGAGCGCCAAAAAGCTCAGTTTGGTTCCCGATCTAGTCTTGCCTCCGAAATTTAAAGCGCCAGACTTCGAAAAATATGATGGAACAAGGTGTCCAAAGGCGCATCTTGTCATGTTTTGTCGAAAAATGGCTGGGTATGTGAATGAAGACAAGTTGTTAATACACTGCTTTTAAGATAGCTTGGTCGGATCAGCCCTCTGATGGTATAATTAGCTCGGCAGAGAGAGGATCCAATCATGGGATGACTTAGCTTCAGCGTTCTGTGAGCAATACAAGCACGTTTCCGATATAGCGCCCGATCGACTAACGCTACAGATGATGGAAAAGAAGCCATCAGAGACTTTTAGACATACGCTCAAAGGTGGAGGGACGTCTCGGTTCAAGTAGAACCCCCACTGACTAAAACTGAGATAACGGTCCTTTTTTAACACTTTGAAGGCACCGTTTTATGACAAGTTAGTGGGAAATGCCACAAAAGACTTCGCTGTAGTGATATCCGGGGAACTCATTGAAAACGGCATCAAGAGTGGAAGGATGGAAGGGTCCGAGAGCTCGAAGAGGTCAGCACTTGTAAAGAAGAAAGAGCCTGAAACCCATATGGTGGGGACTGGAAACCACTACGCTTCCAACCCATACCCAATCCAACCACGACCTCAATTCCGCCCACCCCCAAATTTTTATTTTCCTCCTCAAAACCTCTACTATCAAACACCTCATCCTTATCCCGTCTATGCCACCGATGTCCAAAGACCACTCACCATATTCTCACCAAATACCATGACCGCTCCGAGCCAACCCAAAAATGAACCAAGACCCAACCCCGAAAAACCTCAGTTTACCCCAATTCCCATGTCATACGGAGAATTATGCCCAAAATTACTGGAGAAACAATTGATATCACCGCATTACATAGTGCCATTGAAACCTCCATACCCTAAATGGTACGACCCTAATGCTAGCTGCATGTACCATGCTGGAAACCGGGGGCATTCCACAGATAATTGTCTAGCCTTTAAAAGAAAGGTTCAAAGTCTTATTGATGCGGGCATTTTACGATTTGATGGGGTCAGTAATTTGGCTGGAAATCCACTCCCTAACCATCCCGTAGGGAACATGAGTGTGGTGACACAGGAAGATAGGTGGCAAGCCAAAAGTCGTGTCTCCGAGATAATGACACCTTTGAGGAAAGTGTGGGAAATAATGACTGAAAAGGGTTTGCTCAACAGAAGTTTCAAGAAGGAAAGCATGGAAGGTCAAAGTTTTTGCATTTTTCACGGCATGGAAGGACATCACATTCAATCCTGTGAGGAATTTAAAGAAATACTTCAAGGTATGATGAACAATAAGGAGTTTGAGATCTGCAATAAGAAGGAAGAGAGTGACGAAAAGGATATATGTGCTTCCGAGGGTCAATCATCAGGTCCCCCTTACAGTGCTGACCGACCCTTGGTAATCTATTACGAAGCAAAGAAAGAGGTGAAACCGAAGATGATAATCAAAGTACCAACTCCGTTCCCTTACAAGGAGGACAAAGCAGTGCCTTGGAAATACAATGTCAACATTACCATGCCCGAAGCTACGAACGGAAGTGTTAGCGAGGTAGGACGTTTTACCCGCAGTGGGAGGTGCTATTCTCCCGAGGTGGTTGAACCAAAAAAGAAAGGCGTCGACTCGAGTCAAAAAGGAAAAGCACCAATGCACGAGGCAGTAGTCGAGACTGGAACCCCGTCCGAGCAGGAGATTAAGAGACCCGTGAATGAGGACGAAGCACATGAATTTTTAAGGTTTATCAAGCACAGCGAGTATAACATCGTGGAGCAATTGAATAAGCAACCGGCAAAGATCTCAGTGTTATCTCTACTGTTAAACTCAAAACCACACCGAAATGCTTTATTAAGAGTGTTAAACCAAGCATATGTGCCGAGCAACGTACCGGTTGAAAAGCTTGATAGATGGGCAAACAACTTAAACACGGATAATTTTATCTCTTTCAGCGATGATGAAATACCACCAAACGGTAGAGGCTCTATCAAAGCATTACATATTACAACCTATTGTAAAGGTTACATAGTGCCGAGTGTGCTTATCGACAACGGGTCTGCGCTCAATGTCATGCCGTTGGCCACGCTTTCCAGGATGCCGGTTGATATGTCCTACCTAAGGCCTTGTCATTCTGCGGTAAGAGCGTTTAATGGGACACGACGAGAGGTCATGGGAAGGATTGAGATCCCTCTAGAAGTGGGCCCATGTACATACGATATTGAATTCCAGGTCATGGACATCGCGCCTTCATATAACTGCCTCTTAGGGAGGCCTTGGATCCATTCCGCCGGGGCAGTCCCTTCGTCTCTCCACCAAAAGATCAAGTTTGTCATGGATAACCGTCTGATCACGGTCGCTGGTGAAGAAGACATCGTTGCGTCTGTCTCGACCGATGCACCCTATATCGAGGTGAACAAAGATGCAGTAGAATGTTCCTTCCGTTCCTTCGAATTCATCAATGCTACTTTTATCGCGGAAGGAAGCAAAGCCCCCACGCCCAAGCTGTCAAGGAATACCAAGATGGGAATCAAGATGACTGTGGGGAAAGGAGCCCGAGCGAGGAAAGGTTTGGGAAAATACCAGCAAGGAATGGCCAGGGCACTAAAACCAATACATCATAAGGCTCGATGGGGTTTGGGATTCAAGCCCGATGCGTGGCAAAGAAGGAAACAGTTACAGAAAGAGCAAGAAAGGAGGATTGCAAGAGCCTCAGGTCGGGAATTGGAATGGGAGCCCATGATGTATCCACCTTTGTCGGCAACATTTACATCGGCAGGAATTACATACCCGGGAAGATGATCCACAAAGCATGATGTCATGGATTGAAAGGGGCCTACAGGACTTCAGTATAAACGTCATTAACAAAGGGAATAATGCAGTGGAAGATTTTCAGCGATACGCCCTTGCCCCCTGGATTCACCCGAACAATTGGACTGCCGTGGATCTCCTCGTAATTTCCAAGTCTCCTCCAAAGTAATGCTCAATGCTGACTTTTTGTATGCCCCTAAGCTGTAGGGGAATCTGTTATGAGAGTTTATTTTGTCTATTAGCTTTTAAATGAAACATGAATAAAGATGCATTTTGTCATGGTCTTTTCATTCTCATCGGCTTCATATTTATTTCCTTTTTTAACCTGTCCCTGTATATCCCGTATCATCGTATCACGTTTATAGGATCCGGTACCTTGATGTCCCTCTATAGTTTCTTTTTCATCTACTTTCAGGTGCTCAGATATCAACGACGCGAACAATCCTGTTACAAGTCCTAAAATCGACTTCGAGAAAGCCATTTGTGTGGGAGAATTCGAGGCTGAAGAAATGCTGAAGATTATGTCTCCCCCCAGACTTACTGAGAATGGTAGAAACAAGAGGATAACAGATTCTGCCCTATCGAGAATCTGTCGAGACAGTGAATTTGGGAAACGAAGAAAAGAGGCAAGAGGTAAAAGTTGGGACCTCCATGTCAGAGACACCAAACATGATCTGATCGCCTTGCTTCATGAATACAAAGACGTGTTCGCATGGTCGTATCAAGATATGCCAGGTTTGAACGAAGATATAGTGGTCCATAGACTCCCGTTGAAACCAGAATGCAAGCCTATCCAACAAAAGTTAAGGCGGATGAGACCTAAAATGCTCTTAAAGATAAAGGAAGAAGTAAAGAAACAATTTGATGCTGGCTTCCTACAAATCTCTAAATATCCAGAATGGGTGGCTAATATAGTCCCAGTACCGAAGAAAGATGGCAAAGTGCGAATGTGCGTGGATTACCGTGATTTGAATCGAGCAAGCCCTAAAGATAATTTTCCGTTGCCACATCGATACATTGGTAGATAACACGGCAAAGCATTCGTTTTTCTCCTTCATGGATGGATTTTCGGGCTACAATCAAATCAAGATGGCTCCCGAGATATGGAGAAAACTACATTCATACAATGTGGGGACATTCTGCTACAAAGTGATGCCGTTCGGACTAAAGAATGCCGGGGCAACATACCAGAGAGCCATGGTAACATTTTTCATGACATGATGCACAAGGAAATAGAAGTCTATGTCGACGATATGATCACCAAATCTCGAGGGGAAGAGAGCATGTCGAGAACCTCCGGAAGTTGTTGAAAGACTGAGAAAATTCCAACTGAAGCTTAAACCCAGCCAAATGTACCTTAGGGCTACCTCTGGAAAATTACTGGGGTTCATCGTTAGCGAGAAAGGTTATCGAGGTTGATCAGATAAAATAAAGGCCATACAAGAACTACCGCCTCCGCGCACACAAGGAAGTAGAGGATTTCTAGGAAGGCTGAACTACATCTCGATTCATTGCTCAACTCACCAAGCAGTGCGACCCAATTTTTTGACTCCTTCGAAAACACAATCCTGAGAATGGAACGAGGAATGTCAAGAGGCTTTTGACAAGAATAAAGCAGTATTTGTCTAGTCCCCGGTGCTAGTACCACCAACTCCTGGAGACCGCTAATACTATATCTGACTGTGTTCAAAAAACTCAATGGGCTGCGTCCTGGGGCAACATGATGAGTCCGGAAAAAGGGAACAGGCGATCTATTATCTCAGTAAGAAATTCACGGAGTATGAAGCAAAGTATCCGTCAATCGAAAAATTTTGTTGTACTCTGGTCTGGGCAACTCGTAGGCTCAGACAATATGTGCTGTATCATACGACATGGTTGATTTCAAAGCTGGACCCAATAAAATACATGATGGAATCGCCTGCACTCTCAGGAAGAATGGCACGATGGCAGATCCTACTATCGGAATATGACATCGTATACGTTAGCCAAAAATCGATTAAAGGGAGCGCAATAGCCGATTTTTTAGCAACTCGAACAACAGAGGAATACAAGCCATTGAGATTCGACTTCCCAGACAAAGACTTGATATGCGTTACGGAAAAAGAATATGAATCGTCGAAAGAGAAATCATGGAAGATGAGTTTTGATGGTGCGTCAAATGCGTTGGGGCATGGGATTGGAGCAGTCTTAGTGTCACCAGAAGGGGATCATTACCCCTTTACTGCCAGAATAAATTTCTTCTGTACCAACAACATGGCGGAATATAAGGCTTGCATCATGGGACTTCGCGTAGCTATCGAGCAGAACGTCAAGGTCTTAGCGGTCTCTGGGGACTCGGCATTGGTGATTTACCAAATCCGTTGAGATTGGGAAGTAAGAGACTCGAAGTTGGTCAAATATCGCGATCTTGTTGCGGAATTGGTTGGAGAATTTGAAGAAGTGACTTTTAATTACTTCCCACAGGAAGAAAATCAATTGGCTGATGCCCTGGCCACCTTGGCTTCAATGTTCAAAGCAAACCGAGAAACAGAAATAATACCTCTCCAGATGAGCATATATGAGGCCCCTGCACATTGTCTTAGCATTGAAAACGAGGCAGATGGACAACCATGGTTCCATGATATCTTAGAATATGTCAAGAATCAAAGATATCCCGAGCGAGCAAACAAGAACGACAAAAGAACAATCAGAAGATTGACAGCAGGATTTGTTCTCGATAGGGACATCTTATACAAAAGAGGGAAAGATCAAATGCTCTTGAGATGTGTGGATACTATTGAAGCCAGAAAGATACTCAAAGAGGTCCACGAAGGAGTTTGTGGAACGCACGCCAATGGCTTCACTATGGCCAGACAGATTATGAGGCTCGGTTATTACTAGTTGACAATGGAAAGCGACTGCATTAGTTACGCTCGAAAGTGTCACAAATGTCAAGTTTATGGCGATAAATTCCATGCAGCACCTTCGCCCCTTCAGGTCATGACTTCTCCGTGGCCTTTTTCTATATGGGGGATGGATGTTATAGGGCCAATTTCCTCAAAAGCTTCTAATGGACATCGATTCATTTTTGTGGTCATAGATTACTTTACAAAATGGGTAGAAGCTGCTTCGTTTGCCAACGTGACAAAGACCGCAGTTTGCAAGTTCTTAAAAAGGGAGATCATATGTCGATACGGTTTGCCTGAGAGAATAATCTCAGATAATGCCTTGAACCTGAACAACAAGATGATGAAGGAAGTGTGTGAACAATTTCGAATAAAGCATCATAACTCCTCACCCTATCATCCAAAGATGAACGGGGCGGTAGAAGCCGCTAACAAAAATATCAAGAAAATTACTGGGAAAATGACCGAGACATATAAAGACTGGCACGAGAAGCTACCATTTGCTCTATATGCGTATCGCACATATGTACGGACCTCCACGGGGGCAACTCATTTCTCTTTGGTCTATGGAATGGAAGCTGTGCTACCCATTGAAGTTGAGATCCCCTCCCTGCGAGTCTTAATGGAGTCAAAACTAGAAGAATCGGAATGGGTCCGAGCTCGATATGACCAATTGAGCATGATCGAAGAAAAATGCCTAAAAGCAATCTGTCATGGACAAATGTACCAGAAAAGAATGATCACCGCCCATGACAGGAAGGTGCGTCCAAGAGAATTTCGCGAAGGAGAATTCGTCCTGAGAAAGATTCTCCCGATACAAAAAGACTTCCGAGGAAAATGGGCACCGAATTGGGAAGGACCATACGTCGTAAAGAGAGCTTTCTCAGGTGGAGCTTTGATTCTCACTGAAATGGATGGGAAAGAGTTACCAAATCCAGTAAACTCAGATGCCTGAAGAAATATTACGCCTAAAAAAAAAAAGGGGCACCCTGATAAACAAAGAAAGCTTAGGATGAAAACCCGAAAGGGCGTCCTAAGGAAGCAAATTTGGGCCGGAAAAACAAGAATGGTTTGAACAAAGAGTCAAACGGCGAGATTATAGTACTGAAGCGAATTCTGAAGCTCGAGAATCTTCTACACGAAAAATCTTGCTCGAAAAGATTCAGGATGAAGAAACAGGGAGAAGTTCACGCGTCGGATATCTAGAGCACTTACGACAACTGAACTTGTTTTCCTTTTATAATGTTTTCTTGATCGAGTTATTCCTTGTCAATTTTCTTTGCTTATTGCTTTTGAAATAAATATAGATATGAGGTATCCCCTTTCCCGCCTACATTGCCATTTTCATGCATTTTATTTATGGTTCATTTTAGAGATAAATAGTGAAATTACACGCTCTAAACGAAAAAAAATATTGAGCATTACCTGGATGAGAATTGGGTAAGTACGAGAGCCTCAAAGCAAGGACAAAGTTCAACAGGGGCAAAAAAAAAAGAAAAAAAAAGGAAAAAAAAGGGATATACGAGAAACACGGATTACTCGTAGAACTTGAGGACGGGTACAAGACCTGAGAAAAGTCAAGAATCGAAGTAATTAAGATGGGTCATCATGAGAGTCATAACGAGAGACACAGAACAAACCCAGGATGCATGGCATAGTCATGTAGGCATAAAAACATTTAAGACAAACACGTTCATATCATGATAACATCGCGCATGACACATACAGGTGCACCAGTGAAGCAAGAAGTTTTGACGATAACTGTACCGAACCAAGGATAAAGAAGGCAACTGAGTTTTACCAGATGATACGTTTTCAAGTACTGTTTTTCAATATCAACTCATAATACGAGAGCGAAGCTGATCGAAGATACCAGATTTTGCCTTCCTAAGCGAAGCAGATTGAAAAGCAGATCTTGCCTTCCTAAGCGAAGTAGATCGAGCACAACAGATTTTGCCTTCCTAAGCGAAGCAAATCGAAAAGCAGATTTTGCCTTCCCCAGCGAAGCATACCGAGGTATTTAATTTCTGTCCTTCAAATTTTGTTTCAAAAATAAACTCATAATACGAGAGGTGAGTCGAGCCTCGGGACACGCCGAGGTATTTATTTACTGTTTTTCAATTTCTGTTCAAAAATCAACTCATATTGCGAGAGGTGAGTTGAGCCTCGGGTCACACCCTGAGGTGTCTTTTAATTTCTTTTCAAAATATCAACTCATATTGCGAGAGGTAAGTTGAGCCTCGGGTCACACCCTAAGGTGTCTTTTAATTTCTTTTCAAAATATCAACTCATATTGCGAGAGGTGAGTTGAGCCTCGGGTCACACCCTGAGGTGTCTTTTAATTTCTTCTCAAAATATCAACTCATATTGCGAGAGGTGAGTTGAGCCTCGGATCACACCCTGAGGTGTTTTTAATTTCTTTCAAATATCAACTCATATTGCGAGAGGTGAGTTGTGCCTCAGGTCAAACCCTGAGGTGTCTTTTAATTTCTTCTCAAAATATCAACTCAAATTGCGAGAGGTGAGTTGAGCCTCGGATCACACCCTGAGGTGTCTTTTAATATCAACTCATATTGCGAGAGGTGAGTTGAGCCTCGGGTCACACCTTGAGGTGTCTTTTAATTTCTTTTCAAAATATCAACTCATATTGCAAGAGGTGAGTTGAGCCTCGGGTCACACCCTGAGGTGTCTGTTAATTTCTTTTCAAAATATCAACTTGTATTGCGAGAGGTGAGTTGAGCCTCGGGTCACACCCTGAGGTGTCTTTTAATTTCTTCTCAAAATATCAACTCATATTGCGAGAGGTGAGTTGAGCCTCGGGTCACACGCTGAGGTGTTTATCAAAGATCAATTCATATTGCGAGAGGTGCGTTGAGCCTTGGGTCGCGCGCTGAGGTATTTTCAATTTCTAATCTTCAATTCCTGTTTGTTCAAAAAAAATCAACTCAGGTGGGTTAGGCCTTGGGTCACACACTGAGACATTTTAATTTCTGATTTTTAATTTCCGTTCGCAAAAATCAACTCCTCAGGTCGCACGTTGGAAGTCGCCTTGAGCGAATTGGACGAAGAAGTTCCAGTGGACAAAGAAGGTTGAGCAAGAGCAAAATAAAGCTACAGGCCATATCTCTCGGAGGTAGCATTGGAGTAGATTGAAGATCGAAGCCTCCCCGAAGATAGCAGGGAAGCAGTTTGAAAAGTTTAAACTTATTTCCTTGAAGTCTTGGTAGAGTAGATCAAAGATGAGAATCTCTTCTCCCTGAAATCACATCGAAGCCGATCGAGGTGCTAGTTACTGTACCCTTGAGAGAAGCAATGGAATAGGAAATATTATCTCCCTGAATATACAATGAAACAGTGGAGCGGATTAAAACAACAAGTTACAGTGGGGTTTGAAGCTGTTTGAAGAAGACGAGGACCAACAAGTCAAGGCTTGGCCAAGATCGGGCAAAATTGGTTCTTCTATTGTCTTTGCTTTATTCTCGTTTCACGACATGAGCAAGAGGGGCAGCTGTAATAACCCAATTTCACCCGGGCCCACCAACTAAGGCCCAATACAGACAAGCCAAACAACAAGTTACAGTGGGTTTGAAGCTGTTTGAAGAAGCGAGGACCAACAAGTCAAGGCTTGGCCAAGATCGGGCAAAATTGGTTCTTCTATTGTCTTTGCTTTATTCTCGTTTCACGACAATGAGCAAAGAGGGGCAGCTGTAATAACCCAATTTCACCCGGGCCCACCAACTAAGGCCCAATACAGACAAGCCCATTTTGCAACCCAAACCCATACAGACCTTGACCCAATACCAGACCCAAAATGAACCCCAATCACAAAACCAAGCCCAAATCCCCTAACCCAATTTTGACCCAAATCTAAAGGCCCAAAACATTAAAATTTTTTCAGAAAAATTTAGGGTTTTGAAACCCTAAAACAGCTAGGCGCCGCATGCCCCTCCACTGACCTCCACTTGCGCCGACCTCCACTACAGCCGCAACCCACTCACTGCCCATTCCCCGTGTGCGCCGCTCTTCACCAACTCCACTTCCGCAACACCATTGCTCTCCCACTCTTCTTTGTTAGCCACGACCTGCAAAAAAGACGAAACAACAACAGCCATAGCAGCAATAAAGAGCAGATCTATTGTTTTTTATTTGGTTGGATCGGTTATAAAACCAAAGAGAGATCTGTAAACAAAGGGACCCCTTTTTTCCTTTTTTTTTTATAAAAAACAATCAATACGAGCAGAACATTTTTCCAAAAAAAATACAAACAATAGCAGTAGAGATCAAAAATCCAAAAACACCGAAACCAAAGAAGTAAACCTTCGAAGGTTTTTTTTATTTTTCTCTTATTCGGAATATACATATATATACATATATAGTTTAAAATAATAAAGGAAATAAAAAAAACTTACCTTGCGGATTTCGGCCACCGCTCGCGGTGGCCGACGACAACGGCGCCTCGCCGAAACCCCCTCCCCTCTCTCAGACCAGCAGAGAAAAGAGGGAATCACCCTTTTTTTTAAAAGCAGAGAGGAGAAATGAAGAAAATAAAAAAATTCGGCTTTATATATAGAGGCAAAACGGTGCGTTTTGGCAATACCCAAAACGACGTCGTTTTGTCCTCCCAGGATCCGCGTGTGACCGACCCGCCTCAGGATCCGCGTGTTTCATGTATTGGGCTAATTGCCCTTTTGGTCCTTCCGCATTTTGATTTTCAAAATTAAACTTTCTGACATTTCAATTTGGCCCCAAAAATTTACTTTCGTTCACGACTTGGCCCTTTATGCTGCTGTGCGTTTGGCAGAAGGTTTATTACTCCTGGGTCCCCCCAGTCTTTTCGCGCGTGTAGATAGCCCCTCCCCTCTTCGTTTTATTTCAAATTTACCCCAAGCATTCCGTTTTTCTTCAATTTTAGTCATTTCTTTTAGTATTATGGTCATTATCTTTATTATATGTATTATTATATTATTATTATTATTATTATTATTATTACTACTAATATTATTAATATTATTATTATATCATTATGTTGTACATATTTTGTATTATTATGATTATTATTCTATTGTTGTATTATATTATTATTATTTTATTATTATTGCTTATATATTATTATTACTAGTTATGTTATTATCTTGTATATATTTTGTCATTATTATTATTATTATTATTATTGTTATATTCTATATTGCTATTTTTACTGTTATTATTATTATTGTATTATCACTTGTATATACTAGCTTTATTATTATTATTATGATATTATATTAACATATTGTACATTTTGTGTAGTATTATTGTTATTTTATTATTACTATTATTATCATATTTATTATCATATCTATTATTATATCATCGTTATTATTATTTTTATGTACTATTATCATCCTATATTATTACGTTATTATGCCATATTATTATTATTATTATTAATTATTATTATATATTATGTTGTACATATTACTATTATTATTATCTTACTACATTTATCCTTATTATTATTATCGTTATTATCATTATGTTTATACTCTCTATTGTATATATTTTTCATTATCTCGATCTTTACTAAT
Organism: Gossypium australe; assembly: GCA_005393395.2. Classification (NCBI taxonomy): domain Eukaryota; kingdom Viridiplantae; phylum Streptophyta; class Magnoliopsida; order Malvales; family Malvaceae; genus Gossypium; species Gossypium australe. The sequence goes on from CM016620.1 coordinate 35,840,715, forward strand.
ACCTTTAACCCTTTTTTTATTATCATTTCAAAGCCGTCTTTTACCTTTTCACACTTCTACATTATTGTATCTTTTGTTACCAGTATTGTTGATTTCGTATTTTTGTCGTTTCAAGTGAATCAACGGTTTTAAATCGCAATCCGACATTTTTTGATTCATACAAAAGAGGTAATATTGTGTGTTTAGGCCGAAAAAAAATTACATCCTAACGTGTTGGGGTGTCGATCTTTTCGTTCGACTAATATTCAATATCCTTTCTTGTCGAAGATGATCTCGGTGTCGAAATATAAGGGTGTTATATCCTAACGTGGGATGATACTTTTATTCCTTTGAAGCGAGTAATCTTAAGATTTAATCCCGAATGAACGAATGCTATTCCTTTCAATTTTTACCCTAAATATTTTCAAGTTTTCAACATTAGGACAACATCAATCAATTTGGTACCAACTTGGGTGTTACAAGGGTTGCTAACCCTTCTTGTACGTACCGACTCCCGAACCTGTTTTCTCAAAATTTTCGTAGACCAAAGATACTGTTTTAGTAAATCAAACGTTTTATTAAAACAAAGGTGATCCGATCACACCTAATAAAGATCGGTGGCGACTCCCGTTCTATTCATTTCCAAACCCCAAAGTCGATTCCCGTTTTTGTCAAAAAATGGTTACGACATTATGTATATCTATATATGACATTGAAGACAAAGCCCGATAAACGATAATGCTCGAAATTAATGATGACGCTAGAAAAATGATAAATAATAAAAATGTTATCTTATGCTTGAAAAGAATGTGGAATGTGATTATTTGAATTGTATGAAAGTTACAGATGTATGAAAAAATTACAAGCCTGATAATGTTGGATAAATGTTAAATCTCGTTAGAATGAATGAAAATCGATGGATAAAGGTGATTTCTCAAAATGAATGAAATCTTGCATACGTTGCAAATAGGATTTAGCACGGACTGGTAATCCTGATAAAAGTCCTCTCGAGCATATGTTATGGATTGGATTTATCCCAGACGTTTAATCCAGATCAAACTCTTTAGAGCATATGTCTTAAAAAGGATTTAGCCTGGGCTGGTAATCTTGTTAAATATATATATGTGGCTCGAGAGTGTACACACTAAAATAGTACCGTATAGGTACCATTGAACATGAATTGACGGGTTACTGATTTGTACACATCGAGTGTACTACTTATGAATCCATCGATATTTTGAATAAATTCAACGGGTAAAAATCTTGACATGAAAATATGTGGATAAGAAATGAGTTATTACATGTATTTGTCTGAAACACCTGAAAATGATGATACATGACAATTGAAATGTGAAAACATGAAAGGATGATATTTGAACAAGGAAATTCATTTGATAAATATGTTCATCCTTAAATGTAGACTTATACACCTTAAGTGTACTACTACTCGTGTGACCTTGATATTTCGAATGATATGAGTAAAGTTCTGATATGAAATAATCTAAATTCGAGATTAGCTATTATGAAATTATACTTGTAATACGATGATATCTATATATATATATATATATGTTAAATGAATACATGTTGTGGAAAGCTGATGTGCATGGAAACTTGATGGTTGATGAGCCAAATATGTTTTGATGTTATTATGGAATACATGACTAACAAGGGCAATGAGGATGTGTGTAGGGCTTGAGATCAAATTGCTTGAATATGCTTTATAGGTTTGTCTTGAAACAGACTAAACGGTAAGCTAAATACCATGTTATACGGACTTACTAAGCATTTTATGCTTACCCTGTTTAATAGTAAATTAAAAGCTCATTGGATTGAAAGCTTGGCAGAGATCACTCACACTATCCATCAGCCCATGTCAGTACAGTATGGTAAATCATTTAAGGTTATAATGGCACATATAGGTTATATTGGTCATATTGGCATGTAAATATAAATGATTATTATAACCTAGCCATTGGAATGGCTAGTGATGATTATGTTTTGTTACATGTATATATGTATTTAAGTTTATTTTATGGAGTTAACATAAGTGCTTATCATTGATTGATTGAGAAAGCTAAATGGGTATGCTTATAAAAGATAAGATAAAAGGCATGTTTGTATGTAATGGTATGCAATGATAAATGATAGAAATTGCTTAATTTGAATGCTAGAATTGGTTAGTTTATGGATGTAAGTTATAGTACAGGAATTTGGTATGATTTTGGGTGAGAAATGAAGATAGGAATGTGTAACAGCCCGATTTTGGGCCTAGTCGAAACAATGGTTTCAGGACCACAAATCTAACATAGAAAAGTTCATTTTTATTATATTTATATGGTCTACAGTTTCATGGAATGATTTTGTGAAAATTTCGTTCGAAAATTTTGACGTTTGGACACTCAATTTAGTCAAAAGAACTAAATTGTAAAAAGTGCAAAAGTTGAGTTCTACATTCTAGAGGTGTCTAATTGCTATGAAATTTTAAATAGAAGGTCCTTAGATGGTAATTAGACCATTTGTTAAGATAGTAGAAAAAAATGGGCATGGTGAGATAAAATTTCAAAGTTTTAAGTGAGGGGCATTTTGGGTATTTGGTAAATAAAAGAATAAAAAGGGAAATTAAAGCCAAAATTTGCTCATCTTTCTTCAACCTTGGCCAAAACTTTGGATAGCACCATAGCTAGGGTTTTGTCATCTTTCAAGCTTGATTGTAAGTACATCCTAGCCCCGTTTTTAATGCTCTTTACGTTTTTGAAGTTGTATTCACTCGATCTTTCTATTTCTACCATTATTTTGAAGTAGGGTTCATATTTGAAATTTGACCCATGTATGAAATGCATGTGTTTTGATGTTCTATGGTAGAAAATGAAAGTTTGATGTGTAATAAACAATTTTTACTAAGTGATTTTTGATGAAAATGCTTAAAAGGACCTATTTGTAAAAGTTATAAAATATGTAGTAAAAGTGTGTTTTAATGGAAATTGTGGGCTATTATAGTTATAAAAATGGTTCAGCTAGGCTTGTGCATTAAAGAAATTGCACACTTTTCATTTTTTTAGCCTAGGGGTAAAAATGTAAATATGTTAAAGTTTAGGGGCAAAAATATAATTTTTCCATAGTGTGATTTTCAGACCGAATTGAGTAATGTGATAATTAAGTAAGTTGAATTTGCTATTATAGATCAAGAGAGACGAGGTTCGGACCTTGATCGGGGAAAAACAAGGTTATTGACGATTAGGTCCATTTCTGCTATTTTTGTACCGAGGTAAGTTCGTATGTAAATAATGCATTATTGTTTATGCTTTAATTGTGTTAATATTGTATGAATTGTGATTTACTCTTTGAACGTAATTGACAAAGTTTGACAAGCGAAAAAATCCCGGTTGAACCTTAGGAATAGTTAGGATACAAATGTCATGACATTAGGGTTATTGAGATTTCGTGTAAGACCATATCTGGGATATGGCATCAATATAAGACTTCGTGTAAGACCATAGCTGGGCTATTGGCATTGATATGAGATCCCATGTAATACCATATCTGGGATATGGCATTAGTATGGTACTGTGAGATGAGATGTCCCGAGTATCCTTTAGTATTCCAAGTGGTTCAACGGGTAGTTCAAAGGAAATGTTAAAGTTGTGAAAGACTATGGTATGATGTGAAAGATTATGGTAAGTTGCAAGTTGGTACATGTATGTACATAAAACTCATGCTTAATGAACTCGATATGTGATGAAACCTCGGATTGGTTCGATTGAGTAAGTTATGATGTTAAGATTTTAATAACATCTATGCTAAGCTTGATTATGAATTCACAATGACATTTATGTTAATTTACTTTATGTTAAATATATTTTAAAGTGTGTATGATGCTTATTATTTGCATAAGGACTTACTAAGCTTTAAAGCTTACTCCCTTTCTCTTTCCCTTGTCTTATAGTGTCACCTAGCCCGCTCGGGGATCGAAGACGATCGGAGATTCATTCACACTATCAAATTATCATTTTGGGTAGTTATGATTTCAATATTTTGAGTTATGGCATGTATAAGGACTTGGTCTTTTTGTTATGTGTCATAATTGATTTGGCCATAAGTGATGACTTCAATAGTTGATAATTCATCTTGTAAATGGCCATTTGATATTGGCTAATATTGGTTAAGTATATATTCATATAATTATGTTTTCATAAATATGGGAAATTGCATGGTTTAAGATGCTAAGTATGTGATGTTTGTATATGATAAATGATAGCATGTAAATGATATGTGGATGCCTTTTGTATGGTTGATTGGGTTGAAAGTATATGCTTGGATTGGTGCTATGTTTTGTTGTGTAGGTTGGTGCATGGAAAGGTGGCAAAAAGGCTTGGTAAATATAATCGATCACACGGTCTAAGCACACGGGCATGTGACTTGGCCGTGTAACCACAATTTGATGATGACGTCATAAACAGAATGCTCTATAGTTTGAACACGGCCTGAAGCACGGGCGTGTCTTAGGGTTACACGGGTATGTCCCAAACCCACACGGGTGTGTGACCCCTTTTTCATGAAAAAATTTCTAAGTTCTCCAAAAGATTCCAGAGTTCTCGGTTTAGTCCCGAACCACGTTCGATGCATGTTTTGGGCCTTGTAGACTCGTTTTGGGGACGATATGAATGTTTTTGAAAAGTTTTAAATTTGAGTAAAATTTCATGTCTCGATTTTGAATGTTTGCTTGCGAATAAGTTCGGTAATGCCTCGTACCCTATCCCGGTGTCGGATGCTTGTAAGGGGTGTTACAGAATGACTTTATTTTTTCCATACGGGCGTACTGTGTGTGACACACGGCCAGGTACATGGGCGTGTAGTTAGGCCTTGTGCCCCCTGCATCTTAAAAATGAGAAACAGAATGCTCAGAATTGAGCACACATGCGTGTGTCTCAGCCGTGTGGTTGACACGGCCTTGGATACGGGCGTGTTACATGGCCGTGTGAACTGCACCTAAATTTCAAAAATAAAATTCGCCACACGGCCTAGCACACGAGCTTGTGACTTGGTCGTGTGACTTCAATTTCTTCATGCTTTGTAAGTCAAATTACACGGGTTAGGGACACGGACATGTGTAGCCACACGGCCTGACCACACGAGCGTGTCCCCAGACCACACGGGCGTGTGGGCATTGTTCATAAGTAAAATTTTGAAATTTTGAGAAAAATTTTATGAGACCCCGATTTAGTCCCGATTCGATTCTAATGCTTGTATTGGGCCTCGAGGGTCCATTTAAGGGACGTTATGATTGATTCCGGAAAATGAATAGTAATTTACATGAATTATCTGAAAATGTTCTAAAAGTTCTGGTAATACTCCGAAACTGTGTTCCAGCAACGGATATGGGTGAGGAGTGTTACATTTAGTGGTATCAGAGCTACGGTCTAGTCGATTCTCGGGCTGAACGTGGCATATGTGGAGTCTAGAAATACATGACATTATATAACCTGTGATAGTGTGATATCTCCTGACTCTGATAAAAATTGTTTTACAAATAGACAGAGATGCTTTCCAACCAAGCTAATTCTGATACTACTGAAAGTGATACTCACGTGCCTTAGTAAAAATGTTACTTATGATGAAATGAGACTTGTAAAGGTATGAAATAAATGTTTTATAGTGAACATGTTAATGGTACACGTTAAGTGATATATGTGCATTTACAAAAGTTAATTTTTAAGGCTTACGATCTCCACCCCATTACCAGTATAGTGTTATACAATGAAATTCAAAAGACTTATATGGATTAAGCTCATGAACGTGGACCAAAAAGTTCAAAGGCTGAATGACTAATGATGTAGAAAAGAGGTAAGATTTGAATGGACTGATAAATATCGGTAAAGTTTTGACCAGTTGAAAGCTCTGTTGATCAAAGTATTAATATTGATTCAGCTTGAATCGAGTAAGGAATCTGTTATTACAGTGATGTACTATTTAATGGGATTAGACTGTGCCTTGATGCAGTAAGGCAAAGTAATAACTTGTGCTTTCAGATAGTTAAAAATTCACATGGAAAGAATTACTCGATACATGATCTAAAATTGACGGCTATTGTTTTTGCATTGAAATCTGACAATATTACTTGTTTGGTGTAAAATGTCATATATTCACCAATTATAAAAAGTTGAGGTATCTGATGTTGCTAAAAGATTTGACTTTGAGATAGTGTATATGGCTTGAATTGTTGAAAGATTATGATTTGATAATTGAATATCACTCGAAAAGAGTGAATGTGGTTACAGATATTCTGAGTAGAAAATCTCTATATACTTTGCAAGCTATGGATACCGATTATGATTGCCTGATAATAGCTCAATTTTAGCTGAGTATAGAGCTAAACCGATGTTTCTACAACAGATCAGTGAAACCCAGAAAAGTGATAATGAATTGTAAGTTAAATGAATACAGTGTGAAATAATTTATGATTCAGAATTTCAGAGTAGAACTGATAAATGCCTATTATTCAAAAACAAAGTTTGTGTACTGAAGAATTTAGAGTTTATACAGAAAATTTTACAAGAATGATCATAGTGTTACTATGTCTGTTTATCTGGGGAATGATGAAATGCATAATGATTTGAAAAGGATGTATTAGTAGCTCAGAATGCTCAGAATGAAATGTGATAATTCTAAAATTGTATTTAAATGTTGGATGTATCAGCAGATAAAGATGATACTTTCAGGATGGTTATAGCTAGCGAAGATACCGAAATGGAAATGAAACAAAGTTACTATGAACTTTATATCGGAATTATTCTTGTCTATGAAAAAGAAAGATACTACTTGAGTAATTGTCGATTGTTCGATGAAGCCTGCACATTTTATCCTGATAAGAATGTATTTATCACTTAATAGATTGCTTAAATTATTTATTCCTGAGATTATTAGATTTTATGATGTGCTAGTTTCTGTTATTTCTGATAGAGATCTACAGTTTATATTTCGATTCTGAAACAAGTTACAAGAAACTCTGGGTATACGATTACATTTTAGTACCGTATTTCATTTTTAGACGGATGATCAATCTGAACATATGATTCAGATTTTGGAAGATATGCTTCGATGTTGTGTACTTGAATTCAAAGGCAATTGAAAAGGAAATATTTTCCGTTGGTTGAATTTGCTTGTTATAACAATTAACAATCAAGTATAAAATTGTACCGTATGAGGTTTTATATGGTCACAAGTGTAAAACTCTGGAGTTTTGGACTGAGTTCAGTGAGAAAAGATACATGTAGTTGGTTTGATTCTTTGAAACCGAAGAAAGATGAAAGTAATCTGAGATAGTTTAAAAGCAGTATTTGATCGTCAGAAATCCGATGTGAATTTAAGACGAAAAGAAATAGAGTTTCAGATTTGCGATAAAATATTTTTGAAAGTTTCTCCATGGAAGAAAGTTCTCCAGTTTGGTCGTAAAGGAAAATTAAGTTTATGGTTTATCGGGTCATATAATATTATGAAAAGAATTGGACCTGTTGCGTATTGATTGATACTATTATCAGGGTTCTACAGAATTCAAAATGTTTTATGAGTATATGTGTTATGACAGTATTGATCAAACCCATCATCTGTTATTGCTTTGATAAATGTTAAATTAGCCTGGCACGATTTACAGTAAGAGATTGATTGAAATTTTGGTACTTGGAGAGAAAAACTGGGAAATAAAAAGGTAGCTTTAGTAAAAGTTCCGATAGTGACATGATATAGAGGGAGCTACCTAGGAACTAGAGGAAAATATGAGAGAGAGTAATGTCTGAATCTCTTTACTGGTAAAATTTTAGAGGACGAAAATTCCTTAAGGGGGAGAGTTGTAACAGCCCAAATTCCGGTGAAATTAAAATAGTGGTTTCGGGACCACAAATCCGAGCAGAAAATAAAATTTATTTTGATTTTATTACATGGTCCGTAATATGATAAAAATGTCATGTGAAAATTTCGATACGAAAATTTTATCAGTTAAGTGCTTAATTAGGGAAAGGACTAAATCGCGTAAAATGCAAAAATTGAATTCTAGTAGCTATAAGGATTAAATAGCTATGGAATTCAAAACTTGAGGTCCTTACATGGTAATTAGACCATTAATAAAAAGTTAGTAGATATTTTTGGATGATTCATACATGGAAAATGAGAAAAAGGTTAAGGACTAAATAGGAATTGAACTAAATAAATTTATTTAAAAAGATGAAAAGAAAATATCATCATATTTTCTCATCTTCTTCCCCAAAATATTCCATGGAAACCCTAAGAAAGAGAAAGTAAGCTTTCATGGCCAATTTGAGTAAGTATTCAAGCCCCATTTTTAATAATTTTTATATTTTTGAAACTGAAATAGTCTAATCTATCTATTTAGGGGATCAATTTGAAAATATAACAAAGTGTAGAAACTTTTCCAAGGATGTATATGCTGTAAATTTGAAATTTATGGTAGAAAAGGAAATATAGATGATAGATAACAACTTTTACAAAGTTATTTTTTTTATTAAAACATGATTTAGGGACTAAAATGAAAAATGGTGAAAAACCCATGAAAAATTCTGAAATTTGTAAAATGTATCTGCTGTAAAAGTTGTATGTATATTTCGGCTAGGCTTGGGTAGAGGGTCGGATGTCTTGAATTTCATTTTCCGAGCCTAAGGACAAAATGAGAATTTATGAAAAAGTTAGGGGCAAAATGGTAATTTTGCCTAGGATGTAAATTGAGTCCACTTGGATATAGAATGTATTAAATTGGTTTTAAATTTACTTGTATAGATTCGGATATACCAAATTCGGAGTTAGAACGAAGAAAAGAGGAAAATGTTAGATTAGTAGATGTTTGTACACGAACCTTTGTCGAGGTAAGTTCGTGTAACTAAATTATGTATATTTATATGCTTGAGTTAAATGTTATGTATGTGAATTGTATAAATGTTATGTATATCTATATATGACATTAAAGACAAAGCCCGATAAACGATAATGCTCGAAATAAATGATAACACTCGATAAATGATAAATAATAAAAATGTTATCTTATGTTTGAAAAGAATGTGGAATGTGATTATTTGAATTATATGAAAGTTATAGATGTATGAAATAATTACAAGCCTGATAATTTTGAATAAATGTTAAATCTCATTGGAATGATTGAAAATCGATGGATAAAGGTGATTTCTCGAAATGAATAAGATCCTGCATATGTTGCAGATAGGATTTAGCCCGGACGGGTAATCCTGATAAAAGTCCTCTCGAGCATATGTTATGGATTAGATTTAGCTCGGACGGGTAATCCAGATCAAGCTCTTTAGAACATATGTCTTAAAAAGGATTTAGCCTGGGCTGGTAATCCTGTTAAATATATATGTGTGGCTCGAGAGTGTACACTCTGAAATAGTACCGTATGGGTTCCATTGAACATGAATTGATGGGTTACTGATTTGTACACCTCGAGTGTACTACTTATGAATCTATCGGTATTTCGAATAAATTCAACTGGTAAAAATCTTGACATGAAAAGATGTGGATAAGAAATGAGTTAGTACATGTATTTGTCTGAAACACCCGAAAATGATGATACATGACAATTGAAATATGAAAACATGAGAGGATGATATTTGAACAAGGAAATTCATTTGATAAACATGTTCATCCTTGAATGTAGACTTATACACCTTGAGTGTACTACTACTCGTGTGACCTTGATATTTCGAATGATATGAGTAAAGTTCTGATATAAAATAATCTAAATTCGAGATGAGCTATTATGAAATTATACTTGTAATATGATGAGATGATATATATATATATATATATGTTAAATGAATACATGTTGTGGAAAGCTAATGTGCATGGAAACTTGATGGTTGATGAGCCAAATATGTTTCGATGTTATTATGGAATATATGTCTAAAAAGGGCAACGAGGATGTGTGTAGGGCTTGAGATCAAATTGATTGAATATGCTTTATAGGTTTGTCTTGAAATAGACTAAACGGTAAGCTAAATACCATGTTATACGGACTTACTAAGCATTTTATGCTTACCCTGTTTAATTTTCCCTATTTTATAGTAAAGCGGAAGCTTGTTGGATTGGAAGCTTGGCAAGATCACTTACAATATCCATCGGCCCATGTCAGTACAGTGTAGTAAATTAATTAAGGTTATAATGGCATGTATAGGTTATATTGGTCATATTGGCATGTAAATGTAAATGATTATTGTAACCTAGCCATTGGAATGACTAGTGATGATTATGTTTTGGTACATGCATATATTTATTTTATTTTATTTTATGGAGTTAACATAAGTGCTTATCATTGATTGATTGAGAAAGCTAAATGGGTATGCTTATAAAAGATAAGATAAAAGGCATGTTTGTATGTAATGGTATGCCATGATGAATGATAGAAATTGCTTAATTTGAATGCTAGAATTGGTTAGGTTATGGATGTTAGTTTTAGTGCAGGAATTTGGTATGATTTTGGGTGAGAAATGAAGCTAGGAATAGCTTTATTTTGCCCACACGGGTGTGTGTCTAGACCGTGTCTGGCACATGGCTGGGTACTTGGGCGTGTAGTTAGATAGTGTGCTCCCTACATCTTAAAAATGAGAAATAAAATGCTCAAAATTGAGCACACGGGTGTCTGTCTCAGCCGTATGGTTGAGACAGCCTTGGATACGAGCGTGTTACATGGCCGTATGAAAACTGCACTAAATTTCGAAAATAAAATTCGCCACATGGCCTAGCACACGGGAGTGTGACTTGGCCATATGACTTCAATTTCTTCATGCTTTGCAAGTCAGAGAGTTACACTGGGTAGGGAAACGGGCGTGTGGGCACTGTTCATAAACAAAATTTTGAGAAAAATTTTATGAAACCCCGATTTAGTCCCGATTTGATTCTAATGCTTGTATTGGGCCTCGAGGGTCCATTTAAGGGACGTTGTGATTGATTCCAGAAAATGAATAGTAATTTACATGAATTATCTAAAAATATTCTAAAAGTTTCGGTAATACTCCGAAACCCTGTTCCAGCGATGGATAAGGGTTAAGGGTGTTACATTTTTCCTATGATTATGCCCTCAAACTTCTGTATGGTATTTAGAAAGCAACATTTTCATGTATCCGAAAAGTTTGCGCTCGTGGCCACGTAACGATCGTCAACTGGCTCCCCCGTTATACCTCGATCGATGACTCCAAAACAACTGTCGATTAAGACTTCCACGTAGACTTCCACCCGTGATTGTAAGTAAAATCACCCTAGAACTTGATTTCCTCAAGATAAGCATCAGAGGTAATGGTCTTATCTCGACATGATATATGAATTGTGTACGACTCAGAGCGATATCGCATCACCGACGACTCAAGAAAACCTTGAACATGAACCAAATATTTTTAGCGACCCAAATTTTCAAGATTGGGAAATATTTTATAGTGGAAGAATAGAGAGGCTTGGGGAGAAATTGTTTGAGGGATGATGAAGCATCTAGTGGGAGATCCCTTTTATATGTGCAAGGGAAAGGTTGAATTGCAAAGAAAAAATTACTCGTGGTAAAAAACGTGCCACAGGACAAGCGTGTTCAAGGAATATATTCAAAGCTGAGCTAGCTTTCTCTAACATTTTTCTTCTGCTGTAGGTTAAAAGTTCGAGTCCCTGAAAATCTTTATATATAATTGATACACGTTATGGTGAAATTATATGTCTTCAGGAATGTGTTTTCGAATAATACTTTGCATTTCATCACCATTATTCTACGAATGTATGTATTCATAAAAGGGTTTTGAATCACGTATTTTCTCTCACTGTCTTTTTTCTATTAAAAAGATGTAGTTTTCATAACTTTGACACGTGGCAAATTAATATCAAACATCGAATATTTAAGTTGTGAGAGTAGTGTGTACTTCTTTCGACAACCCTGTGCTGTTTTTTCATTTGTTAATCCAATTCTTAACCGATATTGAAATGAGTCGACAAGTTAGATCTGTTATTTACTACGATGATCAAATCTATAATACAAAGGTTGGAGTGTTATTTGTAAGAACCCAGTCCGTGGAATTGGCGTTCAATCCTACCATTCAATTGCATGAGCTACGAACTAGAATCAAAAGAAAAGTTAGGGATCGACCTAGGGAAGAATTTCGAGGTTGCAATGTAGATATCTTGTTTCCGTTAACCCCATAGGTATGACTTATTTGATGTGAATGGTGCTCTAGCTCGAGGCGGTCATATCGTCGCACGTCTTAAGTGGAAATTCTATAATGGAGTTATACGTCGAGTTTGCCAAGGCTGATGGATCTAGCCCATCTTTGGCCATTGTTGCAGCTAATGTTGGAACTGAAGATAAAGTAGAAAGTTCTACTACACGATTGTGTAGTGGATTCACTGGCTTGTTACAAAGCTCATACTATGATGTTCCCGAAACATCTATGGGTAGACACTCATCGATCTCCGATACGGATCTAAACTTTGGTGTCCAGTACCAATTGAGGTCTGAGCATAACCTGAATCTCGACACTCGGGCTCAACATTCAATCAGTGCGATCGATTTCAACTTTGGTACAAGCTCAATGGCCTCAGGGAAAAACCCTCATACCGATGTAGATTTTGATGGGCACATGGGTCATTGACAAATTGATGACTTATCTCTTTCGATGGGGACTAGCGAGGGTACATCGAACCCTCTGCTTAAAAGTGACAATGATGGCGCAAATGAGGAAAAAGATGCCATCAAAGAAAAAAATGCAATTGAGAAAGAAGATGTCGGTGAGGAAGAAGGGGCAGTGGCTGTAGTTGACGAGGTGGATTTACACCCTGATCCAATCCGACAGTGCGATCATAGAATAGAAGAACCAAAGACGTGCGATGCTTTTGAAAAAACACGAGGTTAGTGAAATGACCAGGAATAAGTGGAGCTAATTGATCGGGATATTGCATAGACATAGCAGCGCTTTTTCAGTCGGAGCTGATGATGAACCCATCGTGCGATCACGTCGGGCCCTATGCTACTAGGGTAGTCGTCATTGCCTCTTCTGACAAAGTTACCTACTTCTCGCCTCCACCAATAGCAGATACAACTTGCCGACAACTCTGAACCACGACATGTACTCTAAACAAGTCACCGTGTCTGCTGAGAAAAATGGTTTGTAGATTGGTAATGTAGTCCTTGTGAATCTCTTTCCAATCTTTGTCGTTCTTCCACCAAAGGTTCACCTTGTGCAGCTCATCCATGTGTTGCGATGGCGGCAGAATTTGTTGCCTCCACCCGAACTGTCGCATCGCCCGATCTGGTTCATGTATTTCCACCTTTGCGTACACTATCAATGACACCTTCGTGTCCTACATCCTCCAATTGACCAACAATTCTTGCTGGATGCAAGATATGATATCGGTGTCGGCATATAGCATCCATTCAAACTGAAGAGCATAATTGTAAATCATCTGCCAATTTATAATGACAAAAAATTATTTTAAAATATTAAAAAATTAAATTTAACTTAATTGAAAATAACAAAATTTAAAATTTCGCCTTACCATTACTACTTGAGCGGCATAAATGTGCCTCTCGTCAACACGAATTGGATAGGTTGCCATTTGTGAAAACTTAATCTGAACAAATAAAATACGGAATAATAAAAAAATGATATTTTTAAACGAGAATATAAAAAAGTTTAGAACAAGAGCTTGAGAAAATTGAGAGAGTTGACCGTTTGGGCTGTTGGCCATTTAAATTTTTTTACCGTTAGGAATTTACCGTTGAGGGAAAGCGTGTCTAGCTGGATGCGCTTTCCTGTCAATTGTACAGAAAGCGCGCCCAGCTAGATGCATTTTTTTTCTCTCTAAAGCGATCTACTTCCTTAATTTTTGAAAAAAAATACCTAAAACCCTAATTTTAAAAAAAAATGGCATTTACCGCTAAATTATTCGGGTTTGACATACATATTTCTCTTTTTTTTTCTTTGTTTTCTTATATTTGACCGAGTAGGTCATTAATATTCAATCAGTCTATTTGATCTTTTTATTTCATTTAATAGTTTTCTTAATAATAAATTGAAAATAATAGAAATAAAATTTAAAAGTAAAATGATACATAGGATGTTAGTAATGTTAGTAATAGAATTTTAAAAAAATATATAATAACTAAATATGGCTTTAATTGAAATAATTGATTAAAATTATAATGTTTTGGATTCAAATATTATCTTGTGCAAGTAGTTTTCTAGATTTTTATATAAAATGATAAAGTTGTTTCAAAACAATATTTATTACTTCGTTAAAATAAGGTAATAAGGTGTTTTTAGTAACTTTACGAGTAAATTGAGATTCAGGTGATAGGAGACACAAGCTCAATAAAAATCTTAAATATAGTACAATATAAATAAATAAATATTAGATTACGACATATCCACTATGCGAGTAAAAAGATGTAAGAAATGTATTTATAAAAAATAATACTTTAGTTGAAATGTTCAAGTTAAGATATTGAAAATTTATTATTTTGGGTTCGAATACCATCAAGTGCATTTTTCTAAATTTTACATAATTTAAAATGACAAAAAAGGTCCTCATAACATTGTTTTTTTATTGGCTTAAGAATATAAAAAGCCCTCAAACTTTTTTTTTTTAAAAATAATTAAGCCTTTGCTTTATTTTTTGCACTCATCGGATACTTGAACTTTTAAAATGCATAAAAAAAAACCCTCAAACTTTTTCAAAAAAAACAATTAATCCCTTACTTTTTTTTTCCAGTCAATTGAGTATTTGAACTGTCAATATGCATAAAAAAGACCTTAAAAAATTTACCCAAAAAAAAAAAGCAATTAAGCCCTTGCTTTGTTTTTTTTTTCGCACTCAATTGTCAAATGCATCAAAAATGTCTTTTGACCGTAAACTTTAACCATTGACTGTTAAAGTTAATTGTCCTTATTTTTCTTTTAGTTAAAGCCACATTGTGTTACAACCACTGCGTCATATGTGACAAAAAATTATAAAAAATAAAAATCAATTAAAGTTACAAAAATTATTAAACTTTAATAAAAATATAAAAAATATTTAAATTTTACTAAAAATTAGAAAAAAATTATAAAATACATAAAAAATGCCCTTTAACCATTAACTTTAACCGTTGACCGTTAAAGTTAACGATCCCCAATTTTTTTCTTCAGTTAAAACCATCACTTGTCGCAACACAGCGTAACATGTGGCGAAAAATGATAAAAATATAAAAATTAATAAAAGTTATAGAAAAATTATAAAATGCTTCTTTTGGTATGATAAGTTCTATAATTCTTTTACGAATTTTTATATTTCTTTACATTTTTTATAATTTTCTTACGACTTTATAAAATTATATATTTCTACACTTTTCTATATTTTATAATTTTTTACAATTTTTATAAAATTTTACAATTTTTTTATAAAAATTAAATATCATTAATATTTTTAATTAAAATTTAATAATGTTTATTGATTTTTATCATTTTTTGCCACATATCACGCCGTGGTTGTGACACATGGTGACTTTAACTGAAAAAAATTAGCGGCGATTAGCTTTAATGGTTAACTTTTAAAGTTAATGGTCAAAGGGCCTTTTTGATGTATTTTGGCAATTGAGTGCAAAAAAAAAAAAAAAACCAAGGGCTTAATTGCTTTTTCAAAAATGTATGTTTGAGGGCCTTTTTGATGCATTTTGGCAGTTCAAGTGCTCAACTGCGTGCAAAAAAAAAGGGGGGCTTAATTGTTTTGAAGAAGTTTGAGGGATTTTTTTATGCATTTTGAAAAATCAAGTATCCAATTGAGTGCACAAAAAAAAACACCAGTAGGGGCTTAATTGCTTTTTTTTTTGAAAAAAGTTTAAGGGTTTTTTACATCATTAAGCATTTATTATTTTATAAAAAGAAAGATTTTTGGTAAATTCTACACTGAGTTGGGACTCAGTTGAAAGGTAACACCAACTCAATAAGAATATTAAATAGTAGTATGTACTAATATTACATCCTCTACTAAGGCGCATTTGTTAAATTAAAAAAAATTAAGTGCTGAAAAAAATAACTGTTGTAAAATTAATATAGAAAATTTAAGCATTGAATTTAAGTTATAAAATTGTTTGATATATTACTTAAATTAAAGGGAATATAATTAAATTGTTTGATAAATATAGATTTTAAATTATAAAAAATTATATTCAACAATTTATCCTTAAATTTTAAACATTTCACCTTATTCTAAACGAAAATCAAAATTTAAACGTAAAAATTTAATGGGATAATATAATATTAAAATAAATAAAATTGAATTAAATTAATTAAAAATATTCTCCATTAAGTGATAAGTTGCTCTTATCTAATTATTATTTTCCACACTTTTTATAGAAAAATTCTATCAAATTGTTTTTATTTTGGGTTATGAAACATGTGTAAAAAATTAAATAATTGAAATATTTTCAATTGATTTAATTTTTCAATGGTTTATCAAATAAGGCTAGTTTGGTGTCATGATTCAACTGAATATCAACTCAATTGGGGAATAATGAAATACCCTTACTTTAAAAAGTAATTTATACTATTTTGGGAGTGTTTTTATCATCTTATATCTTTTATATAGAAAAATAGAAATATAAAAACACATAATAGGATTTGAATTCATACTTTTATAGTTTCAACATTTGTAGTTTATTATTGAACTAAAAGCCTCATTTATTATTTATACCAAATTTTATAAATATATTCATTACATAGTTCTATTTTTTATCCGCGTCGTAAATGTATCATAATCTTATTTTATAAAAAAAGGTTGTAAATTAAAACTTGATTCAAGGATAAGATCATAATTTTAAATGGTTGTTTGATGACATATTGATTTTTGTGGTCTTCTAACTTTATAAAAAAAAAGTCATTTTAGCCTTTGAATTTATATATTTTTTTTGTCAAATTATCTTAAGATGAATTATTACGTGGATAATACTTCAATATTTTTTTTATTTTTCTAAAATTTAAAAAATATTAAACTTTTTATAAGTTTTATAATGTTTTAATAATTTTAATGGTCTTTATTTTTATTTAAAAAAATCTTATAATTTTTTTTGAATTCAATAAATTTTTTAAAAAATAATTAAATGTTAAAGTATCATTCATGTGTATATCACCTCAGTAAAATTAGAAGAATTTAACTTTTTTATTTATTTTGAGATGATTTAATAAAAATATAGATTTAAAAATAAAAAAATAAAAAATTAAATGAAAGATTAAAATATATATTTTTAAATTAGAGTTGTAAAACAATTCATTATTCCTTGTGTGATTGATGAGATGGGAGAGGCATTTGCGGCTGTCCAAAAAGTACACGATTTGATGTAGGGGAGTGCGGCGTCCAAAACCTTAGTTGACTGAAGGCCAATGAATGTTAAATATATATTATGAATGGCGTCTAAATAAATATATTGTTTCATGTTTATTATATTGCTACGCATATCGTGTTTGTGCTATGTACGCAAATTAAATTTTAATAAAAGTTATGACTGGAGATGTTCTATTTTTAAAAACATAATATTTTTTGAAAAACCTGATATTAGCTTTAGTTTAATGTTAAAATTGAATTCTTGAGTCTTGTAATTTTAATTACAAATTTTATGAATATATTGATTGATGATGCATTGCAAAAAAAAAAAAAAAACCCAAATAAAATAGTATTTTTTTAAAAATTATTCAACGACTTTTTCTTATATATACATAAAACAAGAATTCAACGGCTTTTAAACATGAGATGGTTATACATGCACTAAAGCCCTAGCATGTGAAGTTCATAAAACAACAAAAGTCCTCTCCCCTAAATCTGATTTATTTATAATTAACAATAGTCACAGTTGTTGAAGGTTATGATTATCATCCCACCATGAGAGGTTAATTTATTACTAGCCATAGCGTCTAATATTGGCTTGGTTTCAAACATATCTTGATGGTCCCCTCACATGCCTAATTTATTCCTGCGCAATTTAGTTGGTTTAGATTCATACGCCGGCAGCCCAAATATGCTAAGCTTTTCTGATCATTCTGGAAGCATTTTTCCAACAATAAGTAAATTATTTGGAAAAATATTTATGTAATAAATATATTTATAAAACATTACATGAGATTTTAGTTGAAATGAAAATTTAAAATATTAGGTTTAAATTTTATTAAGTGTAATTTTTTAGATTTTACATAAAATATAAAATAATAAAAATACTCTCGTAGTAATATTTGTTGTTTCAAAAAAGAAATGAATTTAGATTGAATTGATAACCCGGGTAACACTAATTCAGTTCACCCTTAAATAATAGAGTATATATTTTATTTTATTTTTGATACATATTACAAATGAAAGAGGGGATGACAATACCATGATGTTAAAACCCTTTAAATAATAGTAGAAATTTTATTTATTAAATATAATTAGGTTTGAGTATTTGAATTTTTAAAATTGTATAAATTAAATAATAAAAATTTTATAAATGTAATTCAAAATTTGTTAGATGATTATGTAGTGGATGACTTAGAAATTTTTATAAATATTTATGAATTTAAAATTCATATATTTTTAAACTTTTTAAATATATAATTTAATTGAATTTTGACTAATTTATATGGATGAATAATTAAAAAAATTATAAATCATGGAATTTAACTTTATACTTATAGAATGGGTACATGCTAAGTAACAACATTAACAAATTGGGTTAACCATCCCATTTCTAAGTTCATTCTTTAAAATATGTCTGTAGTTATGTAGATTTGTAATTTTATTGAAGCTAAGAGTTTGTTAACTAAATAGTTAGATTGTTATAGTTGGTTAGCAAGTTGTAATTGTTTGTTTGTAATTAGTTGCTTCTGTTAGTAGCCTAGTTTATCAAAGTGTATGTTCTCTCTCACTTTCTCTAACTTTCTCACCAGTTTTACTTCTCTTATTAATGCACAAACAAGATATCAAAGCTCAAATTAGCATTATAAATTCTTACTTTGGATGAGTATACTCATACGCGTATATGTAGCAATTTCAATTTCCAACCTTTGAATAACTTAAAAGGTGTCTTTAGGACAATCTTTGTTGCAACTTAGTTCAATATATACACAGTCATTTTTAGAGCTTCAACCCATAAGAATTTAGGCAGCTTAGAGCTACTAAGCATACTTCGCACCATGTTCATTTAAGTTCAATTTCTTCTTTCTGCAACACCATTTTGATCAGGAGAGTCCGAGATGGTGTATTGAGCAACTATAATATTATCTTGAAGAAACTTTGCGAATGGATAAGGTGCTTGTCCATCCTCAATGTATCTACTCACCACCTCAATCAATTCTCACAATCTTGACTTGCTTACCACATTGTTTCTCTAATTCAACCTGGAAAGTCTTAAAGGTTTCTAATGCTTCATTTTTGTGATGAAGCATATAGAGATACATGTATCGTGAGTAATCATCTATGAAGGTGATGAAGTATTTTTTACCTCGAGCATTCATATTTGGGCAACAAATATTAGAACGAATTATTTCTAATATGGTCAAAGTCCTCTTGGCACCTATCTTTGACTTGTTAGTTTGCTTGCCCTTGATGGAGTCTATACAAGTACCGAAATCAGTAAAATCTAAAGTACTCAGTACCCTATCATTTACTAATCTTTTAATTCTTTCAATGGAGACGTGTCCTAATCTTCGATACCATAAAATCAAGGAAGCTTTATTTATAACACAATGTTTGGTATCGCATTGAATTTGCATAATATTATAAGTGGAATTATTTTGTAATTTAGTGAGTAAAGACCATTGCATAAAACACTATTTCCAACAAGTTCTTATTACTTGAATAATGAAAAAAAAACCACTTCTAAGCATTAATTCATAGGTTCCAATTTAGTAACAGCCCGGTTTAGACCCTAGTCGAAATAGTGGTTTTGAGAGCACAAATTTGAGATCAAAAAAATATTTTAATATTATTTTCCGTGTTTACAATATGTGATTGAGTATGTGTGAAAATTCTGTGTGAAAATTTTATCGATTGTGTGCTTAATTTGCAAAAAGGACTTAATAGCATAAAATGCAAAAGCTGTGTGCTGATTGTTAAAGTGCTTATTTGGCATGGCTTTTTAAATGATGAGTCCTTATGTGGTAATTAGACCTTTGGTAGTGGAAGTTGACATATATAGCCATTAAATGAATGAAATTATAATGTTTTAATTAAGGGTAAAATGGTAAATTGCATAATAATATGTATTAAATAAAACAAATAAGAAAAACAAGTCATTATCATCTTTGTTTCACCGAAAAATTAAGGAAGAAAAAGGGTTTTGAATACTCAAACATTTCGGCACTAAGCTTGGCTAATTGAGGTATGATTTTTGATCGGTTTTTGATGATTTCTACGTTTTTGTGATCGTTGCTTAGTGTTCTAGCTAGCCCATGCTTTAGAATTTGATGATGATTTTGAGATATGCCATTGATGAATGTTGGAGCTTTGTGATAGTTGATGGTGAAATATGAAAGTTTGATGTTGGGTTAACATATTTTGTCTTTGAATTTTTGATGAAATTGACTATTTTGAGATAAATTGTGAAAATGAGAAATTGGAGGACTAAAATGTGAAATAACTAAAACATATGGGCTTGTATGAGCATAAGGAAAATTTGGCTAAGCATTTGTGAATGAAAATTTTGTGTATTTTGTGATTTTATGAAATAGGGACTAAAGTGTCAAAATGTGAAAATGTGAGGGCTATTTTGTAAAATGCCCTAAATATATGTGTGTTTGGATTAAATTGAATGATTTTTTGATTAAATGAGTTAAATTTGAATATGTATAGATCAAGAAAAGAGAGATTTGGATCGAGATCGAGGCAAAGATAAAGTGCTCGATTAATCGACCTGTTTTGTTAATTCGACGTCCGAGGTAAGTTTGTTTATAATACGAAGTGTTTAATTTATGCTCATGTGCTATGAAATGAAAGACTATGTAATTGATGAATTAGAAATGCTATTTGAGGTTTTGAGAGGTGTAGCACTAAGTGTGCGAAATAGAATTGATACAGTAGAGAATGGCACTGTGTGTGCGAAATAAAGATTGTATCGACTATTTTGATTTGCACTGTGTGTGCGATACCGAGTTAAATTTGGTTTAAAGTAAAGGCACTAAATGTGGGATGACATTTAAGTTTCGGCTAAGAAATTCACACTAAGTGTGCGATTAAATCGAATGAATAAGGAAGATTGATCGAGATATGGTAACTAGCATTGAGTAGCAAGAATTGAAACACCCCAAACCCGGCCCACGAGCCTCGACCAGATCTCGTATGTTTCTCGAGAAAAACCGGTTCAAATTCGTTTGTTCTTTGGAAACCTTTGAGTGATTTTGGGAGAAATACGATTTGGGTTGGGCTTAAGTTGGAAACCAGTTTAGTTTGAAACATAAGTTTTTATAAAGATTCCATTGTTAGTTTCAAAACTTTAAGTTAAAAGATATGCCGAATTTGTTTGAGGTTTCATTAAAAATCATTTATTTTTAGGTGTCAAAACGTTTAGGGTTCATTCTTAAATAAAATTTACTTAGTCTTTAATTTGATAAAAAGTTCGTATCATAATAAAATAATTTAACATGCATGCATAAAACAAAGTTCATACTACGGCCTTATTACATCAAAACAAACCCAATATAAAATAAAGTGCTTAACTAGAAATAAAATGTCCAAATAAATAATTTCCTTGCTGAGCATGGCCACCACTAAGCTCCTGCCAACCCGGTCACTTACTGATCATCACCTGAAAAATGTTCCCACAACGGGTGAATCAAACAGACTCAATGTGTACACAAACACTAAGTCCAAATAGATTAATGGCATGTCAAGTCATACACATTCATATCAGGATATACAATTAATGATGCATTCCCAAGCCCAAGCCTAGTTACCAACCGCTACACATCACCCGTACCAACCTGCACACCGTGGGGACTACTAAGTCAACCCTCCATCCGCTACACACCATCGAAGGCAGTCGCTGCAGTCGACGTGCTCATCGCCCTTATAAAATTCGTGGCATAGCCACCAGATAATATTTTGTGTCATGTGACACCACATTCAGATAATGTGACCGAAGTCACCACATTCATATATCGTGACAATAGTCACCACATTCACTTCCTCTTTCATAATCACCCAAATGCCCCATGTCATACACATTATACAATATTATGTCATATTGCTCATTCACATTCTTATAGTTTCACATAAGTGACTTAAAAAATCATATCATAATCCTAGTAGGAATAGAAAAACGTACCTGAGTACTTTGTACCATTACATGGTACCTTAGCCTTGTTTTTCACATTCTCATAATCACATATAATAATTTAAAGCCATAAAACTATTAAGGTTTAGTGTGGGGTACACACCTGATTTGCTTAATGCGTTCACTCCAAGTCCCGAAAAGCCCGATCTAAAGCCTTAGATCCTAGTCCCTACAATCGGCCCACATGTAATATTATAGCTAAAGGCCATTCGGCCACAAGACCAAATCCCAATAGGATTATTGAAATTAAATTCTCACCTTGGTGCCGATTTCACTACTAATCAAGTCCCGAAATCTTTGCTATGTTCCTCCTTGTATTCGGCCAAGCACTAGATCTCTTCATAGGTTAGTTTTCGGCTTTTGAGATAATAAGAAATAGATCTAAATACTGAAATAGGCCTTGGCCGAATGTGTAAGTACACTTACCCTACGATTCTCAAATCCCGAAACACCACTTGACTAGGGAGATGCCGAAATCCCTATACATATATGTTAGTTCCAATTCTAGTCACTTAAACATGATCAATGGCCTTTGGCCGAATACATGACTTACCTTAAGTCCCTGAAATCCCGAAAATCTTCCTCCTAAAAATCGACAATAGGCCACAATCCTGAATGACCCTTCATAGTTTCGGCCATAAAACAATATGAGGGATTAGTTCCTGAATTTCGACAGGCCTAAAAGAAGTAGAATGAAAATCGAACTTGACCTTACCCCTAAAGATGAAATCGACAGCTCCTTTGTCTGACACCACAGAAGATTCGGCTTTGGTTTAGATGGTGGTCACTTGGTTTCGGCTTTTCGACAAAATAAGAGAGAGGGAAAAGAGTCCCTAGAGAATTCGGCAATGGTGGAATAAGAAGAAGGAGAATTCGACTAAAACAAGTAGAAGAAAAAGAAGAGAAAAGTGCCAACTTGGAGAGAAAAGAGTTAACAAAAGGGAGGCTAATTTGCTAAATGAAATTCGGCTACTCCTCCTCCTATTTTGGCCGAAAATACCAACCCAAGGAGCCCCCCATTCGGCCAACTCTCCTTCCTATCAACTTCCTCTTTTTTCTCCTCTTATCCCTTCATAAAATAATTTAAAATAAAATCCATACTTTATCCTTGCTTTAGCCGAAATTTTTAAGAGAATAAAACCTCATCTTAAACTCCTTCCCCAGTCTCCTTTTGCCGTCCATTACCTCCCTTTGTGCCGCAAAAATAAAAGCTTCACTTAGCTTCCCATGCGACTCGAACCTAGGCCCCTTCCCCTTGATAATGGCGTCACACACTAAAGCCCTAAGTGGCGCCTTGTAGCCACTTAGACAAGCCCATCATTGTGTCTAATTTCCCCTATTTATTTTCTTAAGGCCCATCAGGCTTAGCTCCCTCTTCAAACTTAAAACTTTAATATTTTCTAAGGCATTTTCCTATTATTCTAAAGTTCACAAACATTCATAAAAACACATTCAAGCACACAATGGCATGCTAGTTCACAATAATGCATAAGCCACAATCTAGGATATTACAGTTCTACCCCCTTAAAATAATTTCGTCCTCGAAATTACCTGGCTAAAATAAGTGAGGGTATTGCTGTCGCATCGCTTCTTCTGGCTCCCACGAAGCTTCTTCCGATCCATGATTTCGCCATAACACTTTAACTAGAGGAACTGACTTCCTTCGTAGCACTTTCATAGCCCGTTCTAGAATCTAAATCGGCTCTTCCTCGTAGGATAAATCTGGCCTTAGCTCCACCTCTTCAACCGGTACTACATGAGATGGATCCGATCGATAACGACGTAGCATGGATACATAGTATACGTCGTGCATCTGCTTCAACTCCGGTGGCAACTCCAACTGATATGCCACTGGTCCAACTCGCTTCAATACCTGATAAGGTCCTATAAACCTTGGACTTAGCTTTCCTTTCCGACCAAATCTCATCACCTTCTTTCAAGGCGAAACTTTAAGAAACACTTGATCTCCCACATCAAATTCTATTTCCTTTCGATTGAGATCCGCGTACGACTTCTGTCTATCAGATGCTTCCTTTAACCGAGCTCGAATTATCTCAACCTTTTCCTCCGATTCTGCCACTAACTCTGGACCCAAAACTCGACGTTCTCCTAATTCCGTCCAACACGTAGGTGTTCGACACTTCCGTCCATACAGCGCTTCATACGGTGCTATCCGAATACTGGCTTGATAGCTGTTGTTGTAGGCAAACTCAGCTAAAGGCAAGTATTCTTCCCAACTTCCTCTGAAGTCTATCACACATCCTCTCAGCATATCCTCCAACACTTGGATTACTCGTTCAAATTGCCCGTCGGACTGTGGATGAAATGCCGTAGTAAAATCCAATCTGGTGCCTAAAGCCTGATGTAGTGCTTTCTAAAACCGAAAAGTAAACCTTGGGTCCCTATCCGAAATGATCGATACCGGAACTCCATGCAACCTTACAATCTCTGCCACATATAACTTCGCCAACTTTTGCAAAGGATAATCCACTCGCACTGGAATGAAATGTGCGGACTTTGTCAAACGATCCACTATCACCCACACCGAGTCCTTCTTAGTAGGCGTAAGGGGAAACCCACTAACGAATTCCATGGTGATTCGCTCCCACTTCCACTGCGGAATCATTATCGGTTGAAGTAATCCTGATGGAACTTGGTGTTCAGCCTTAACTTGCTGACACGTTAGGCACTTGCCAACAAATTCTGTAACTTCCTTCTTAAGTCCAGGCCACCAAAACTGTTCCCTTAAATCTCTATACATCTTACTTCCTCCAGGATGCATAGCATAAGGGCTACTATGCAATTCCTGAAAAATTCTCTGCCTCAACTCATCATTCTTAGGCATACAGACCTTACCCTTGAAGCACAATACTCCCCCGTCACTAATACCATAATCCTCCAGCTCTCCATTCTGCACTTGCTGTAGCTTAGCACTTAACTCATCATCAACCAACTGTCCCCTCCTTCACTTCTTTCAACCATGTCGGCTTAACTTGCAGCTCTGCCAGCAGACTTCCATCATCATACAAGCTCAGATGTGCAAACATCGCCCTCAGATCCGATACAACCTTCCGACTTAGGGCATCTGTGACCACATTCGCTTTGCCCGGGTGATACTCTATGGAACAATCGTAGTCTTTCAATAACTCCACCCACCTTCGCTGTCTCAAGTTTAACTCCCTCTGAGTCAACAGGTACTTAAGAATCTTGTGGTCTGTGTAGATCACTGACTTTTCTCCATAGAGATAGTGCCTCCACACCTTAAGAGCAAAGACCACTGCCGCCAATTCCAAATCATGAGTTGGGTAGTTAACCTCATGCGGCCTTAATTGCCGAGACGCATAAGCGACTACTTTCCCGTCTTGCATCAGAACACACCCTAATCCGGTATGAGAAGCGTCACAATACACCACGAAATCCTTTCCTGCCTCAGGCTGAATCAAAACCGGAGCTTCAGTCAAAACCCTCTTAAGCTTCTCAAAGCTCTCCTGTTGCTTTTCTGTCCACACAAAAGGCACTTCCTTCCTCAACAACTTTGTCAAAGGCGCGGCTATCGATGAAAATCCTTCCACGAACCTTCTGTAGTAGCCTGCCAATCCCAAGAAACTACGAACCTCAGCCACAGACCTAGGTGGTTTCCAATCCAACACTGCCTCAATCTTCCTAGGATCCACTCTTATTCCTTCTGCAGACACCACATGTCCTAAAAATGCAACCTCCTTAAGCCAAAATTCACACTTGCTGAATTTGGCATAGAGCTTCTTCTCCCTCGACACTTCCAACACTATCCGGAGATGCTCATCATGCTCCTCTTCAGACTTGGAATACACCAAGATATCGTCGATAAACACCACGACGAACCTATCCAAGTATGGTTGAAAAACCCGGTTCATCATACCCATGAACGTAGCTGGGGCGTTCGTCAATCCAAACGGCATTACAACGAACTCAAAATGCCCATACCTTGTCCGAAAAGCTGTCTTATAGATATCCACTTCCTTCACCTTAAGCTGATGATATCCCGACCTTAGATCGATCTTTGAGAAAATCGCTGCTCCCTTAAGCTGATCGAACAAGTCATCTATCCTTGGCAAGGGGTACTTGTTCTTGATGGTCAGCTTATTCAACTGACGATAGTCTATGCACATACGCATAGTTCCGTCCTTTTTCTTCACGAACAAGACCGGTGCTCCCCATGGAGACACACTGGGTCGAATAAACCCACGATCAAGCAGTTCTTGGATTTGAGCCTTGAGCTCAACCAACTCCTTAGGTGCCATTCTGTACGGAGCGATTGACACAGGAGCTGTTCCCGGCAGCAGATCAATTCCAAACTCCACCTCTCTATCCGGGGGTATTCCAGGTAATTCCTCCGGAAAGACATCCACAAAATCCTTTACAGTCCTAACTCCACTAACTTCCTTTGTGTCCAACGCACTAACAAAGGCCAAGCACGCCTTGCATCCTTTCCGAACCATCTTATCAGCCTTTAGAGTAAAAACTACGTTAGACAAGTAGTTTCTTCTTTCTCCGATCATAACAACTTCCTCATCCTTTAGAGTCCTCAACTCCATTCGCTTAGCTGCGTAATCCAATACAGCTCGATGCTCCACCAGCCAATCCATGCCAAGTATTAGATCAAATTCTCCGAAAGGTAATTCCATTAAGTCAGCAGGAAATACTACTCCTTGAATTTCTAGAGGCACTTTCTGAAAAATCTTGTTCACTACTATAGCTTGACCTAGTGGGCTTATTACAGTCATCTTCCTATCAGAAAGTTCAGAGACTATGTCTAGAGTTTTCACTACTCTACATGCAACACACGAATGGGTCGAACCCACATCAATCAGAGCAAAATAAGGCTTGCCACAAACAAGGAACGTACCGGTTATAACATCCAGCGCGTCTCCATCTTCCCTACGGTGAACTGCATATACCAAGCTCGGTTGCCTTTCCTCAGTATTATTAGCACCTCTGCCAGGTGTTCCACATCCTCTTCCAGCGCCATTACCTTGGCCATTCGGACCACGGCCTCGCTGAGGCTGCTGTCCACCTCTACCAGCCTGATTAACATTCTGAGCTACTGGCCTATTCCCATCTGGCCTCATTGGACAGTCCTTAATCATATGGTCCTTGGACCCACACTTGAAGCATCCTCCTGTCTTCTTCCAACATTCCCCTAAGTGTTTCTTCCCACACTGATCATAAGTACGATATTGCCCTCCAGTACCAGCTTGCTGACCTCGCGGCCCATCAACTCTAGGCCTTTTCTGAACCTTCCCAGATGATCCTGACGGCCCAAATCCTCTCTGGTGCCTATTCCGGTCCGTATTCTGTCTCGTAGAGTCCTTAATCCCTTCGGCTACCTTAGCCTTCTCTACTAATGCAGAAAATTCCCGTTCCTGATGTGGAGCAATTAACAACCTCAAGTCATCCCTTAATCCATCCTCAAACCGGACACATCGCTCATGTTCCGTAGCCACTACTCCTCGAGCATACCGGCTCAACCTCAGAAATTCAGCTTCGTACTCCGCTACGGACTTGTTCCCTTGAACCAACCCCAGAAATGCCTTCCTCTGCGCATCAGTATATCTGGTTCCAACATACTTCTTTTGATATGCCGCCTTAACATATTCCCAAGTAAGATCCTCAGCTGTGGCACTATCCCGAACTGTGAGCCACCATTGATACGCTTCATCGCGTAGCAGCGCCACCATTCCTTTCAGTTTCTCCTCAGGGGTCAGATCCAACTCATCCATGATTCGTTCTGTTGCCTCCAACCAATATTCAGCTGTACTAGGTGCCACACCAGATACTCCACGGAACACTTCAGCCCCATTGGCTCGAAGTCGCTCGGGTACAGATTTCTGAGCTCCCATATTTCCACCTGCGCCAGCCACCATCTCCAAAACTCGCAGCACAGCCTGCGACACAGCATCATCCCCTGTCTGAGCCTGCTGCTCGACACCAACAGCTGGTGCTGGTACCTCATTGTCAGACCCTTGACCCGATCTAACGGGTTCCGACACGGCCATTCTGCCTCTACCGCGTCCTCGTACATTACGACCACGTCCTCTAGAACTCATTTCTAATGATTGCGCTTTAATCTGATTAAGAAATTTTATGAATTAGCTTTTATTCCACTGATTATTCGCGAAGAGTTTTATGAAAGGAGCTTAATAGGGGTTCTTTCTATCATTCAAAATTTCAAGTTTTCTATCCTAATTCACAGAAAAGCACATCCATTCCAGAATATCTCCCATACACGTTCACTCTTCGGACATTTTTGTCCGTTCCTATCCCAGGGGTATTTTCGGCATTTGTCCTACAGGGGTATTTTGGTAATAAATCGGGGTCAATCTGTAAATCTTAGTAAATTAGGGCACCTTGAAATTTCAAACTCTAGGGGATTTTTTTTTAAAATTTTCTCAAATCAAAGGTATGGCCAAAATTTCGGAAAGCAGGGTCATTTTGGTAATTTTGGTAAACCAGGGGTAATTTCGTAATTTTTCAAATCAGGGTACCTTAATACTTTGTAACGCTAAAGTTTTTGAATATTTTGGCAAAATCAGAGAATGTTATTGAAGTTGGGGGTAATATGGTAATTTTAGGAACCAAGGGCATTTTAGTAATTTTACCACTAGGGGTACTTTAGTAGTTTTGTAAATCAAGAATATTTCAGGAAAATTTTGTAAAATAGTTTTTACAAATTAAAAAGGTAACTTTAAGAGTTTTAAAACTAGAGTTTTTATAAAAATACGGCTAGTCCCTTTCGGGTTTTAGTTATTGGGTTTAGCCTATGAATAAGTCCTCTTGGTTAGGGTGAATCGAAGCTACGCACTAGGTAGGATTCGAGTGGAGAGGAGGTGAGTCACGCGGACTGCATAAGTACCAAGCTCCCACCGAATACCAATCCTAGACATGCGCACAATGGTTGCCACACCCTAACTCGGTGACTTAGTCACAGGTTTGTTTAATTAGGCATTTAAAGTTTTATGTAACTTGTTGGGGTAAACTAGTCCTAGAGTTCAAGTACCTATCATACTATTCTACGTTCCAATTCTACCCTTCTACAAATCATAATATAAATCACACAAGAGATAGGGGTACTTACCTGGTGGACTTCGGGTCGGAGACTTAGGTGCCATGCCAGAAAAACCTGCTTATAAAATTTTCACAAAATTCTTTTGGGCCTAACTTTGAAAACGTTTTGGGCCTTAAACCCAAGGCCGAGAGTTTAAAACTGGGCTCTGATACCAAGCTGACATACCCCAAACCCAGCCCACGAGCCTCGATCAGATCTGGTATGTTTCTCGAGAAAAACCGGTTCAAATTCGTTTGTTCTTTGGAAATCTTTGAGTGATTTTGGGAGAAACTCGATTTGGGTTGGGCTTAAGTTGGAAACCAGTTTAGTTTGCAACATAAGTTTTTATAAAGATTCCATTGTTAGTTTCAAAACTTTAAGTTAAAAGATATGCCGAATTTGTTTGAGGTTTCATTAAAAATCATTTATTTTTAGGTGTCCAAACATTTAGGGTTCATTCTTAAATAAAATTTACTTAGTCTTTAATTTGATAAAAAGTTCGTATCATAATAAAATAATTTAACGTGCATGCATAAAATAAAGTTCATACTACGGCCTTATTACATCAAAACAAACCCAATATAAAATAAAGTGCTTAAATAGAAACAAAATGTACAAATAAATAATTTCCTTGCTGAGCACGGCCACCACTAAGCTCCTGCCAACCCGGTCACTTACTGATCATCACCTGAAAAATGTTCCCACAACGGGGTGAGTCAAACAGACTCAATGTGTACACAAACACTAAGTCCAAATAGATTAATGGCATGTCAAGTCATACACATTCATATCAAGATATACAATTAATGATGCATTCCCAAGCCCAAGCCTAGTTACCAACCGCTACACATCACCTGTACCAACCTGCACACCGTGGGGACTACTAAGTCAACCCTCTATTCGCTACACACCATCGAAGGCAGTCGCTGCAGTCGACGTGCTCATCGCCCTTATAAAATTCGTGGCATAGCCACCAGATAATATTTTGTGTCATGTGACACCACATTCAGATAATGTGACCGAAGTCACCACATTCATATATCGTGACAATAGTCACCACATTCACTTCCTCTTTCATAATCACCCAAATGCCCCATGTCATACACATTATACAATATTATGTCATATTGCTCATTCACATTCTTATAGTTTCACATAAGTGACTTAACAAATCATATCATAATCCTAGTAGGAATAGGAAAACGTACCTGAGTACTTTGTACCATTACATGGTACCTTAGCCTTGTTTTTCACATTCTCATAATCACATATAATAATTTAATGCCATAAAACTATTAAGGTTTAGTGTGGGGTCCACACCTGATTTGCTTAATGAGTTTACTCCAAGTCCCGAAAAGCCCGATCTAAAGCCTTAGATCCTAGTCCCTACAATCGGCCCACATGTAATATTACAGCTAAAGGCCATTCGGCCACAAGACCAAATCCCAATAGGATTATTGAAATTAAATTCTCACCTTGGTGCCTATTTCACTACTAATCAAGTCCCGAAATCTTTGCTATGTTCCTCCTTGTATTCGGCCAAGCACTAGATCTCTTCATAGGTTAGTTTTCGACTTTTGAGATAATAAGAAATAGATCTAAATACTGAAATAGGCCTTGGCCGAATGTGTAAGCACACTTACCCTACGATTCTCAAATCCCGAAACACCACTTGACTAGGGAGATGTCGAAATCCCTATACACATATGTTAGTTCCAATTCTAATCACTTAAACATGATCAATGGCCTTTGGCCGAATACATGACTTACCTTAAGTCCCTGAAATCCCGAAAATCTTCCTCCTAAAAATCGACAATAGGCCACAACCCCGAATGACCCTTCATAGTTTCGGCCATAAAACAATATGAGGGATTAGTTCCTGAATTTCGACGGGCCTAAAAGAAGTAGAATGAAAATCGAACTTGACCTTACCCCTAAAGATGAAATCGACAGCTCCTTTGTCTGACACCACAGAAGATTCGGCTTTGGCTTAGATGGTGGTCACTTGGTTTCGGCTTTTCGACAAAATAAGAAAGAGGGAAAAGAGTCCCTAGAGAATTCGGCAATGGTGGAATAAGAAGAAGGAGAATTCGGCTAAAACAATTAGAAGAAAAAGAAGAGAAAAGTGCTAACTTGGAGAGAAAAGAGTTAACAAAAGGGAGGCTAATTTGCTAAATGAAATTCGGCTACTCCTCCCCCTATTTTGGCCGAAAATACCAACCCAAGGAGCCT
The DNA here is from genome assembly GCA_005393395.2 of Gossypium australe. Lineage (NCBI taxonomy): Eukaryota > Viridiplantae > Streptophyta > Magnoliopsida > Malvales > Malvaceae > Gossypium > Gossypium australe. The sequence goes on from CM016620.1 coordinate 35,872,331, forward strand.
CCCATTCGGCCAACTCTCCTTCCTATCAACTTTCTCTTTTTTCTCCCCTTATCCCTTCATAAAATAATTTAAAATAAAATCCATACTTTATCCTTGCTTTAGCCGAAATTTTTAAGAGAATAAAACCTCATCTTAAACTCCTTCCCCAGTCTCCCTTTGCTGTCCATGACCTCTATTTATGCTGCAAAAATAAAAGCTTCAGTTAGCTTCCCATGCGACTCGAACCTAGGCCCCTTCCCCTTGATAATGGCGTCACACACTAAAGCCCTAAGTGGCGCCTTGTAGCCACTTAGACAAGCCCATCTTTGTGTCTAATTTCCCCTATTTATTTTCTTAAGGTCCATCAGGCTTAGCTCCCTCTTCAAACTTAAAACTTTAATATTTTCTAAGGCATTTTCCTATTATTCTAAAGTTCACAAACATCCATAAAAACACATTCAAGCACACAATGGCATGCTAGTTCACAATAATGCATAAGCCACAATCCAGGATATTACAAGAATGTTCATAACTAAGTGTTGGCAATGGTATGTACGAAACCTATGTGGTTGATGATTTTGGATGTGGATGAATGGTTGGTTATGTGAGTATTGACTATGGATGAAATTGTGCATTCTTGTGAAATAATCTATGTGATAATTTAATTTGTCTATTGATTCTAAATCACTGAGTTACATGTATTATATTACGAACTTACTAAGATTTAGAGCTTATTGTGTGAACTGTCTCTCTGTTTTACAGTGTATTTAAAGCTAGCTCGGATCCGGGGATCGTCAGTGACTCAATCACACTATCAGCTATCTATTTTGGTACTTTTGGAAATTGTATATATTTGGTATATGGCATGTATAGGCTAGTGATTACGGCATATTTTGAAGTGTATAATTCTTGCCATTTGATTTGGCTTGGTAGTTTGATGGTTTGGTATTTGTTTTGGACATGTGAGAAGAATGATTTATAAGTGTATGTGTGTGTTCTATGTGTGTGATCATTATTGCATAAATTAGCAATATGGAAATGGTATGTTTCACGATGGAATTGGTAAGGAATGAATGATGAATAGATTATGAAATTTGGGATGTGAAATTTGATATTTTAGATGGACTTATTTGAGTTGAATTTGAGTATGGAAATAAATGGTGTAGTTGATGATTAATTGGTGCATATATTGGTATGTTTTGATTGCCATTTGAGGTATAAATGCATATGGTTTGATGCTTGTAGGTGATCCTAAGTGTGGGGGGAAAGTTTGGCCTTGGAAATGGACAATAATTGCCCACACGGTTGAGCACACGGGCTTGTGGCTCGACCGTGTCCTTTGTGGTTGTATTTCAAAACAAGTCAAGCTCGCACACGGGCGTGTGACTGGCCGTGTGGTGCAAGTCAGTGTCGACCACGGGTGAGGCACACAGGCGTGTCTCAGGTCGTGTGGATAAGTCAGTATGTATGCCCTATTTTGCCACGGCTTGGACATGCAGGCGTGTCCGAGGCCGTGTGAGGCTCACGGCCTGCCCACACGGGCGTGTGACCTCTGTAGCTTTGAAAAATGTTTAATTTTTTGAAATTTTTGTATGTGTTCGGATTAGTTCCGACCCTTTTCTAACATGTGTTTAAGGTCTCATAGACCTCATTAAGGGACTATTTGCATCTATCTTGATATGTTTGGACGATGATATACTTTGTGTTGTAATTTGATTGTAAATGTTTCAGAATGTTCGGTAATGCTCTTAATCCCTAAACTGGCGACGATTACGGGTTAGGGGTGTTACAAATTTCTTCCACATCCAGCTGCATCTTATTATCCGAATAGATGTATCACTCAGCTCCCACTGGTTCCCTTAGGTTTCTTAATCTTTGTAAGGAATTTGAGACATGGATTATAGAACTAGAATCAATTCACCATGTGTTATAACTTACATAAAGACAAGTGAGATTGATTTACCTTTCTTTTCAAGTCACTTCTTATGCTTGACACAGTCCTTCTTTAAATGTCCCTTCTTTTTACAAAAGAAACACTTAGACTATTTCTTTATGTCAGCTTGGGGATGCATTTTAGCCTTCCCTTTTTGATTGGCTTGAGTTATTTTTTTCCTTGAGTAGCCATTAGCGCACTCTCTCCTATTTCCAGTATCAGTCGAGCATCTTCCTAATCAAACATGGCCAAAAGATCATTAATGGACCATTTATCCTTATGTGTGTTGTAAGAAATCTTAAATGACCCATACTGAGGTGGAAGAGTGTTCAATATGAAGTGCACCAGGAAAGATTCAAACACTTCAACGTCAAGTGCTTTTAGTTGATCCGCTAAATCCCTCAGCTTGTTGATATGGTCATGCACACCTCTCACAATAGTGAGCTTCATTTATGTGAATTTCATGATTAGGATGTTGGCTAATGACTTTTGAAAAGTCTTGAACTATTTTTCAATAACTGTTAGTAATTCTTGGACATTGTCTTGTTGCTCAATTAAGCCACGAACATCAATAGAAATCTTTCTCTTTATGAATATGTTACTTAAGTGGTTAGACCACTCCCATTTTTATAGAAAGTAAGATTAGTTAAGTGTTGTTTCAGTTATGTGTGGCTCTTCTTTCCTTATGGCATGGTCAATATCTAAGCACCCCGTATGAAGGAAAAAATTTTCCTTAAATAACTAGAAATTCTCATTGGTTAATTCAAGGATATCTACTCTATTATGAAACATATTCACAGGTTGTAAAACTGCAAAATAAACGAAGACACATGCATAACATAAATTTGAGGCAAACATAAATTAAAATTTATCAATGCAAATAATGTAATTTGTAATGCCCCGAATTTGGGCCTAAAAGTATTGGGCCTTGGGTATGGGTCCGTAAGGAGGCTGCAAATAGGTATTTAATTGTGTAAGGAAACAACACAATTAAATATCTGCTTCAGTGGTTAAGGGTCCTGAAAAGTGTTGGAGAAGTCCTGGGTTCAAACCTGGGCTTTAGCAAAAAATTTGGTTTTAAGTGAATAAAACCCTGGATACTTGGATGTAGGCCTTTTAAATTATTGTGATAAAAAAATGACACAAGGAGCTAGTTGGTAAGGTGGCTAGCGGCGTGGATTAAGTTACAGGGGAGCCTGGGTTCGAAACCCCTTACATGAGAAATGTGACTATTTTGCTAATTTGGGACAATTTTGGAGGATTGATGGAGGGATCCCACATCGGGAAGCTAGCATGAGAGTAGGCGAGAAACTGGCTTTAAATAGAGCGGTCTATGAGGAGAGTAAACATACCTTGGTTGGCGTTTTGGCATAGGAGTGTTTGGAGCACCGATTAACTCCAGATTCCATTCAGGTGTGTATTTCGCACTACTCTAGCTGTAGAGCGGCAAATGCCGAAATGCCGGTCACACGGCGATGGTAGCCACACGAGCGTGCGAGCGCATGTGTGGGAGCTTCGACGCGATAGTTGAAGCCATCATGAGTGTTCTTGTGGGTTTAGGCTGTTTGGGCCACAATGGGCCGAAAGGGGCCATGTGGGGCCAATGGGCCCGTGGGCCGAATCGGATAAGTTGTATGATTGTGTAGTAAATATTGGACTGGACTATGTGAATCTCATATACGTGGCTAGATTTGGGCTAAATAGGCCACACGAGCATGTGGGCCCATTTGGGCCGAGAATGGGCCCTAGGCCCATTCGCATCGTAATCTCTGTTTAGAATACCTTGGTTTAAAAAAATACTGAAATACCCTTGACAAAATTACTGAAATACCCTTGAATTGCAAAATTATCGAAATACCCCCAGTTTGCAAAATTACCGAAATACCTTCGAGTTGCAAAATTACCGAAATACCCTCGATTTACAAAATTACCGAAATACCCTGATTTGCAAAATTATCGAAATACCCTCGAGTTGCAAAATTACCGAAATACCCCCAGTTTGCAAAATTATCGAAATACCCCGACTTGAAAAATTACGAAAATACCCCTAATTTGCAAAATTACCGAAATACCCCCGACCTGCAAAATTACTGAAATACCTCTAATTTGTAAAATTACTGAAATACCCTAGATTTGTGAAATTACCGAAATACCCCCGATTTGTGAATTTTTCGAAATAACCCTGTAGGGTAGAATTACCGAAACACCACTAAAAGGTAGGATTACAAAAATACCCTTATAGGGTAAAATGACTATTTTGCCCTTGCGGGTAATTGACTGATTAGGACTATGACTGATCTAACTGTGAATGTATGACTGTGTTTTAACTGATTTGACTATGGTTGTGTGATTGATATGTTTTTAACATGTGTGTAAATGACTGTTACCGAGCATGGCTATTTTGCATATACGTGTAATGATTGAGCATGATGTACACGACATATTGCATAGGGTTGGGGCATTGATACGGAGGAAGTTCTGATAGGGTTGCACGGGTCGCATGACGACTGTGGATCCAGTATTGATCTGTTAAGGTCGCACGGGTCGCATGAGACAACTGTGGACCGACGGACGGCTTAAAGCCGCGTAATCTGATTATGGCTCTGTGCCAATCTAAACATGGCTTTGTGCCATCTTGATTGTGGCTTTATGCCGATCGTACGTACCCGTGGCTATGTGCCTAACATATATATATATCGATGACTCTGTGTCGATCATATTTACCCAAGGCTGTGTGTGGATTATATTACCGTCGCTGATGGCTATGTGCCAAATATAATACAGTTACTGATGGCTTTGTGCCAATTATAATACAACTACTGAAGGCTTAGAGCCATATATATATACTAGCAGCTTTGCTGCGATTTCAGTTAGGGCCGCAACTAGTGCTAATAGTGGTGTGCTGGCTGGGTGTGTTGATTTTATCCCCACGTAAGTGTAGGGTTGGTACGGGTGGTGTGTTGGTTGGATCGGGGTGGAATGCATCCTCATACTATTGCATATTTGTTATGAGATCTGTCATTGTACTGGGCTTAGGCCCACTTATTCTGTTATTGGTTTGGGCTAGGCCCAATTGATTCTGTTATGGGCTATGACCCAAATGATATTGTAGTGGACTTTGGCCCACGTATGCTCTGATTTGTACTGTACTATTACTATTAAAGGGCTTTGGCCTAGACTGTTTAGGTTTCTATTTCTGTATACTGACTATTACTCTAGTAAGGGGATTATACATTGAGTTTTCGTAAACTTACCCTGTTTTTAACTGTGCAGGTAATCCCCAGCCTTAGACGGATCGGTGCTGCGAGGGACTCGGAGAAGGCCACACACTGCTTGTGTTTTCTGTTTTGGTTATTTACATTCAAATATTTTGATTTGGGTTGTAATAAGGCCTCTTTAAGTTTCTAAATTTTTACTATGGGTCTTTCTTTACTTTGAATTATTTCCATTAGAAGTAAATCACGGTTTTCCAAAATGCTAACTGTTTTTAAAACAATACTACATTTTCGCAACATTTTCGAAATGGTTTCGCGACTTAATCTTTTTCGTAAATCAATTACTTTCAAAATTAGCTTCCGCAACTGAAAAGATGTTTTGGGATTAAAACTAATAAATTTTCAACGTACCACGTTTTAAAAATAAACTAACGTAATTGGGTTTTTACTTAAGCCTTTAAACAAGAAGGATTTTCAATGAAAACATGGTTTTCAAAAAACACTTCAATGTGACACGCCAGATTCGGGCCTAAGCCGGGTTTGGGGTGTTACATAATTAATGAATCTAGTGACATAAAAATTGTTTGTGGGGCAAATTTTTAATTCAATTAGATCCACTTTATGATAGAATTATTATGTTGTTTCTAAGACAAAATTCTATCCACATGATAAAATTATTAAATACATTTTCATAAGTTCTGTGGGTAATTATGAAAAGACATAATATTTTTTTCTTAGTATTAAAATCAATGCTTTTGTTTGTGATTTTTAACCTTAGTAATTTTATTTAACTAAAGATGCTATGACTAGTCCTTCATTAAATAAATTTTTATTAACTGCTAGCTAGATATTAATTTAACTCAAGTTCATTACTGAGTTCATTATGCAAAATATCAAATGTCTATAATCCTTATGTGATATTAAGGGCAATATATAATTTTATTTAACTAAGGTTGTTTTCGTTAAATCCCAAATTAAATAGAATTATATGGACCACTAGACACCAATTCAAAATTTTATTACTAAAAACTTTATAACTAATAATATGACAATACACCTACAATAACTAATAATTCAAATAATCAATAAAATTTTCAAAAATTTTCAAATTAACCTGATAAGAAATCCCTATAATATATTTTTATATAAAACTATGGTTTTAAAATATTAAAAAATCCCATTATTTCCTAAACAAATTTGCATAAAAAACTTCACATTATTTTTAACTATTTTTATAAGACCCCACCTCCGACCCGATTGTCGAGCCAGAATATAAGACACCACATTCGTTGTCGAAGCAAATCAAACTAGCTTCTCTTAAATAATCAACACAAGCATCAATCAAATAACACAATACATAAAACATTCATATGACTTATAAACATTTAAAAGTTATTTAAAACACTTTAAAATAATTTTTAATTGAGTTTTAGATGTGCGGGATGGTCAGGACCAAGTTCGAGTCTCCGATGGTCAAAACAAGTCAAAATAGGGGGACCCTGTTCTGATATGCTTGTATAGGTAGAAGTCCCTACTACTCTTTTTGCTACTAACTTGTACCGGTATAAGTTTGCCATTACCCACAAACGACCAAAAAACTCACCTAGTTTGATCTAAAACAATACCAAATCATATCTAAACATTATAGGACTCATTTAACAAGTTCTAAACACCATTTCAAGCTTATTTAACACCTTAAACCATATGTTCACAACCATATACACAAAATTACTAAATTCATGTATCAAATCCATCTACTTAGCATGCAAGCAATATTTCAAACATGTATAAACATGACACATTAAGTACGCATATTCACAACACCATACATGTATGACCACATTCAATATACAAGCCCTTAACTTGATAAGTACCCAAAACATCAAAATAAGTTCAAAGACTAATTATTAAACTAGGTACATTCCACTTTGCTACAAAACATATCAAAAGTTATACAAACTTTACTGAGCTGAGAATTGACTCCTAGATGTTGTTGTATTTCTCGAGTCCTCGAGATCTAACATTTCCTGCAGATGAAAATAAATAAATTGTATGTTGAGCAATAAAGCTCAGTGGTGCTAACAGGAATCGGAACAAATAATCAATTATAACTAAAATAAACATGTACATTTGATATGAAATTCAACAATAACTTAAACCATATTTTCATTTATTGTCTCATGCTTATTTTCATGTCACATATCAACATTTGAATTCAACTATAATGCCATCTCATTTACATATGAATTAAATCATATCATATGAACAATTTCATTTTCTCATTTCACACTCTAATCCTTTGACTTGTTTATATTCGTATTGGCCTTCAGAGCTCGTAGTGATCGTATTGTGTGGCCTTTCACATGCTATATTTCAATGTTGTAGAATTGATATGCAATTTTCACATTCAACATCCCTTCAATATTCAATGGAATTAAACAACTAACACATTCCATAATCCCTATTAACTAGACATGGACTCAACATAGATACATAGTTCATCCAACCATCACACCAATATAATTAGCACTTAGTGCACTATCGGTACATTCGAAGTATATTTCGCTCCATGCCTCATCAGTATAAATCAAAGTAATATATGTAAATGTGCCTAAAACCTCATTGCTATGTCTGAAGTATATGTGCTCCACGTCGAAGTCAACCCCGTACTCTAATCTTATGGCATGCCAACTATACCTGACTCTATCCGAGACCATTAATAGGATATTCAATGTTTCAAAGCATACATGATTTACTTATTATAAGCCTTGAATAGGAAGTTCATATCAATCAAAGGCTTAATATATTACTTAACATTACTTAACATTATCATGTTCAAAGCCTTTGATAATGTTAAGTAATGATATGTAATGATATGCCTTTAAATGTGCAAGTTCATATAGTTACATATCATTACTTAACATTATCATGTTTTCACATTTCATGTACAACTAACATGAGAATTCTCATCATTCACATATCAATTACCTCATTCATTTGATATATATGTTCACATGTCACTCATTCAGTGCATAATATATTCATGATACTTACATTTTCATTATCATTTGTCTATGAAAACTATGTTTTCACACACCATTTACACATCACATATCCCCGATTTAACCATAATATGAAAAATTGCCAAATCATGAGACAAGTATTGTTGTTACCTTTATTAAGCTATATTTAACGAACCATATACATATTTAATTTTAAGTCATGAAAGCATAAATCGGGATAGGCTACTCGTTTACGACCTTCGCCTTTCCTTTATCTCGCAACGTTTCGACGTCGTTTTTAGCTACATATGATAATTCGATTATAGAAACAATATTACTTTTCACCCAATCAAAAGAAAACACAACAATTTACATAATTTTTATTTTATTCATTTTAGTCCCTGTAAGCCCTAACATCCAAAATACTCGTATTTCTTAATATTTAGCATCAAAGCAAAATATGATTTTGTATTCTTTCATTAGGGACCTTGTACTTTTAATCTATAGCATAATTTATTAATAGCTTTGTAACACCCCTTACTCGGTCTGGTTGCCAGACCTAAGCAATCAGGTGTTACTGACAATTACGAAACATTTACAAGCATATTATAATCCAAGATTCGTAACTTACCAAATTTACCTCACAATCCATGCCACTTTGATATAGCAAAATACACCTTACCAGCAACCAAATAGAACACGCCACTAAGGTGATCCATTCAGAGTTCACCACGAAGGCGATTCTTAAAAGTGCACCACAAATGTGTTCCTTACAAAGTTTTCCACAAAGGTATTCATTCCATATTCCGCCACATAGGCTCTCTTTTATGTTACGCCACACAGGTTTTCTTCCATATTACGCCACACAGGCTTTCTTTCATATTATGCCTCACAGGCTTTCTTTCATATTACTCCACACAAGCTTTCTTTCATATTACACCACACAGGCTTTCATTCTTGACGTGTTTACAATATGAATTTGCCTAAAGTGTCGTTATGTAAGGTTTTCCCATCATCGTCTTGGGACATGCAGAGAACCCCATTGGGTAATAACCTTCCTTTAATTCCTTTCATATGATGCCATAACCTAGCTATGGTCTTACACAATATGGTGTCATGGCCATGGACTTTTCCTTTCAGAGGTCGTGTTTAAAGTCCGACGGATCCCTTTAAACAACAGACATAGACTCACTTCACAGACCATTCATGCACTAGCACAAATCACACTCATCTTTTAACATATCATACCCCATGACACACATCCGAGACATGTATGTCTGAACCTAATTTTCTTAGATTCCATATCATAATATGCATTCTATTTCAACAATCATTCATACAGTTATATTACCATCATACTATACTTTTCTAGCTTTGGTTTCATTATTTAATCAGTTTCTGCAGAATTAGTTCATACAAAATTCAGCTTAAAGACTCACCTGACATCCACAAATAGTAGCTTGAACTCTAGATCCAACAAGAAACTGCAACTACCACTGCTTAAAAAATGGAAGAGCACCATCAAAACCCATTCTTAGCCCTTTTCCTATAAACACAAACCCAAATAATCCTTCATATAAGGCCTCACTTCCTCATCTTACTATTCAGAACCTTACGGTCCTAATCTTTCATAGCATAACATGTAAAGCCATAAAACTTACCTTGTTATGAAATAACTATTGACAGAGATCCAGATCTACATCTCTAGCTTGACGAAGAAAGAAATATTGTAATTTTTTTAAGATTCAGGTAACAATATTTCTTGAGGAAGGAAGAAGAAAAACTCTCTCTCTTTTCCAACCTGAGCATCTACATAAATAACCTAAGCCCTTATTGAAACCTGACACGTGTCTTAAATTTTCAAGATTGCCTTAATAAAATGGTTTACAGTTGTAAATGGAAATTCAATATTTTTATATTTTTGGTCCAACCCTTCATTCCATCCTAACTACCTCGTTAGTACGTAACTAACTTGATAACCTAATAAATTGGGTGAACAATACCTTTGGTGATAACCCAATTCACCCAAAAATGATCATTAATTTTACCAATCTTTTCTTCTCTACAACTCAACACATTTAGAGAACTACCTTTACATAATACTACAACATCAACGATGTGCCCAACCTATATGCCAAAAACATCAATTGGGTGAATAGCACTATGCCGCTCGCTAAATTCAAAACTCACCAAAACAGGGTGTTACATTGACTCTAATGAGATTATAAATAGTGGTAGTGGTGAGATTGTGTGAGATTGACTATGGCAATGAAATATGTGTTCAGATTCAAATGCGACAACAATGATGAGGTGAATTATAACGAGAATAGAAAATGATCATTAAAGACAATAATATTTGTATGTAATAGAACTTATAACATATTTGGAAGTATAATAAATAATTAAAAAAGTTTAAAACACTAAAATATGGGTACCTTATTATATATATTTAAATATTTTGATTAATTAATATATATAATATGTAAATTTATTTATTATATTAAGTAAAATATCAAAACTTTTAACTTGAAATAATTGAAAACTAAAATAGTAAATAAGTTAAAATTTTTTAATATAAAAACAATTATATATACTAAAATTTGATAAAATATATATTGAATTATAAAGTTATTCAAAACTTTCAAATAAAAAAGATAAACAAGTAGCACATATAGGCTACCATATGATCAGAACAAAAGTAAACATGCAGTACGAAACAGAAGAAAAGAAAAAGTAATAGGTCAGCATAATTGTAAAGGTGTTGGAGTGTGGGGATAAAATGAATTTATGAGAAATTAACGAAATCTTCAAGGCGTGTATCATTGCCACTTTTTTAATGTTCTATTGGCCCCTACTGATATTATGGTGTGCAAAAATGTTACTAGCAAATAAACCTTGAGGATACAATGAAGTCCAATGACTGTTTACATTTTACACTGATGAAAATAGTCCACTGAACATTGAACAAAGCATAGAAATGATATCAATTCCTATAAAGGATTACTGCAGAAATTCTTTATAGAACAATCTAGGAATATAACAGTTGGCGGAAGAATAGAAAGAAACTTTGTTTCTATGTTTTCAAGTGTGTCATACAAATGAAATTTCACTTCTATTTATAGGAGGCATCATGTCTCTTCATAGGGACATAATTACCCAAATGAATAATTATTCAATGGATATCTACTTGAATAATTATGACTATTTGTTAATAATCAAGTGACATAACTTTTGGTTACTTATAACTTTTCATTTGCAACTATTGAAACACTATATATATTTTGAAAATGTTCCAACAATATCCCCCCCAATTATAAAATCTTCTAGATTTTGGTAATATTGGAAATCAATGGCATAAATGAAAGTGTTTCACGATTGAACCTTCACTTAGTGAAAACATGTTAAAGTTAATCAAAATTTCATGGTATTGTATGCTTTGAACCAGCTATTCCATTTGATCAAACCAAATGCATCTCACATAATGATTTCAACACTAGTCAATGCATAGTATCTAAGGACATTATTATGACCATTCTCTTTTCATGAGTGCTGTCAGAGCTAAGTCTTTGAGCTCATAGAAGTGACCACACTTCCACTCAATAGGTAGATCCCATTAAGAGTGTTGTCGCAAATATAACACTCTAACATATTTATATTATGGGTCCATTAAGAGTACACTTCTCTCAGCCTTTCCTTATCATTATGGTTACCTAGCACTTTTTCCTTTGGGATGATATAATATATTTTATTTTATAGTGTTAGGAATCACATATTGATGATGTACTTTGTCTTATTGAACTTAAGACTTGATGTTATACCAAGCGTTGAGTTGAGTTTCCATCATGGGTGGCTCAAATATTATAGGATTGTACCTCATTCTTAAATTTCCAAATTTTCAACATAGCTATGTTAATTATCTATACCACATGGTGAAACTTTATATTAATTTTTGTATTGAAATTCACAAGACCAACATCCCTAACATGATCAATTACCCATTCTTTTGCAAAAGAATGCTATCAAGGATATCCTTTATACTATTGTCAAATTTCAGTGATCACTTTATTTTTTCTTATCATGATAATTTCATATTTGACACTTTTATTTATTTCTTGATATCCAAGAAATTAATTTCATAATCATCAAATATAAGAAACCATACATCATGTATTTTTCATTGAGTAAGTTGTTGTAAAGAGGTCTCAAATCTCTTGGTGAAACTAGACAACATATTTGCTATTTGTTATAGCTTCTTTTCAAATTCAGTACATGTAACATCCTAAAAATTTGAGTATCAATATGTTGTTTGTCTTTGGTGTTAGCTCGAGTATGATTTTATTGTGTGCTTAATATAGTCTTGAGAAGACTCGATTTATTTGGAATTAGAATAAATTTTAGTAAAGAGTACTTTAATGTAGAGGAATCAGGTGACCTTGAAGGTTAAGTTAATTAAGTGATAAAAGATGGCACAAGATGAGCAATTGGCAAAGTGGTGATGGCGCCATAAGTTGGACTTGAAGGGAGAGGTTCGAAACTCCTAGCATGCAAATTGGGAGCTTTTATTTTTGCTTTTTCCTAGCATGTGTCAGCCAAGCATCAATTATGGATAAGATGGACTAAATTTTTATGGTAATGAGACTTAAGGTTATGGTAAGCATGAATTATGGGATAGAATTGCTTGATTTTGGGGATAGGATTTCTTAAACTTTGGGAAAGTGGAGGATTACAAGGCATGTATCAAGGTGGATGTTTTGGAAACTATTTCATGGCCATTTTGACCATGAACTTGGAGGGCATTATAGAAAAAAGGGGGGAGCTGAAATTTGGTGGTTAGCTTGGGGTAGGATGGTAGCTTGTTAGAATTCTTTTGGTCATTTTGTTTTGTTTGAAGACATTTTCCTCCATTCATCTTTTTCTTTCTTTGGCCGAATGTATTGGTAGAAGAAAACAACATTTGCTTTATTTCTTTTGGTCATCTTTTTGACCATTTGGTCATTTCTTTGCTAATCATTCTAGTGTTTTTTCTCCTAGTGCCGAAACTACCAAAACAAAAAGGCCATTCTTTTTCCTTCTCCTCCCCTATTGCCGAATGCACATTTCTCCTAAACTCAACTCTTTTCTTTCTCTTTTCTCTCTTGAAAACCGAATCATCATCATCATCTCCTTCTTTCATCCTTTTATTTTCTTCTCAACTAAACTTTCGTCATCAATTTTTCTCTTATGGCCGAATGCTAGATTACTCCATTGCTGAACCATTTTCCTTTTCTTTGTTTATTCATAGCCGAATCTTCCATTATACATAAGTATTCTTCTCAATCATTTCTTTTTCAATCGTGGACAATAGGTAAGAGTTTCTTTTTAGTTTATGTTGGTTATTAGTTGCTTTGGCCGAATCTTAATGATGATAGGGAGAATCTCTTTGATTGAAATCATCGTTCATTCTCTTAAAAATTTCCTTTTGTTATATTTTAGTGTGATATTGGAGGGCCGAAACTCAAGTGTTCGTAAGCATCATGAATCGTTGGAATCGATCTAAAGTGTTAAGGGGACGTTATCGCTCGATTTACATATTGTGGAACAAGGATATTTGTGGTAAGCCAATTTCACCCTTAAAACAGTTCTTCATAAATTCGGTATATTATTAGTCGGACTAATGATCTTTTGTCAATGGAGACAATCAAGATAGGGACGAAACAGGCAGTGAATAGTGTTCGGAAGAGGGGTGGTTCCGCTATTCCCTCTAAGTTTAAGCGAAGGGCTGTTTCGAGAATCCGAGATTTTCTACCGGGTTGTGGACGCTCATCTGAGGAGAATCAATTGTTTGAAGTCGTTCGTACTCCCGAACCTTTGTTTGTTCGTGGATTTTCATCGGTTAACGAACCAACAATCGGGGAGAAACCGCAAATAGAAGTGGTTCAAAATTTGAGGGTAAAAGTCTAGATCGTTATTTCTAAGATTCGATTTGTAAATAAATTATAGTGTTCTAATTTATCGTGATGCGTTTAGGTATCGACGAGCGGGAAATTCTAGTTCTCACAGTAACCAGGTGTGTAACTTCACACTTATCTCGGGTTAGATACTATACCGTAAGTATTGGGATAAAATCGTAAAGATGGCAAAATCGGAAAATACGTAGTAATTAACCAAATGTTGCTGCATATTGGCTTGAGGCGGTGGAGCGAATTATGGACGACCTAGAGTGCACTGTAGAACAGAAACTAAGAGGAGCGGTGTCCTTGTGAAGGACGAAGCATATCAATGGTGGCTTACTATCCGAGAAGGCACTGAAGCTGCATTAATTACTTGGGAATTCTTCAAAGCTGCCTTTCAGGGGAAGTATGTAGGAACAAGTTATGTAGATGCCCGGAGGAAGGAATTTCTGAATCTGGTTCAAGGAAATAAGACGGTTGCAGCGTATGAGGCTGAGTTTTTACGTTTGAGTCGCTACGCTCGGACAATAGTGCCAACGGATCATGAGCGTTGTGTACACTTTGAGGATGGGTTGAATGATGAGTTGCGGGTTCTGATAGCCCCACAACAAGTTAGAACTTTTGCCACGCTTGTAGAGAAAGCCAAGATAGCCGAAGAGGCTAAGAGCTTAGAACGTCAGAATCGGGAAAGAGTTAGAGGCAAGCGAGATATAAAGTATTCAGATTCTTCAAAAAGGTTTCAGAAGAGGCCTCGGAATGATGAGCCAGCTCAAGGTAGAGCCCCTGTAGCTATTAATCAGAGTCGAGATTGTACTGAATGCGGGAAACGACATTCTGGAGAGTGCTGGAGGAAAACTGGTGCTTGTTATAAATGTGGTTCAATGGATCATCAATATAAGAATTGCCCTCGACGGATGGATACGACTCAGGAAGCTCGTAATCTTGATGCACAGTCGGCCAGAGGAACTCGGCAGCCACCGAGAGGCCTGGACCAGGTCGTGGTGGTAATGGGGCTGGACGTGGTCAAGGTGCACCGGGTAGAGGTAATGGTTCTAGAGGTAACTCGGATGCAAGACAGCCAGGATTGGTCTATGCAGTTAGACGCCGCGAGGATGGCAATACACCTGATGTGATAACTGGTACGTTCTTCATCTTTGATGTACCTGTTACTACTTTGATAGATATTGGTTCTACCCACTCGTATGTTGCTAGTGCCATATCTGGAAACTTGAATCTAGAATCTAAAATTACCGATAGTGAGATGACGGTAATTAGTCCTTTAGGACAGTCGGTAAGTGTAAATAAATTGTTTAGAGACGTGCCCTTAGAAATCCAAAGAGAAATATTTTTGGCGAATTTGATGGAATTGCCTTTCGGCGAGTTCGATCTCATTCTGGGCATGGATTGGTTGGTTAAGCACCAAGTGCATTTGGATTGTGCTAAAAACGGATGTCAATAAGGACTTCGGATGATAAGGAAGTAGTAATGATAGGCGAACGAAGGAATTACTTGGCAAATGTGGTATCTGCGTTAAAGGAAGAAAAGTTGGTGCGGAAAGGGTATGGAGCATTCCTAGCTTTTATTAGTACGTTGGATGCCAAAGAGATATCAGTGGATGGTGTGAGAACGGTGAAGGAATTTCCAGATGTATTTCCCGAAGAACTTCCCGGTATACCTCCAGATCGGGAAGTAGAATTTGGTATTGAGCTTTTGCCCGGAACGACTCTAGTGTCCATTGTTCCTTCTAGAATGGCACCGAAGGAGTTGGCGGAGCTTAAAGCTCAAATTCAAGAATTGCTGGATCGGGGTTTTATTCAACCGAGTGTGTCTCCGTGGGGAGCACTAGTTTTGTTCGTTAAGAAGAAGGATGGGTCGATGCGTATGTGCATTGATTACAGGCAGTTGAATAAATTGACGATCAAGAATAGGTATCCTTGCCGAGAATTGATGACCTGTTTGATCAATTGAAAGGAGCTTCAGTTTTCTCCAAAATTGATTTGAGATCGGGTTATCACCAACTTAAGGTGAAAGAAGCAGATATTCATAAGACGGCATTCCGAACTCGTTATGGACATTATGAGTTTTTGGTGATGCCATTTGGGTTGACCAATGCACCAGCTGCATTTATGGACATGATGAACCGGGTCTTTCAACCATATTTAGACCGGTTTGTGGTAGTGTTCATAGATGACATTTTGGTATATTCAAGGAATGAAGAGAAGCATGACTCGCATTTGTGTATAGTATTGCAGTTACTTCGTGATAAGCAACTTTATGCCAAATTCAATAAATGTGAATTCTGGTTAAGGGAAGTGACTTTCTTGGGTCATGTGGTATCAGCTGAAGGAATAAGGGTGGATCCTCGGAAGATTGAGGCTGTACTGGATTGGAAACCACCAAAGTCAGTAGCTGAGATTTGGAGTTTCTTGGGTTTGGCTGGTTATTATAGACGCTTTGTTGAGGGGTTTTCGCTGATTGCTGCACCCCTAACTAAGCTGTTGCAGAAGGAAGCACCGTATGTATGGACTGAAAAACAACAAGAGAGTTTTGAGAAATTGAAGAAGATTCTGACGGAAGCACCAGTTTTGATTCAACCTAAGGCTGGAAAAGAATTTATCGTCTACTGTGATCCGTCACACACGGGTTTGGGTTGTGTGCTGATGCAAAATGGAAAGGTGGTGGCTTATGCTTCTCGTCAGTTGAGACCGCACGAAGTAAACTACCCTACTCATGACTTGGAGTTAGTTGCGGTAGTGTTTGCTCTAAAGATTTGGAGGCACTATCTCTACGGTGAGAAGTCTATCATCTATACGAATCACAAGAGTCTTAAATATCTTCTTACTCAGAAGGAGTTAAACTTGAGAGAAAGAAGATGGGTAGAACTGTTAAAGGATTATGATTTCTCAATCGAGTATCATCCTAGAAAGGCTAATGTGGTAGCTGACGCGTTAAGTCGTAAGGTGGTATGTGATTTGAGAGCAATGTTTGTTCATTTGAGTTTGTATGAGGATGGTAGTCTGTTAGTAGAACTTCAGTTGAAGCCTCTGTGGTTAGAACAAATCAAGGAAAAGCAGATATCAGATAAAAAGTTGGGACCCTTAATTCAGCAAGTTGAGAGTGGTGAAATAGGGGATTTTGGTATAAACACGAATGGAGTGCTGTGTTTTCGTGGAAGAGTTTGTATGCCTAAGGACTCAGATTTGAGGCAAATGATTCTACGGGAGGCGCATGTAGCCCTTATGCTATACACCCCGGAGGAAATAAGATGTATCGAGATCTCCGTGAACGGTTTTGGTGGCCAGGGTTGAAGCGTGAGATTTCTGAGTTTGTAGGAAAATGTTTGACTTGTCAACAAGTGAAGGCGGAGCATCAATTGCCGTCAGGTTTATTACAACCGGTAAAGATTCCCCTTTGGAAATGGGAGCGGATAACAATGGATTTTGTTAGTGGGTTGCCTTTAACACCTACTAAGAAAAATTCCGTATGGGTAGTAGTTGATCGATTGACGAAGACTGCTCATTTTCTTCCAGTTCGTACGGATTACTCATTACAGAAATTGGCTAAGCTGTATGTATCTGAAATCGTGAGGTTGCATGGGGTACCAGTGTCTATTATATCAGACAGGGATTCTAGGTTTACATCACGGTTTTGGAAAGCTCTGCATGAAGCTTTGGGAACAAAGTTAAACTTCAGTACGACTTTTCATCCTCAGTCAGATGGTCAGTCGGAAAGAGTAATTCAGATATTGGAATACATGTTAAGAGGTTGTGTAATTGACTTCAGAGGTAGTTGGGAGGATTTTCTACCGCTGGCAGAATTTGCGTATAACAACAGCTATCAGTCTAGCATTCAGATGGCACCCTACGAGGCATTGTATGGTCAAAGGTGTCGTACTCCTACTTGTTGGACTGAATTGGGCGAACGGCAGATGTTGGGCCCTGAGTTGATATCTGAGACGGAAAAAAAGGTAAAAGTTATTCGAGCACGGTTAAAGGAAGCTTCGGATAGACAGAAGTCGTATGCAGATCTGAAACGTAAGGATATCGAGTTTGCTATGGGGGAGCAGGTCTTTCTGAAGGTCTCACCTTGGAAGAAGATTTTCAGATTTGGAAGGAAGGGCAAGTTGAGCCCTAGGTTTATTGGACCATATCGTGTGTTGAAGCGTGTTGGTCCAGTGGCCTATCAGCTTGAATTACTCCAGAATTGAATCAGATTCATAATGTTTTCCATGTTTCCATGCTCAGGCGCTATAGATCGGATCCGTCTCACATAATACCGGTAGAAGAAGTGGAGTTGAGATTAGACTTATCTTTCGAGGAGGAACCAGTGGAAATCTTAGACCGAGATGTTAAGGTGCTAAGAAAAAAGACTGTGCCATTGGTCAAGGTTTTATGGCGTAATCACGGAGCGGAGGAAGCTACGTGGGAGCCTGAGGATACAATTCGACAACAATATCCTCACCTCTTCTAATCAGGTAAATTTCGAGGACGAAATTTTCTTTTAGGGGAGTAGAATTGTAACATCCTAAAAATTTAAGTATCAATATGTTGTTTGTCTTTGGTGTTAGCTCGAGTATGATTTTATTGTGTGCTTAATATAGTCTTGAGAAGACTCGAGTTTATTTGGAATTAGAATAAATTTTAGTAAAGAGTACTTTAATGTAGAGGAATCAGGTGACCTTGAAGGTTAAGTTAATTAAGTGATAAAAGATGGCACAAGATGAGCAATTGGCAAAGTGGTGATGGCGCCATAAGTTGGACTTGAAGAGAGAGGTTCAAAACTCCTAGCATGCAAATTGGGAGCTTTTATTTTTGCTTTTTCCTAGCATGTGTCAGCCAAGCATCAATTATGGATAAGATGGACTAAATTTTTATGGTAAGGAGACTTAAGGTTATGGTAAGCATGAATTAAGGGATAGAATTGCTTGATTTTGGGGATAGGATTTCTTAAACTTTGGGAAAGTGGAGGATTACAAGGCATGTATCAAGGTGGATGTTTTGGAAACTATTTCATGGCCATTTTGACCATGAACTTGGAGGGCCTTATGGAAAAAAGGGGGGAGCCGAAATTTGGTGGTTTGCTTGGGGTAGGATGGTAGCTTGTTAGAATTCTTTTGGTCATTTTGTTTTGTTTGAAGACATTTTCCTCCATTCATCTTTTTCTTCATTTGGCCGAATGTATTGGTAGAAGAAAACAACATTTGCTTTATTTCTTTTGGTCATCTTTTTGACCATTTGGTCATTTCTTTGCTAATCATTCTAGTGTTTTTCTCCTAGTGCCGAAACTACCAAAACAAAAAGGCCATTCTTTTTCCTTCTCCTCCCCCATTGCCGAATGCACATTTCTCCTAAACTCAACTCTTTTCTTTCTCTTTTCTCTCTTGAAAACCGAATCATCATCATCATCTCCTTCTTTCATCCTTTTATTTTCTTCTCAACTAAACTTTCGTCATCAATTTTTCTCTTATGGTCGAATGCTAGATTACTCCATTGCTGAACCATTTTCCTTTTCTTTGTTTATTCATAGCCGAATCTTCCATTATACATAAGTATTCTTCTCAATCATTTCTTTTTCAACGTGGACAATAGGTAAGAGTTTCTTTTTAGTTTATGTTGGTTATTAGTTGCTTTGGCCGAATCTTAATGATGATAGGGAGAATCTCTTTGATCGAAATCATTATTCATTCTCTTAAAAATTTCCTTTTGTTATATTTTAGTGTGATATTGGAGGGCCGAAACTCAAGTGTTCGTAAGCATCATGAATCGTTGGAATCGATCTAAAGTGTTAAGGGGACGTTATCGCTCGATTTACATATTGTGGAACAAGGATATTTGTGGTAAGCCAATTTCACCCTTAAAACTGTTCGTCATAAATTCAGTATATTATTAGTCGGACTAATGATCTTTTGTCAATGGAGACAATCAAGATAGGGACGAAACGGGCAGTGAATAGTGTTCGAAGAGGGGTGGTTCCGTTATTCCCCCTAAGTTTAAGCGAAGGGCTGTTTCGGGAATCCGAGATTTTCCACCGGGTGTGGACGCTCATCCGAGGAGAATCAGTTGTTTGAAGTCGTTCGTACTCCCGAACCTTTGTTTGTTCGTGGATTTTCATCGGTTAACGAACCAACAATCGGGGAGAAACCGCAAATAGAAGTGGTTCAAAATTCTGAGGGTAAAAGTCTAGATCGTTATTTCTAAGATTCGATTTGTAAATAAATTATAGTGTTCTAATTTATCGTGATGCGTTTAGGTATCGACGAGCGGGAAATTCTAGTTCTCACAGTAACCAGGTGTGTAACTTCACACTTATCTCGGGTTAGATACTATACCGTAAGTATTGGGATAAAATCGTAAAGATGGCAAAATCGGAAAATACGTAGTAATTAACACTTTTGTGTAAATACATGAAAACAGTTAAAGTCGTGAAATTTATGAAAAACTGCTAGATCGTTAAATGGGCCGAAAAACTGCTAGATCGTTAAATGGGCCGAAAAACTGCTAGATCGTTAAATGGGCCAAAAGACTGCTAGATCGTGCTAGATCATTAAATGGGCCGAAAAACTGCTAGATTTCTAAATGGGCTAAATGCTATTTTGTCTTATGGACCAAAATGAAAACTTGAAATATAGACTCACATGTATTATGGGCTTTCTGTTAAATTATCATATGGATATAGATTGTTATGCATACATGTTTGCATGGGTTGGGATAATTGATGAAGAGAAGAAAGGCCTGTTGCCAAAAATCTAGTTCGGTGGCTCTGCCACAAATTTTTATGGCTTAATGCCTCTAGTTCGATGACTTTGTCACAATCTAGTTCGGTGGTGCACGACAATATTATTTAAAATGGCTTTATGCCTACGTTTGGTGTGTTGGCGGGGTGGGTTGACTTGATCCCCACAGGTGTGTTGGTTGGTACGGGAGGTGTGTAGCGGATGGAAATTAGGTTTGGTTGGGAAATTTCATTTTACATGCATTTCATTTATTATTTTGCTAAATCCGTAAATGGGCTCAAGCCCAAAATAATGTCTTGATGATCTGGCCCAATGAATACGGTAAGTGAGTTACACACTGAGTTCTGAGTAACTCACTCTGTTTAATTATCCATCTCAGGTAATGGCAATTGGCGAAGGCTTGGGCCAAGGATGACTTCGTGGAGGCCATACTGCGGATATGGGTTTTATAAACTATGAACTTTTATTAAGTGATTTCTTTTAATTACTATTTTGGGTATGATGTAATAAGGCCTTTAATTAATATTTTTATGGATTTTTATGTGTGGATTGATTTAATTTGGTTTTAAGACACTTAATATGGGCTATTGTTAATTCTATAAGGTTTCATTTAAAATTTTGTTTTAAATATTTGAGATTCTTTAACTATTCTTGTTTTCAAATTCTTTTGAACTCTTTAAAAACTACTTTATGGTTTTTGACAATTAAATACTAATTGATAAGATTTCAAACTAGTATTTCTTAAAATCATTGATTTAAATCTTTTTCTTAATTTTTACTAAACTTCATTTTCAAAAGGTTCTGTAGAACTGTTTACTTAAATCATTAAAGGATTAAATGGATGTTTGATCTGTGTGACAAACCAAATCTCGTCTTAACGCATAGACCTGGTTTGGGGTGTTATAGTACATGACTTTAAAACTTTTTTTTTACATTCTTAGTCAAATAACATTATTTTTCTCAACACACCACATATATACAAGTGTGTACCATATATAGTCATATTAAATGACCATCAATTGTTTAATCAAGTGACTATAAAATCACACATTTATTCACCCTTCATCATGGACATCATTAATTATTTTTTTTTACTATGATCAAAATCATGTCCATCACCTATAAGGGTCAAATAGCATTCATATTGCTATATTTTCATACTCACGAGATCTTTGATTCATGACTTCCAAAATAAATTTCAAAATTTACTTATCAAAACTTTATAGAATCATGAGTTTATAGATAAAATTTAGGCTATATAGAAACCATGTGCATCATCATAAATATGCACATTATGATCTCGATTTTAAATATATGATTATTATATTCACATTCTCACTAAAAGATTTCATACCAGAATAATTATCTTTGTATAAGTCAATGGTTTCCACTATTCTACTTGACAAGAAAAATTAACCATGCAAATTGCATGACTTATTTCATTTATTGCCAAAATCATTTCTAGTACAAACTTTATAATATAGAATAAAAAATGCTTATTTTGGTACTAAAAATTTCACTCACAAATTGGATGGAATGAATTAAATTTCAATTCTTCAAACTTATTGTTTATTTATAATGCACTGATAGGTGCATAAGCGACTCCTTAGAATAACATCACTTTTCAAGTTGCACTTTTTAGTTTCAAGAGATCATTTCAACCAAACCTTTTAAAAGTAACTGTTGGATTCAATAACACAACCTTTTGGCTTAAGAAGGTTTTCCTAAATGGTCATAATGCTTTTATTGGATAGAAGCATGTTCAACTAATGTTTAAACCATGTCATTACCATTTAAAAAAAATTGTTTCAATCCATTAATAGATCGTTTCCCAATCATACTTTTTTATTCCATCCATCCATCCATCTTCTGTCTTTCTTTTTTTTATTCATTCATAATATATATTATATAATATATAATTCTATACCAATCATAATCACGCATATTAAAATGTCATGCATACAATGAAGTAGCTTTTGATTTTTGTCAAGTAATTGATTCATAAGACACCCACATCTTTTGCATAATACAGTTCAATAAGCACATTACAATTGAAATCTGATTCATGCAATAAGAGTAAAATGATAAATAAGACATAACTTTACTCATGATAAAGATATCTTATAAATCAAAATTTAACAAGATCGTTGACCTCAATATTGTCTAATTGTTGATAACCATTCTCATAGTACCATGCTTGTAGTGGCATATGAATGAACGGTGAGTAGACACACATTCATTAATTTCTCATAAATTGTGAAAACCGAACCTTAAAATTATTGGAGTGTGAGGATAAAATGAACTTATGAGATATAATACCCCAAACCGGCCTAGAAGTTATGGCCCGAGTGTGAATGTGACATTGATAAATTTAAAACTTTAACCTTGTTCCCGTAACATATCTTATTTTAGAAAACAAATATTCAGAAAACAAATGGTCAGGAAATAATAACTTTTAGTTAAACATTTCTTGCACTCTTTAGAAAATCTCATACTCGAAAACACTTGTTTTATAGTAAAATCACTTAATCATTTCTTAGTTTAGCAGCAAAAAAAAAAAAAATTCAGAGTTTGAGTTGAAAATCGAATTTTCAATTTGTTAACTTGTATGATTTTTCAATTTTGCGTTAAATATATCAAAAGTCGAAGAACAAAAAAAAAGCCCAAAAACAAAGTCTAAAACATATTTACAAACCCAAAAAGTCCAAAATAGTTAAAAAAAAAAATGAACCATCATACTTAAATTATTGAAAAACCAATCGGAGCTCCTGTACGCCGTCTGATCCTAAGATTGATGATTACTTAAGAGGATTAAAGAAAAATGGGTGAGTTATAAAGCTTAGTGTGTAACTTATCTCAGATAGAAGCACAAATAACATATCAAATAGTTCAGAGTAACACAAAGAATTCTATCAAGTTCAAATGAACAAAATTGAGCATGTATGAAATGTCAATGTAGTAATTTCGAAAAACATAATGCAAATTTTTATTCAAAAAACATCTTACCCAACTTCACTACACACCAATTAGAGTTCCCCAGAACTCGTCCATCCCAAAGCACACCAATAGAAAAATTATGGTCAAAGCCACTAGAGATGCAATTAAACTACCAGATCATATATATGTGGTTAAGCCACTATATTTGTAGCCAAGCTGCCAGAACAGATATGTGGTTAAACCACCAAATAGTGCAGATCATTAAACTATCAGAACTTCCTCTTTACCATATCATCCCATCCCCATAGAATGTGACATGATATGCATATATAGAATCTGAATGAAAAACATGTAAAACATGTAGTTCTACAATTCACAGAAATCAAAAGGAATGGAGTTCCATGCTTTGCAGAACAAATGTATCAAATATCAACAAAAGAAAAACAATTTCACCATAATGTCACATGCATAGTCATATAACAGTTTAAGAAATAATCAGAATAACATAATCAGATTTCACATGCTCATATACGAACATAGAAGAACAAAAACATGCCATTACAAAACTCAACAAGCTCACACATTAGGTCATGCTATCATAATTTCAAAAATAGTACATACAGAGAGAATATCATATTTCGCATTTAAAATTCATACATATCACATTACAAAACTTGCGAAGTGGCTAACCTCGAATCGTATTTTGTTTATGACCATAAGGAAAAATTTCAGAAAATGGGCCCACATGCCTATATGGCTCACACCACCCAACTGGCTAGCCCGTGTTGTTCACATAACCTGCCCAAAGGTTTAGCACATGCCTATGTGGCCCACACAACCAAAATAACCTAGCCCGTGTGGTCCATCGTCGTTTGACGTCTACAGTGGATTTTTTTGGCTTTCTGCCATTCATTGTTTCTATGAGATCAAGTCATACACCTGGTCGGTTCTGAACCTCGACGCAATAGCACACTTCTAGAACCTTTAAAGAAACTGCGACTTCCAACAGAAACAAATTTGCCACAGGAGCATTCGTCTCACCGTATTCATGCAATGAACAAATGATACTAACAATAAACAAATGGTATTCACTCTCTACCCACACACGACCAACACGGAAGCTAAGGAAGATACGTCAAATGAAACAGTGGCTAGGGAACAGCAACAAGAAGAAGAGAACCAAAATGGTGGAACTATGGGATTAAATAATAAGAAGTACCAAAGGAAAAGAAAACCAAAATGATGAGAAAACCCCAAAAGAAAGGCAACGTTTGTGGAAATTAGGGAGAGCAAAGAAAAAATGACAAAAAGGAAGTAGTGAAAAAGTGGGCGGCAAATTTAGGGGAGATTTTTGAGGAAATTTGAGTATTATTATTTAAAAAATATAATAAAATCCAACTTCCTGACAACTTATCAACTTATCAAAATTTGAATTAAGCCCAAACACTATTACATGGGCGGCACCAGCAAGGAGCTGTAAAAGTATTTTCAATTTTGCACACACAAGGATTTGAACACAAGACTAAAGGGTGACCTGAATCCTTACCATTAAATCAACAAGCTCATTCTATCATCAATTGAGTGAAAATAATATATAACTCTAATATCCAAAGTTAGACAAAATTCAAAGGGAAAGGATTCGAACCCAAAACCTCTCACACACTACTCACAACACTTAAGCATTGAGCTAAATCAATTTAGTTTGACTAAAATTTCACAACCTTAATCTAAAAATAAGACATGACCACTCTTGGTTTCACTAACCCAATTTTTACTAACTCGATTTTTGGGATGTGACATGAGAAATTAACGGAGGCTTCAAGACATGTATCAATGCTACTTTCTTTAAGGTTCTATTCACTCCCACCTATATTATGGTGTAGAGTTACTGGAAAATGAATATCAATGATGCAATGATTGTCTGCGCTTTGCACTGACGAAAACAGTCCACTGAGAACTAAGTGGAGCCTACCAAGGATATCAATTTTTATAAATAATTACTGTAGAAATTATTTATAAAACAATCTAGGAATATTGATCGCTGCAAATCAGAGCTTTAAATATTTATAAAAGAATGATCAAACCTGGAGACTAACTCTGGCAACGATTAAAGGTAAGTGTACCTATTGAACAGTAGTATAGCTTAGGCAAGACCAGATACTGAACCCAAAGGAACTAAAAGTATTATTACTCACTTTCTTTTTATTATTCAGCCTTAAAAATAGAGTGAAGATTGCTTTAAACTAAATTGACGACAACTAAACTAAGGACACAAAGACAAGAAAACGAACTGGAAAATAACTTTGAAGAAAAACTCAGTTGATTTCGACGATACCTTCGGGAAGAATCCACCTAGACTTCACTTATTATCTAACCCTA
The DNA here is from genome assembly GCA_005393395.2 of Gossypium australe. Classification (NCBI taxonomy): domain Eukaryota; kingdom Viridiplantae; phylum Streptophyta; class Magnoliopsida; order Malvales; family Malvaceae; genus Gossypium; species Gossypium australe. Next base: position 35,898,439 of record CM016620.1, read on the forward strand.
AATTATATGATTTCTTTACTTAGCTTGATCCATGAGACTCTCTAACCTATATTAAACCCTCTCTCGAGGCGAATAACGTCTAACCCTAGGATAATTAGTGGAACTCTTGTTCGCTTATAATAACCCCCTAGGATAGCAGTAAATCGATCAATGGACTCCCATATTAGGTTTCACCCTAATCCGGCAAAATCTCGTAACCCTATCTCTAGGCGTTCGATTAACTCCGCTTAACTATGTTAGATCTCCTCTTAGGCAGGGTCTATTCCTCCTCCACCTAAGCACATTAAATTTGGATTAAGCAACATAATTAAGAACAAACTAAGTAATTTATCATATAACTTAAAAATCAAATAACAAAATCCATCTAAGTTTCATCCCCTTCAGGTATTTGAGGGGTTTAGTTCTTAATGAATAAAGAAATTATCGTAAGAGAAAAGATAAAACAAAACATAAGAAAACCCTAAAACCCCCTGAAGGAATTGAAGGAGAATTCCGCCGTCTTGAGTATAACTCTGGCTTCTTGGGATGGATCAACTGGCTATCCTCGCGTTATTCTCTAACTTTGACCTTCTCGGCTTGGCTCCTTGGCCTAGCTTTCGCTCTCTTTCAAAAGTGGTACTTGAGGGATATTTATAGGCTCTTGGAGTGCAATTCTTTCTCCCTAAGTATCCTTTTCCGACTGAAATCGCTCTTTCCAGCAATAGAGGCACGGCCATGGCACACGCCCGTGTGGATCGAGACCTGACCGTGTTCGGATTTCTAACTTGAGCCACGACCGTGTGTGACAGAGTTGAGGCCGTGCTCTATGTGTTCGTCAAGGCACGGTCGTGTGTGCTTTGGGCCAGGCCGTGTAAATTTCGTGCTAAGGCCCATTTGCTCCGTTTTAGGCCCGTTTTGTGTTCTTTTCATCCTCGGGTGCTTTCCTGGGTATAAGACATGAAAAGAAAGGATTAAAAGCACCTTTTTATATAAAACAAGAAATAAATCATCCAAAAGCATATTAAATATGGGATTAAAATATGTTACTTTTACGGTTTATCAAATACCCCCACACTTAAGCTTTTGCTTGTCCTCAAGCAAAATTCTCAACTTATAATTAAAACAAACTTTCCATGATCTATAATTCTTATCAACAATGACTTATCCTAATTCATAGAGAATTCATACATGGATAATTTGATTCAAAGCGTCCTAAAGATTTAAACGAAATAAGTCATAATTTTGTACCTCGAAAACATAGGTGTCTTCCCTCTTTTAAATAACTACCTTTTTAATTCAAAACCGACAAGGATTGATATCCTCACTTAGGATTCACTCAAATCACTCTACAGTGTTTAAGGTTCAGAAAAAGATCGCTCATAAGTCGAACCTGAAAAGTTAATCCCATAGGCTTGCCTGAAAATCAAATCTCCACCACTGTAATATGAGATGACAAACAGATCAAAAGGTCTTTATTAGGGTTTTAATGGGGCTAGGGTAAAAGGTGTGGTCATAGGCTGAAATTAGAGGGTTAGAATCGAGATAGATTTGACAAGTACCTACCTAATTTTTTTTAAGAGCAAACTAATAATACATGATAAATTTAACTATCAGAATAATAAAATTTGGTAACCGATCAAATCAAGTCTCGATTAAGGGGTAGTCAAAAGAAATGGGGATAACAAATACAAGGGCTTTGGGTTAATATTAGTAGGTAAATCAATAAAAAAGGGTATGTTAGGATCAACGGGGTTCACTAGGGGTTAATTGTAAAGGTGGACTATTTAGTGGAATTAGTGGGTTAAAACCTAGGTGCCTTTATCATCTCTATATATCAAATCATAATGTGGTCTCGACATGTAAAAACGAGGCAAGTTCTAGAATAACAGTTCATGGTTGACACACTCATAATCAAAAAATGAGCACGAAAAAGAATGTATGCTCCATAAGGTTCAAATACTCACAAAAATTATTGGTGTTTTGATATCATCCTTATGAATTTTAAATTTCAAGGTAGTATTTAAATAGCAAAAGTTTTATTTCCTGAAAAACAGACTTATCATGCTTGATTCTCTAGTATTCCTTAAATTAAACATCAATGTATAATTAACTATGACTTATTCTAAAACATGTCAATTATCATCACAAATCATCAGAAATTTCATCCTAATTAGTAATATGACAACTTTGCATAAAAACAAGACTAAATTAGGGATTTGGGAATAGCGAAAAAATTAGGAACTTTTATTCCACTTTTACCCTCAGGGTTTTGAGAATAATGCAAAAAATTAGGTCCTTTTACCCCCTCACTTAAGATGTGCATTGTCCTCAATGTACAAAGATAGATAATGACAATTAGTGATCAATCGAAAGATAGGAGGGAAAAGTGTTACTTCCTGGATTTTCTAACGAGATCCTTGAGGATGTGGACAGTATGTGGCATCAGGTGACTTTTTGCATTTCGCCTAATTGTGCTTTTGTGTAGGTGGAATAAATGATTTATTCTGCAAAGTCACTTGTTAATGATCTTTTCGATGAAAGAGGTATGTTGTTAGGGATGCTTGAATGATTAAATAGCCAATGATAAAAATTTATAATAATAATAAAAGTTCAAATTTAAACAACATAAAATAAAGTCTTAAAAATGAAGAAAATAAAACAAATTAAATGGACTCAGAGGTTCTCATCCATGGTTGGGTCCGGTGGTGGTGCTGATGATGAAATGTTGAGGTGTTCGCATATTTGTTGGACCGTCACCTCTAATCCGTCTAAACATCGAGCGTTTTCAGCAAAATGCATCTCGAACCAATCAAGTCGAGCAGAGATATCTGCGAATGATGTTGCCACTCAGTATGGATGCTGGCTTGGATTCGTTGCCTCCTCTGATGGTGGTGGGACATCATCAGGAATGTCCTTGTCCTCTTCCTCGTTGATTTGTGTCTTTAGTTTGTACTGCGGAGGATCGATCCCTCGACGTTGTTTTATCATCCTCATATGTAGCATGGTTTGGATGCCTTGGGGAACCATGTTGCCCATCAGTGTGAGGGAGGTGATCTGCTCGTCGGTGTTGAGGAGGTTGAAGTGTCGAGCTAACCTCGTAATGTATGGTCCCATTGACAAGATTCCCTTCCTATGTTGCTCTGTCTGGTGTTGAATCGCACATGCGATAAAATATGCTAAATCGAAGACATGTCCTTCAGACATGCAAGATAGGAAGTAGGCGTCTTGCTTGTTTACGACGCCCGTGCTCTCTTTGCGACCTGTGATGGTTTGTGCGAGAATAGCGTGAATATACCTTAGGGTGGGGTGTAGTGCCATCGCCTTAGAGCGACTGGGGTCGTAGTCGGTTGTAGTTGGGTGTAGGGTGCGCCAGCATTCGATCGGAGTGCGGTGGAGCTCACGGTTTAATCCAGCAGGTGGGTATTCTGCTATGAACTTTGGTGTGTAAAGTCCGAGAGCCGTGCCGAATTGAGGTACACTTAATCGACGCACTGAGCCCCCTAGACGGAATTGAATAGCACCTGGGTCGTTGAACTGAGTTGTCACTGCTTGCAAAATGAAGGTGGTGCAGAACTCTAATGTAAGCTCCATATACGTGGGTTCGTCAATTTTGAAGAAGTTCTCCCATAGTTCGGTTGAGAGAAGTGCTTTAATGTCAGTTTCGAGCCCAACTTGTCGCATTGTATTCTAGTCGATGCGTCGACTGGTGCCTATGGGTCTTCCCCGGTTTGCTTTGTACTTTTCATCTTGTGTTCTTGGGGGAACCGGAGAAATGAGTGTCGAGTTTCGGTGGAGGCACTTGCTGACGATGATCCGGGCCCTTTCTTTTCTTGCTTGGGACGGATCGTTTGGCTCGTGACGACGACATGGTACCTGAAAAAAATCATCAGAAAATAACAGGAACAATGACCAATGTATCTCATACCAATTTCATTCGATATCAAGAAAATTGGTAGATTTTATGTCTACGGATGGAATCAATCAGCAACCAAAAGCAATTTATTCATGAATGTTGTGAGCATATTCACTAACTAAAAATCAGGGTTAATTCTAAACAAAATGAAAAATAAAGTTGTAATAAAAGATTATGGGGACCTAAATAAAAATAAATCATGCTTTTCAAAACTAAATTCTAACAAAGTCTGAAAATAAATACAAATGCCATCAAAGATTTTGTTAAGAAAATAAAACCAGGGGTGGAGGAGATGATTGGCACGGGTGGAGCACGGCGGTGGCTTGGGGTTCTGTAGCGCGAACACAGGTTGTGGTGCAGCCGTGCGGAAGGTTTTAGTTTGTTTTTGGAAGAAAAAGGTGAGGAGAGGTGGTTTTAATGGAAGGGGGTGAGTGTTTGGCCGGTTTTGGGAGGAGGGGGTTTAAATCTAATTTAGGGTTTGTTTTTAGGGAAGATGACGGTTAGATTCTATTTATGGGGGAGGGGGCACGGTCTGTTGACACGGCCGTGTCAATTTGAAATCGCCCGTGTTTTTCGCGTTTTTCAGGTTTGGGCGCGTTCAGGTTCAGTGGCATGCCCGTGTGTCTATTTGGCACGCCCGTGCTTGATAAAGCAAAACTGTTGGCACGGTGAGGTCACACGGGCGTGTCTTCCCGTGTTCGACAAGTCAGTAGCTTCGCACGGTTTGAAGGCACGGGCGTGGTTTGCCCATGGTGTGGAAGTCAGTTGCCTCGCACGGTTGAGAGGCACGGGCGTGTTCTGGTATCACGACCCGTGTTGTCGATAGACATTTTTCCCTATTTGGGCACGGCTCTTGGCACGCTCGTAGATCGCCCCCCTGTTTTGTACACGGCCATTGGCACGCCCGTGTTCAAGGCCGTGTTAAAAATCCTGCATTTTCTTGTTAGACTATTTTAGTGCGGTGTTAGAAAAATAAAAACTATGTTAGTATGTTAGTGCTCTGGTTACCTCCTGAGAAGCGCTCGTTTATAGTCTTAAGCTAGAGTCTCCCTATTTTTGGTTCTAAAGGACGGCTCATGGAGCATAAGCTCTTTTCTCATACCTCCAAAATCTGTACCATTATAAATTTTAAGTCGGTGACCATTTACCTTGAATGTACCTTTAGTGGGATGAGTTACCTCGATGGTGCCATATGGAAATATTGTTTTGATCATGAATGGTCCTGACCATCTTGATTTTAACTTTCCCGGGAATAGTTTAAGCCTTGAGTTGTACAGTAGGACTAAGTCTCCTACTTCAAATTGCCTTGATCTCTTGAGACGAGCATCGTGGCGTTGCTTTGTTGCTTCCTTGTACAATTTTGAGTTCTCATAGGCTTCCGTTCTCCATTCGTCCAGCTTGTTCATCTGCATCATTCTCCTCTTTCCTGAAATTTTGAGATCAGTATTCAAAAATTTTATTGCCCAAAAAGCTTTGTGTTCTAATTCAAACGGTAAATGAAAGCTTTTCCCGTATACAAGCTTGTATGGGGATGTCCCTAAAGGTGTTTTAAATGTTGTTCTATAGGCCCATAACGTATCATCTACTTTTAATGCCCAGTCTTTTCTATTTGATTCAACAGTTTTTTCTAGAATGCGCTTAAGTTCTCGGTTTGCCACCTCAACTTGCCCACTGGTTTGAGGATGATATGAGGTTATTGTTCTGTGATATACTCCATATTTTTTTAAAACTTTTTCAAATTGGGTATTGCAGAAGTGCGTACCCCTATCGCTAATGATGGCTCTCGGTGTGCCAAATCGAGAAAAGAGTTTCTTGAGAAACTTGACTACTACCCTAGCATCATTGGTAGGTAAAGCTTCCGCTTCTACCCATTTTAACATGTAATCAACTGCCACTAGGATGTACTTGTTTCCAAATGAATTAGGGAATGGTCCCATGAAATCAATACCCCATACGTCAAATATTTCACATGATAACATATATGTTTGAGGCATTTCATCTCGTTTAGAAATGTTACCTATTCGTTGGCATCTATCACACGAGGTAACATACCTGTTGGCATCTTTAAATAGAGTGGGCCAATAAAAACCTGATTCGAGTATCTTGTGTGCTGTCTTAATACTGCTGTAGTGTCCTCCTGATGGTCCTGAATGACAATGCTCCAAGATCTTGTTTGCTTCTGTCTTTGTAACACATTTTCAAATTACCTGATCTGCACAAATGCGGAAAAAAAAGGGATCTTCCCAAAAATAATTTTTCACATCAGCAAAGAATCGCTTCTTTTGGTGGTGTGTTAATTTTCTTGGTAAGATGTTAGCTGCTAAATAATTTGCAATATTTGCAAACCATGGTACCTCAGAATGTGTTATAGAAAAGAGTTGTTCTTTGGGAAACGAATTATTTATTCCACCTTCATCGAGCTCTTTGGTGTGTGGATTTTCAAGTCTAGAAAGGTGATCCGCTGCAAGATTTTCAGCTCCCTTCTTATCTTGTATTTCCAAGTCGAATTCTTGTAAGAGGAATATTCATCGTATGAGTCTGGGTTTAGCATCAGGTTTGTTTAAAAGATAACGAAGAGCTGAATGGTCAGTGTAAATGACAACTTCGGACAATATTAGATATTGTCTAAATTTATTAAAAGCAAAAACTACAGCTAGCAATTCTTTCTTTGTGGTGGTGTAGTTTTCTTGTGCGGGTGTTAGTGTTCTACTAGCGTAGTAAACTGGCTGAAAATGCTTGTCTCTTCGTTGTCCCAAAACTGCACCTACTGCAAAATCACTTGCATCACACATTAGTTCAAAGGGTAAGTTCCAATCAGGTACAATTATAATCGATGCATTTATTAATTTATCCTTAAGGATATTAAATGCATCTAAACATTCATGATTGAAATCAAAAGAAACACCTTTTTCTAGTAATTTTGTCAAAGGCTTAGCTATTTTAGAAAAATCTTTAATAAATCTTCTATAGAACCCTGCATGTCCTAAAAAGCTTCTAATAGCCTTAACAGAACTAGGGGGAGGTAGTTTTTTTATGGCTTCAACCTTTGCTTTATCTACCTCGATCCCTTTACTAGAAATCTTATGTCCTAACACAATCCCTTCTCTTACCATAAAGTGACATTTTTCCCAGTTTAAAACAGGGTTTGTTTCCTCATATCTCATTAGAACTCGTTTTAAATTTTTAAGGCAAAGATGGAAAGAATTACCGAATACCGAGAAATCATCCATGAATACCTCCATGATGTCTTCCACGAGTTCATCAAAGATTGCCAACATGCAACGCTGAAAAGTAGCTGTGTATTACATAATCCAAAAGGCATTCTACAATAAGCAAACGTACCGTATGGGCATGTGAATGTCGTCTTTTCTTGATCTTCAGGAGCTATGGGGATTTGGAAGTAACCGGATAGTCCGAGTACATATGCCCGGATAATCTTTCTAACATTTTATCTATGAAGGGTAGAGGGAAGTGATCTTTTCTGGTGGCATCATTCAACTTTCTATAGTCTATACAGACTTTCCAACCCGTGACTGTTCTTGTGGGAATCAACTCATTTTTTTCATTGGGCACTACCGTCATTCCTCCTTTCTTTGGAACTACCTGCACAGGACTTACCCAAGTGCTGTCAGAGATAGGATAAATTATTCCTGCATCTAGGAGTTTAATGACCTCAGCTTTGACCACTTCTTTCATGTTAGGATTTAACCGTCTCTGGGGTTGCACACACGGCTTGTATTCTTCTTCCATTAAAATTTTGTGGGTGCAGAACGCGGGGTTTATTCCCTTGATGTCAGAAATTTTCCAAGCTATGGCTTTTTTGTGCTCTTTTAGTACCTTTATCAGCTCCTTTTTTTCCTTAGGTTCTAGTTCTGCAGAGATGATTACTGGTAATGTAAAATTGTCTCCGAGGAATGCGTATTCTAAGCGTTTTGGTAACTGTTTCAATTCCAATTTGGGTGGCTCTTCGATTGAGGGTTTCTGTTTTATTTCGTCATCATTGTCAATGCTTTCTTCTTTCATTTGTTTGGATGACGATGTATTCAGATTCAGCTCATCATCTTCATCTTCTCCCCCCTCTTCTTGAGTTAGGCACAGTTCCATCGTGTCGTCATGTATGATTTCCTGTAATGAATTTTGAATGATATGATCAGTAGTATCAACAAAATAACAGGAATCATCTTGCTCTTTAGAATATCGCAAGGCATCATAAATTTGAAAAATGATTTCTTCATCTCCTGTCCTTAGTGCGAGTTTACCATCTCCTACATCAATAACAGCTCTAGCAGTGGCTAAAAAAGGATGCCCTAAGATTAAGGGAACATTAATGTCTTCATCCATGTCTAATACAACGAAATCAACAGGGAAAATAAATTTATCAATTTTTACCAAAACATCTTCGATGACTCCTCTAGGATATTTAATAAATTTGTCTGCTAACTAAATACTCATCCTAGTGGGTGCTGGTTCCCCAAGATCTAGTTGTTTAAACATTTTATAAGGCATTAAATTTATACTAGCGCCTAGATCAGCTAATGCTTTCTTAATATTCAATCTACCAATTAAACAAGGGATAGTAAAACTTCCTAGGTCTTTCAACTTGGTTGGTAGCTTATTTTGGAGGATGGCTGAGCACTCTTCATTAAGTTCCACCGTTGACACCTCTTCAAGTTTTCGTTTATTCGTCAGGATTTCCTTTAAGAATTTTGCGTACTTTGGCATCTGTGAAATAGCTTCAACAAAAGGTAAGTTGATATGTATTTGTTTAAAAAGTTCAAGAAACTTACCGTATTGTGCATCAATTCGCTCTTTCTTTAACTTTGATGGATATGGGATTGGTGGTTTGTTCTCATTGCGTAATGGAGTCACATCCTCAATTCCCTTATTACTTGTTTTATTTTCGTTTGGGGTTTGTTTCTTCAGTTCACCTAATTCCTTTCCACTTCTTAGTGTGACTGCTTTTACCTGTTCTGTCCCTTTAGGAAAATTTTCTGCACGTGTTTCACAGATCATCTTAGTAAGCGTTCCAACTGTCTTAGTGAGTTCCCCAAATGACTCAGTAAAATTTTCAATTAATGCTTGTTGATCTTTAAGGGTTCTCTCGATATCTTGTAGGCGTTTTTCTATGTTTGCCGATTCCTTCTCGTGTATTGGTTTCTTCTCTTGTGGATAGGGCTGATGTTGGAAACTTTGAGGAGGTTGTTGCCTTTGATTTCCTTGGTTTCCTTGTCCTCCCCACAAAAAATTTGGGTAGTTTCTCCAACCTGGATTGTAAGTATTACTATAAGGATTGTTATTAGATCGAAAATTATTACCTATATAGTTCATCTATTCATCTTCTACTCTCGGTTGGTAGGGTGGGTACTCAGGATTCGCCACAGTTCCACTTGTGTCGTACTGCATGACTGGATGTACCTGTGAAGAACATAAATTATCAAGCTTTTTATTCATCATCTCTAGCTGTGTTGATAGCATGGTCATGGCATCGATGTTGAAAACTCCTGCCGATTTTGTCGGTTTGGTCCTTGAAGCTTGCCACTGATAATTGTTTAATGATATCTCCTCAATGAACTTATAGGCTGCTTCTGGAGTTTTGTTGTTTAGCGTTCCACTGGCGGCTGAATCTATCAGTTGTCTCATTGAGGGGTTTACACCGTTATAAAAGGTTTGGACTTGTAGCCACAAGGGTAGACCATGGTGTGGGCACCTCCTCAAGAGATCTTTGAATCTCTCCCATGCGTCGTATAGCTTCTCTATATCCATCTGTACAAAAGAAGAGATATCATTCTGTAATTTGGCCGTTTTGGCCGGTGGAAAATATTTCATCAAAAACTTTTCGGTCATCTGATCCCATGTAGTGATTGACCCTCGTTGTAACGAGTTTAACCACTGTTTGGCTTTATTTCTCAATGAAAAAGGGAATAACCGAAGACGTATGGCATCATTAGAAATGCCATTTATTTTGAAGGTATCACAGAACTTTAAAAAGTTAGCTATGTGCGTGTTTGGATATTCGTCCTGCAAACCATCAAATTGAACAAACTGTTGAATCATTTGTATTGTGTTAGGCTTTAATTCAAAATTGTTAGTAGATATAGTAGGCCTAACAATACTAGATTCTACTCCTGTTAAATGTGGTTTAGCATAATCGAACATTGTGCGTGGAGCATTGTTTTCCCCCACATCGCGTGGTTGTGGGTTGTTTTCGTCCATCCCTTCAGTAGGATTGGATCTATCTTATTCCTCTCTCTCTGTGTAATCTAGGGCTCGCCTGGTTTCTCGACGATTCCTACGGGCGGTAGCTTCGATTTCGTTGTCGAATATCAAAGGTCCTCTCGGGTTCCTTCTAGTCATAAACTAGAGGTACTTGCTGGAAAGAAAGAAAGAAAATTTCAGCAAACAGAAAAACAAAAATAGAAACGAAAAGAAAAATAAATTGCAAAAAATAAAAATTAGGGCTAAAGTAATAAAAATAGAGTTTTCTTAATATTTTAGTTCCCCGGCAACGGCGCCAAAAACTTGATTGCTGTAAATCAGAGCTTTAAATATTTATAAAAGAATGATCAAACCTGGAGACTAACTCTGACAACGATTAAAGGCAAGTGTACCTATCGAACAGTAGTATAGCTTAGGCAAGACTGGATATCGAACCCAAAGGAACTAAAAGTATTAATACTCACTTTCTTTTTATTATTCAGCCTTAAAAATAGAGTGAAGATTGCTTTTAAACTAAATTGACGACAACTAAACTAAGGACACAAAGAGAAGAAGACGAACTGGAAAATAACTTTGAAGAAAAACTCAGTTGATTTCGACGATACCTTCGGGAAGAATCCACCTAGACTTCACTTATTATCTAACCCTAAATTATATGATTTCTTTACTTAGCTTGATCCGTGAGACTCCCTAACCTATATTAAACCCTCTCTCGAGGCAAATAACGTTTAACCCTAGGATAATTAGTGGAACTCTCGTTCGCTTATAATAACCCCCTAGGATAGAAGTAAATCGATCAATGGACTCCCATATTAGGTTTCACCCTAATTCGGCAAAATCTCGTAACCCTATCTCTAGGTGTTCGATCAACTCCGCTTAATTATGTTAGATCTCCTATTAGGCAGGGTCTATTCCTCCTCCACCTAAGCACATTAAATTTGGATTAAGCAACATAATTAAGAACAAACTAAGTAATTTATCATATAACTTAAAAATCAAATAACAAAATCCATCTAAGTTTCATCCCCTTCAGGTATCTGAGGGGTTTAGTTCATAGTGAATAAAGAAATCATCGCAAGAGAAAAGATAAAACAAAACATAAGAAAACCCTAAAACCCCCTGAAGGAATTGAAGGAGAATTCCGCCGTCTTAAGTATAACTCTGGCTTCTTGGGATGGATCAACTGGCTATCCTCGCGTTATTCTCTAACTTTGACCTTCTCGGCTTGGCTCCTTGGCCTAGCTTTCGCTCTCTTTCAAAAGTGGTACTTGGGGGATATTTATAGGCTCTTGGAGTGCGATTCTTTCTCCCTAAGTATCCTTTTCCGACTGAAATCGCTCTTTCCAGCGATAGAGGCACGGCCATGGCACACGCCCGTGTGGATCGAGACCTGACTGTGTTCGGATTTCTAACTTGAGGCACGGCCGTGTGTAACGGAGTTGAGGCCGTGCCTCGACGAACAAAAAAAAAACTTTGGATTTCTAACTTGAGGCACGGCCGTGTGTAACGGAGTTGAGGCCGTGTGTGCTTTGGGCCAGGCCGTGTAAATTTCGTGCTAAGGCCCATTTGCTCCGTTTTAGGCTCGTTTTGTGTTCTTTTCATCCTTGGGTGCTTTCTTGGGTATAAGACATGAAAAGAAAGGATTAAAAGCTCCTTTTTATATAAAACAAGGAATAAATCATCCAAAAGCTTAGTAAATGTGGGATTAAAATATGTTACTTTTACGGTTTATCAAATATAAAAGATGATGAGAGAATAGAAAAAAAAACTTTGTTTCTATGTTTTTGGGTGTGTCATAAAAATGAAATTCACTCCTATTTATAGGAGGTCTCATGTCTCTTTATAGAGACATAACTTCCCAAATGGATAGTCATATCTTTAGCGATAAACATAATTATTTAATAGATATCTACTTGAATAATTATGACTATTTGTTAATAATCAAGTGACATAACTTTTGAATTTAAGAGGCATAACTCATCATTATAAATAATGACAACTTTTAGTTAATAACCAAGTGATATAACTTTTGATTACTTGTAACTTTTCATTTGCAACTATTGGAGCACTATATATATTTTGAAAATGTTCCAACAAAAAGAAACACTAATTGATGTTGTGAAGTTTCATTGGACTATAAAGCTCGAGTAAAAAAATATATAAGCCACTACATTTAAAAGGATATAAACTGAACTAAAGTTTGCAATTCAATGAATTATTGAGGCACTTTTGGACAAATATAAGTGCCCAAAAACGTGCCACACTTGAGAATATTTGATTTATTTGGTTCTTTAATTTTACTAAAAAAATTATTTTAGCTCTCTATTTAATTTTTTATCTTTTTAACTTTTAAATTTGCATTATTTCTCAAATCACCTAAAAATAGATAGAAGAATATTTGTTAACTTTGCTGACGTGGCATACACGTGGATTACCATGTGGATGCCATGTCAGCAAATAATAATTTATTTAAAATTTAGAAAATTCAAAAGAATATTTTAAAAAATATTAAAATTATTTACAAATTATATAAAATATTTTTTAATTTTTGAAAATTTAATTAATTGCTTATGTGCCATACATGTGGACTTCCACATCAATAAAGTTAAGAAACATTATCTTTTTCATCTATTTTGGGTGATTTAACAAATAATGTAAGTTTAAGAGTAAAAAAAAAATAGAAAATTAAATAGAGAGTTAAAATAAAAAAATTTTAATAAAATTTAAAAGCGTCAAAAGGTTTTAAACCCCATTGGCTAGTCCAAACGCTCGAGGTTTATTTAATATTCAATTTTACTCAAAAGAGTAATAGAAATTTAGTTTGATTTCAAAATTCTATAGTTTTATTGGTTTATCTTCCACATAAAATTTCTACCCTCATCTTATTCAAAAAAGAAAAAAAAAAGAAGAAGAAGAAGAAGAAAGTCTACCTCATCCTATTCAAAGTTGTTATGAAATTATTATCTATGACCAACAAGTTTAATCCAATTACGTTATCTAATAATCCATTCTCAAATTTTCAAAGTCAAAACATTTGATTGTTTTAGCAATTTTGCTTCAATTTTCTAAACTTGAATTATTTTGGCAGTTGTTACCTAACAAGAAACACCAGCTAAATAACGCATGGATTTTGGAGGTAATTAATGAAGTTGCTTCAATTCATGGACAGTGTAGTTAGAAAAAGAGCCAGTTTACGTGGTCGGTTAGGTCAGAACCTTTTTCTCATGTTCTCACGCAATCATCCAACAATAATTATCCCCAAGTAACCTAACTGCTTGACTTTTTCACACCACCAATAATTTGTGAACCCATTGCCTTCATTTTTCTGATCTTAACAACTCGTCATATAAAAAAATTTACATGATAAGTCCCAAACTGTATTCAGATTTCAAATTAGTTGTTAAAAGTTGAATCCTTAAAGTATCATTCTCGTATCAATTAAGTTCTTCAATTAATACTACTAGTCATTAGCTTGGGAGTTAAATGTTAATTTGGAGAATATTTAAAATAATTTATCAAATTTTAAACACATATACCTATCGTATAGACAAATCATATATGAAATGTTAAAAAATAGCTTTCCTAAATTTTATTGACATTGTTCTCTTTTATTTAACACATCAGTATTAGAACTATAAAAATTAGATATAAAGCTTACAAATTAAGATATGTCATGTTAGACCATCAAGAACAAAATTAGAAGTGGAAGCGTATCTGAATCCACCGATATGTTGAAAACCTTGAGTATTGTGTTTTTGATATTTCAAATTAGCACTCAAGTATTTAAGAGAAGACATCTCTCTTTTTCGGTATGAGATGTTAGAAAAGTTACATTAAACGCAATTTGGGACTCATAACTCTAATATGTAACTCTTACACATTAATATTAATTTTTATGATAGCAAATAATAGTTTTAAATATGCAAAAGGTCCCTATACTCTTTTAAAATTTAAAATTTAGTCCCTATATTTGGAGGCATTTGGTCCTTATACTTTTTTTATTTGAAAATCTTGGTCTCTTTGTCAATTTTGCCATTAGAATTGTTGATGTGATTGTAATAAAAGGGTAAAATAACATTTTTAGCCTTCAATATGACAATTTCTTATATCAATTTGGTCCTTACTCTTTAAAAGTATCCCAAAAATTAGATGTGGAAGTGTACTTGAATTCATCGATACATTGAAATTCTTAATTTGCTCTTCCAAATTAGTACACAAGTATTTTAGAGGAGGTGACTCTCTATTTTTAGAAAAGTTACGTTATGTGTAATTTAAAGACCATAACCCTCATATGTAACTTTTACACATTAATCTTAATTTCTAACTAGATTATTATCAATTAAAAATTAGTTACTTGAGTATTTGTACATATTTAGCCCATATTTTATTGAATAACAGAATCCAATTAACCTTAACCTTATAAACCACTTTTAATTAAGGCTAACTATAAATCACTTTTAATTAAAGCTAACCTTTAACGATAGTAAAAATAACTTGTAATTATTCTTATTATATATGTGACATCCATATTATTCAACAATCAAATCAAAGCTATTTATATAGTGTAACAGCCCGTTTTCAGTGAAAATGGAATAGTGGTTTCGAAGCCACAAATTCGAGTCATAAAGAAAATTTATTTTAATATTATTGCATGGTCTGCATTATGATAAGAAAGACGTACGAAAATTTTGATAAGAAAATTTTATCGATTTCATGTTTAATTATGGAAAGGACCAAATTGCTTAAAATGCAAAAGTTAAATTAAAGTAGCTATAAGGATTAACTAGCTATGGAATTCAAAACTTGAGGTCCTTATATGGTAATTAAACCATTAAATGAAGTTAGTAGATATTTTTGATGAATCATCAATGGAAAATTAGAAAAAGAAAAGGACTAAATTGGAATATTGAAAAATTAATGGATGTTAATAAATTTAAATAGAACTGTCATATTATTATTATCATCTTCTTCCCCAAAATACATGGAAACCCTAGGAAAGAGAAAGGAAATCAAGCACGCTTAATTGGGTAAGTAATCATGTCCCGTTTTTAGTAATTTTTATATTTTCAAGATTGTAGTAACGTAATTTATCTATTTTGGGGATTAATTTGTAAAGATATCAAAGTATAGAAACTTTTCCATGGATGTAAATGCTGAAATTTTAAAATTTATGATAGAAAATGATAGATAAACAACTCTTACAAAGAGAATTTTAATGAAAATTATGATTTAGGGACTAAATTGAAAAATGGTAAAATCCATGGAAAAATTTTGATTTTTTTGAAATTCATGGGCTATTATTAAAACATGTAAAAATCGGTTGGGCTTGGAATAAGGATTAAATTGCATGAATTTTATTTTCCGAGCCTAGGGACAAAATTATCATTTATTAAAAGTATAGGGGCAAAATGGTAATTTTACCTAGGAAGTGAATTGAGTTCAATTGAGTATGAAATGGACTAAATTGATGTTAAATTCATTTATATAGATCCGGAAAGATCAAATAAAGAGTTAGATCGAGAAAAAGAAAAGGTGACGGATTAGTAGATTTTCATAAACGAACAACTGTCGAGGTAAGTTCGTGTAACTAAATTATGTTTAATTTTATGCTTGAATTGAGTGTGATATGTGTTTATATGAATTATGGAAATGTTAAAAGTGCATGAAATAATCACATGACCAATAATGTTCGAAAAATGTTAAGTTTCGTTTGATTAATGAATTTTGATGGATACATGATTTCCATATTGAATTCGGTCCTGCATATGTCGCGGACAGAATATAGCTCAGATGAGCAATCCTGTTATAAGCCCTCTCGATCATCTTATTATATAGTTCCTGTGAGCATCCTGATCGATAGTGATCCTGCATGTGTTAAGCACTATCGCAGCTCTTATGTGAGCATCCTGTTACACGATTCGATCGATTGTGATCCAACATTTATTGCAGACACAAACTCAGCTCTTCGTGAGTGTCCTGATATAGGCTCTTATTAGCTTCTTGACATGGCTCTCTCGAACTCCCTGTTATGCTATCTAGAGCTCCCTGATAATAACTCTTCGGAGTTACCTGTTAGGCTCAATGAGCTTCCTGTTATAGACTCTTATGAGTTTCCTGATATAGCTCGGATAAGCTTTCTGTTACATGGCTCATATGAGCATCCTGATATATAGCTTGATAATGTGCTTCCTAATTATGTGCCCTTATGGGCACCCCTGAACATGAGTTGATGGATTATTGATTTGTATACCTCAAGTGTACTATCCGAGTATCCATCGATATTTCAATGATTAAACGGATAAAACTTCTGTTACAAGAAAACATGAGATTAATATGATTTATTTTTTGAATATCCCTGAAATACTCAGAAATTATTATACGATGAGCTCATCTCTGTTATCTTGATATACATATGAGTCATATGACTAACTTGTTTGATGAGAGCTTGTGTTTAATTAAATGTTTAATTAAATGAGCATGATTGGTAAGTTAAATTCTTGCTATACGAACTTACTAAGCATAAAATGCTTACTCTATTTTATTTTCCTCTGTTTTATAGTGCTCTGAAGCTCGAAAAGGTTGGGAATCGGTTGGAGTATCATCACACTATCCTTTAGCCTGTTTTGGTACAAATAGCAAACTTATTTAGTATAATGACATGTATAAGCTAAATTAAAATAAATGATGAAATATTTTGGTTGTATCTAGCCATTGGAATGGCTGGTGTAAATTGTATTTTGATGTAATCATAAAAGTCCATATCATGTTGAGATGTGTTGAAATGGTTAAATGGTAAAAGTCATATAAACCAAAAGATGAATGAAATTGAGTTAATAATAGGTAAAACTTGCAAACAAACATAAATGCAATTGTGGTAAGTTAAACATTTGAATATATATGTGTTAATATAACATACATACTACTTGTATTTGGCTTGTATTATAAGTGTCAATTTGGTTTGGAAATTTGTTGGGGTGTTGATGTAGGTGCAAGGTGAAAAGGGTAAGAAATAAGGATTGGAAAATGGCCTTATTTTGTCCACACGGGCAGGCACACGGGCATGTGTTTCAACCGTGTGTGACACATGACCATATGTACGGGCGTGTTGTTTAGCCGTGTGTCCCCTGCATCTTAAAAATTGAGAAACAGAATGCTCAGAATTGAGCACACGACGTGTGTCTTAGCCGTGTGAGACCCACGGACGTGTGTCTCAGCCGTGTGAGACACACGGCCGAGCACATGGGCATGTGTCTTAGTCGTGTAGTCCCTGTACTTAATTTTCAAAAATTAAATTGTCCACACACGGGTATGTGGCTGACCGTGTGACCCAAGTCAGAGAGTTACACGGGTAAGGGCACGGGCTGAGACACGACTGTGTGCCTCACATCGAATGCCCACACAGCTTGGGACACGAGAGTGTCATTGGCTGTGTACTCCACACGGGCGTGTGTGCCTCCACCTAGGAAAAATTTTGAGATTTCACGAAAAATTTTCTGTGATCTCAATTTTGTCTCGACTCGATTCTAATATGTATTTTGGGCCTCAAGGACCCATAGAAGGGACATTATGATTGATTGTGATTGATTTTCAAAAATGAATAGCAAATGACATAAACTAATTGTAATTGAACTGTAAACTTTGGTAATGCTCAGTAACCCTGTTCCGGCGACAAATGCGGGTTAGAGGTGTTACATTTATTAGTATCAGAGCTACAATTTAGTCGATTCTCGGACTGACGTAGCAAGTACGAGTTTAGCTATACATGCCGTTATATAATTTGTGATAGTATGATATCTCCTGACCATTTCAAAAATGTTTTTCATATAGTAATGTCATCCAACCAAGTTAGAGTTGAATCAGAGGAAGCTGAGAGCACTACTCAAGCTTCAATTCAAAGAGCTGTAACTACTACTAGTAGAAGGCCCGTATCTGGGGTCCGAGGTGAGGAGGAAAAAGAAGCATTCTTCCAAATGATGAATGAGTGGTTCATAAAATTCATAAGAACAAATCCTACTGTACAACAACCTCCCCCTTTTGCTCCTCAACCGGTTCCTGACATGCCACAAGGTGTTGAACCTGTTAGAATTGGTAAGCATCCGGTAGATAAAATCCGTAAATATAGAGCCGAAGAATTTAGGGCTACTGTCGAAGATGATCTGGAAAAGGCTGAATTTTGATTAGAGAAACAATCAGGGTTTTGGATGAATTATCATGAACACCAGCTGAGTGGCTAAAATGTGTTGTATCACTGTTGCAAGACACAGCTTATCAGTGGTGGAATACTTTGATTTTTGTTGTGCCAAGGGAAAATGTTACATGGGAGTTTTTCCAAACAGAATTCAGAAAGAAGTATATTAGCTAGAGATTTTTGGATTAGAAAAAGAAAGAATTTCTAGAGTTTAAACAAGAAAATATGACAGTATCTGAATACGAGCGGGAATTCATTCAGTTAAGCAAGTATGCCAGAGAATGGGTTCCAACTGAGGCTGATATGTGCAAACCTTTTGAAGAAGGATTAAATGAAAACATCAAGCTATTAATAAGAATTCTTAAATTAAGGAAATTTGTAGTACTGGCTGATCGGGCACACAAAGCTGAAGAATTAAGCAAAGAGAAGAGACAAGCAGATAGAGAAGCCCAGATTTCTAGTAAGAGATTTAAGGTGGAAGTCACAAGCATCTACTTCAAAGAAATCAAAGAAATACCATGATCATTCTACTACATTTATAGGGTATTTTGGTAAAGAACGAGGCTTTCAACGCTCTAATCTGAGATCTCCGTCTCCATCTATAACGAGTGTTGGAAGTGTTGGTAACTCTGAACCTAGATGCAAACATTGCAACAAATTTTATTTTGGTGAGTGCTGTATGAGAAGCAGAGCTAGTTATAAATGTGGTTCTCTTGACCATTATCTTAAAAATTGTTCAAAAAGGATTGAAAAAGATATTGTTCAGATTTCAAAACCAAGTAACCCTGGCTCGAGAGGTAGACCACCCTGTCACTCCAAAAATGTTAGTGGTAGCCAAGGTGCAACAAAAGATTCAACAATTAAATCTAAAGCACGAGCACTGGTAAGGACATATGCTATTAGTACAAGAGAAGATGCCTCTGCACCAGACGTCATTACTGGTACATTTTCTCTTCTTGATACTGATATAACTGCTTTGACTGATCTTGGTTTAACACATTCATACATATGCACGGATTTAGTGTCTGTTAAAAACTTATCTGTTGAATCCATTGAATTCGTGGTTAAAGTCTCAAATCCCCTGGGCCAGTTTGTGATGGTAGATAAAATCTGTAAAAACTGTTCGTTAATGGTAAAAGGTTACTGTTTCTTGGCTGATCTGATGTTACTGCCCTTTGATGAATTTGATGTAATTTTGGGAATGGACTGATTAACCCAACATGATGCAGTGGTAAATTGTAAACAGAAATACATTGTGTTAAAATGTCAGAATGGTGAATTGCTCCGGGTTGAATCTAATAAACTGGATGGGTTGTCTAATGTGATTTCAACAATATCAGCACAGAAATGTGTCAAAAAAAGGTATGATTCTTATCTTGCATATGTGTTGGATACTAAAGTATCGGAATCAAAGATTAAGTCAGTACCAGTTGTTTGTGAATTTCCTGATGTATTTTTGGAAGAATTACCTAGATTACTGCCAGTTAGAGAGGTGGAATTTTCTATAGATCTTGTTCCTAGAACAATTCCAATATCAATAGCACCTTATAAAATGGCCCCAACAGAATTAAAAGAGTTGAAAGCACAGTTGCAAGAACTTACTAACAGAGGATTTGCTCGACCTAGTTTTTCACCTTGGGGTGCACCGATTTTGTTTGTAAAGAAGAAAGATGGATCTTTGAGGTTATGTATTGATTACAGACAGTTCAACAAAGTCACAATAAAGAACAAGTATCCATTGCCTCGAATTGATGACTTGTTTGATAAGCTAAAAGGTGCCACTGTGTTCTCTAAAATAGATCTCCATTTTGGATACTATCAGTTGCTAGTGAAAGACTCGGATGTACCGAAGACAACTTTTAGAACCAGGTACGGGCACTATGAGTTTCTTGTGATGCCGTTTGGCCTGACTAATGCACCTGCAGTATTCATGGATTTAATGAATAGAATTTTTAGACCATATATAGACAGGTTTATGGTGGTGTTTATTGATGATATTTTGATATATTCCCGAGATGAAAATGAGCATGCTGATCATTTGAGAATTGTGCTGCAAACTTTGCGTGAGAAACAACTGTATGCAAAATTCAGTAAGTGTGAATTTTGGCTTTGGGAAGTCGGTTTCCTTGGGCATATAGTGTCTACAGAAGGTATCAGGGTAGATCCGAGTAAAATCTCAGCTATTATTAATTGGAAACCACCAAAAAATGTGTCTAAAGTCAGAAGTTTTCTAGGATTAGCCGATTATTATCAGATATTTGTTAAAGGGTTTTCAATGATAGTTTCTCCGATGACTCGATTGTTGCAAAAAGATGTAAAATTCGAGTGGTCTGATAAATGTGAGCAGAGTTTTGATAGATTAAAAGCCTTGTTGACTGAAGCACCTGTGCTAGTTCAACCTGAGTCGGGTAAAGAATTTTTGTAATTTATAATGATGCATCCTTGAATGGTTTAGGCTGTGTATTGATGCAAAAAGGTAAAGTAATAGCTTATGCTTCTAGATAGCTAAAACCACATGAAAGAAATTACCTGATACATGATTTGGAGTTAGCAGCTATTGTATTTGCATTGAAAATCTGGCGGCATTACTTGTTTGGTGAAAAATGTCACATATTCACTGATCATAAGAGTTTGAAGTATCTGATGTCGCAAAAAAACTTGAATTTGAGATAGCGTTGATGGCTTGAGTTATTAAAAGATTATGATCTGGTTATTGATTATCATCCGGGAAAAGCCAATGTGGTTACTGATGCTCTAAGCAGAAAGTCTTTGTTTGCTTTACGAGTAATGAATACTCGGTTGTCATGGTTAAACAATGGTTCAATCATAGTTGAGTTAAAAGCTAGACCAATATTCTTGCAACAAATCTATGAAGCTCAGAAGAGTGACGATTAATTACAAGCTAGATGGGTATAGTGCGAGTTGGATTCTGATTCAGAATTTCAAATTGGGTCTTATGGTTGTCTGTTATTCAGAGGTAGGATATGTGTACCAAAGAATTTTGAACTTGTATAAAAGATTTTATATGAAGCTCACAATGGTACAATGTCTATTCATCTTGGTATTAACAAGATGTACAATGATTTGAAAAACATGTATTAGTGGCTGGAATGAAACGAGATATTTATGAATTTGTATCTAAATGTTTGATATGTCAGCAAGTAAAAGCTGAACATAAGGCACCTTAGGGATTATTACAGCTAGTTACAATACCAAAATGGAAATGGGAAAGAGTTACCATGGATTTTGTAACCGAATTACCCTTATCTTCGAAAAAGAAAGATGTTATTTGGGTAATCGTTGATCGTCTAACAAAGTCTGCACACTTTATTCCAGTACGTATGGATTTCTCCTTGGATAGATTGGCTGAATTATATGTTTTTGAGATTGTCAGACTGCATGGAGTACCAGTCTTCTTTATCTCCGATAGAGATCCCCAGTTTACATCTCAATTCTGGAATAAGTTGCACGAAGCTTTGGGTACACAGTTCCATTTTAGTATTGCATTTCAACCTTAGACTGACAGTCAATCAGAACGTGTGATACAAATTTTAAAAGATATGCTTCGGTGTTGTGTGTTAGAATTCGAAGGTAACTGGGAAAAGTATTTGCCTTTGGTTGAATTTGCATACAATTATAGTTATCAGTCCAGCATTAAAATGACACCATATGAGGCTCTGTATGGTCGTAAATGTAGAACTCCATTGTATTGGACAGAGCTTAGTGATAAAAAGATACACGGAGTTGACTTAGACCGTGAAATGGAAGAAAAGGTAAAGGTGATTTATGATAATTTAAAAGCAGCCTCTAATCGTCAAAAGTCTTATACAGAAAAGAGATAGAATTTTATGTCAGTGACAAGGTATTCTTGAAAGTATCACCTTGGAAGAAAGTTCTCATGTTTGGCCGTAAAGGAAAAATGAATCCACGGTTCATCGGGCCATATGAGATTATTGAAAGAATCAGACCTGTTGCTTATCGGTTAGCATTACCACCAGAGCTTGACAGAATTCACAAAGATTTTTATGTGTCCATGTTGTGACGGTATCGATTAGATCCTTCACATGTAATTTCTCTAACAGAAGTTGAGATTCAACTTAATATGACTTATAGCGAAGAACCAATCAAAATCCTGGCACATGAAACAAAAGAGTTAAGAAATAAAAAGGTAGCTTTAATAAAAGTTCGCTGGCAACGACATGGTATAGAAGAGGCTACCTAGAAATCAGAGAATACAATGAGAAAGCAATATCCGAACCTTGTTACTGATAAGATTTTCGAGGACGAAATTTTTTTAAAGGGGGAAAGTTGTAACAGCTCGCTTTCAATGAAATCGGAATACTGGTTTCGAAACCACAAATCTGAGTCATAAAGAAAAATTATTTTAATATTATTGCATGGTCTGCATTATGATAGGAAAGACGTATGGAAATTTTGATAAGAGAATTTTATTGATTTCATATTTAATTATGGAAAGAACTAAATTGCATAAAATGCAAAAGTTGAATTCTAGTAGCTATAAGGATTAACTAGCTATGGAATTCAAAACTTGAGGTCTTTATATGGTAATTAGACCATTAAATGGAGTTAGTAGATATTTTTGATGAATCATCCATGGAAAATTAGAAAAAGAAAATGACTAAATTGGAATATTTAAAAATTAATGGATGATAATAAATTTAAATAGAAATATCATATTATTATTATCATCTTCTTCCCCAAAATACATGGAACCCTAGAAAAGAGAAAAGAAATCAAGCAAGCTTAATTGGGTAAGTAATCATGTCCCGTTTTTAGTAATTTTTATTTTTTTGAGATCGTAGTAACTTAATCTATCTATTTTGGGGACTAATTTGTAAAGATATCAACGTATAGAAACTTTTTCATTGATGTAAATGCTAAAATTTTGAAATTTATGATAGAAAATGAAAGGTTGTTGAGAGATAAACAACTTTTACAAAGAGAACTTTGATGAAATTATGATTTAGGGACTAAATTGAAAAATGGTAAAACCCATGGAAAAAATTTGATTTTTGTGAAATTCGTGGGCTATTATTAAATCATGTAAAAATCGGTTAGGCTTGGAATAAGGATTAAATTGCATGAATTTTATTTTCCGAGCCTAGGGAAAAAATTGTCATTTATGAAAAGTATAGGGGCAAAATGGTAATTTTGCCTAGGAAGTGAATTGAGTTCAATTGAATATGAAATGTATTAAATTGATGTTAAATTCATTTATATAGATCTAGAAAGATCAAATAAAGAGTTAGATCGAGGAAAAGAAAAGGTGACGGATTAGTAGATTTTCATAAACGAACAAGCGTCGAGGTAAGTTCGTGTAATTAAATTGTGTTTATTTTTATGCTTGAATTAAGTATGGTATGTGTTTATATGAATTATAGAAATGTTAAAAATGGATGAAATAATCACATGATCAATAATGTTAGGAAAATGTTAAGTTCTGTTTGAGTAATGAAATTCGATGGATACATGATTTCCATATTGAATGCGGTCCTGCATAGGTTGCAGACAAAATATAGCTCAGACGAGCAATCCTGTTATAAGCCCTCTCGAGCATCTTGTTATATATTTCCTTCGAGCATCTTGATCAGTAGTGATCCTGCATGTGTTACGCACTACCACAGCTCTTTTTTGAGCATCCTATTACACGATTCGATCGGTTGTGATCCAACATTTATTGCAGACACAAACGCAGCTCTTCGTGAGCGTCCTGATATAGGCTCTTATTAGCTTCCTGACATGGCTCGCTTCAACTCCCTATTATGCTATCTAGAGCTCCCTGATAATAACCCTTCGTAGTTACCTGTTAGGCACAATGAGCTTCCTGTTATAGACTCTTATGAGTTTCCTGATATAGCCCAGATAAGCTTTCTGTTACATGGCTCATATGAGCATCCTGATATATAGCTTGAGAGTGTGCTTCCTAATTATGTGCCCTTATGGGTACCCCTGAACATGAGTTGACGGATTATTGGTTTGTATACCTCAAGTGTACTATTCGGGTATCCATCGATATTTTAATGATTCAACGGATAAAACTTCTGTTAAAAGAAAACATGAGATTATTATGATTTTTTTTTGAATATCCTTGAAATACTCTGAAATTATTATACGATGAGCTGATCTCTGTTATCTTGATATACATATGAATCTTATGACTAACTTGTTTGATGAGAGCTTATGTTTAGGCAATTGATCAAAAATGTTTGGATGCATGTTATACATGTTTAATTAAATGAGCATGATTGGTAAGTTAAATTCTTGTTATACGAACTTACTAAGCATAAAATGCAACAGTCTGATTTTGGGGCTAGTCGGAACAGTGGTTTCGAGACCGCTAATCTGAGGTTGAGGAAAATTTTTTTTCTATTATTTTATGTGTTATGACATTATTATATGGCTATATGCAAATTTTGGTGCTTTAATTTTATTGATTGTATACTTAATTGTGAAAAAGGACCAAATCGCATTAAGTGTGAAAGTTCTATTTTTCAAGGTAGAGGTGTCTAATAGCCATAGAATATTAAATTAGAGGTCATTAAAGTGCAATTAGGCCAATTGGGGTATGTTGGCCAGCCATAGAGACTAGGGAGACAAGAGCATTAAATGTTGGTCAAATTTGGTGATATAAGGTGATAAAAATGAATAAAATAATATTAGTAAAGGGAAAGCTATCATCTTTTTCATTTCTCTGCCTCTCCTACCAAAATTTACAACAAGTGAAACACCCCAAACCCGGCCCACGAGCCTCGACCAGATCTGGTATGTTCCTAGAGTAAAACGGTTCAAAAACTATTTGTTACTTTGGAAAACTTGGATGTTTTTGAATAAAATTTTACTTTGTGTTGGGTTCGAATTGAAAAGTCTAAGTTTTATTAAAGCTTTAATTTCGTACTTGAAAATCATAAATTAGAAGTATTGCCAAATTTGTGATAAGTTATCAAAACATTTAGAATTTATTTATTTTTGAAAATATTACTTAAACGTTAATTTGATAAAAATTGTGTCATACCGAAATAACTAACATGCATGCATAAAATAGTTCAATCCTACTGGCCTTATTACATCAAAACAAATCCCGAATAAATTCAAAGTACTTAAAATATAAAAAGTCCAAAACGAAATAAATTCTGAGCTGAGCATGGCCACCACTAAGTTCCTGCCAGCCCGGTCCATCTACTGAGCGTCACCTGAAAAATATCCCACAACGGGGTGAGTCAAACAGACTCAGTGTGTATAACCACCTACATTAAGTCCCAACAGTTCATGGCGTAACAAATCATACATGTATATATAACAATTAACTTTAATGATGCAAACCCAAACCCAATCCTAGATACCATCCGCTACACATCACCCGTACCGACCCTCACACCGTGGGGACTACTAAGTCGACCCTCCATCCGCTACACACCATCGAAGGCAGTCGCTGCAGACAACGTGCTCATCGCCCTTATAAATATTGTGGCAGAGCTACCAGATGATAATACGTGACATAAGTCACCACATTCAGATATCGCGGTAAAGACCACCAGATCACTTCCCCTTTTCATATTCACCCATATGCCCCATGTCATACAAATCATGCAAATATCATGCCTTAAGCCTTATTTCACATTCTTATCAATATTCACATATGTGCCATATATTATACTCCCAGTAGGAGTAGGTAAACGTACCTGAGTACTTTGTACCATTGCATGGTACTTTAGCCATATTCTTACACTTTCATATTAACACATTTATTAAACATAACCATAAAATCTATTAAGGTATAGTGTGGGGTACACACCTGATTTACTTAGCGAGTTCACTGAAATCCCGAAAATCCCGATCTAATTCTCTAGATCTCAAGTTCCTACATTCGGCCAACACTAATCATTTTAACTATAGGCCATTCGGCCAAATCATCAAATCCCGAAGGATTAACACAACCAAAATCTTACCTTGCTGCCGATTTGACTACTAATCAAATCCCGAAAACTTTGTGATGGCCCTTCTTGCAATCGGCTAGACACTAAATCACTGAACTAGTTAGTTTCCGGCTTTTGAATAAATAAGAAACATATCCCAATTACTAAATAGGGCCTTGGCTGAATATGCATGTTCACTTACCTTCCAAATCTTAAATCCCGAAGTTGCTATCTGCTAATGAAGATGTCGAAATCTCTGCATAACCCTTGTTAAAATCGGTTTCACCCCAAAACTCATAAAAATGGCCTATGGCCGAATATCACCTATTCTTACCTTGCGATTTTGAAGTCCCGAAAGATCCCTTCCTATAGTCGACAATAGGCCAATCCCGAAGCCTCCTTCCAAGTTTTGGCTAGAAACAATAATAGGATTAGATTTCCTAGTTTCGGCTTAGTCTAGAAGAAAAAGAATGGAAATCAAATGACAATTGGCTCTTACCCTTAATACACCAGTCGACAACCCCCTTGCTTGAAGTCCCAAAGAGTTTCGGCTATCTTTGCTAGATAGTGATTGCTTTGCTTCGGGTTGAGGTCTAATAAACAATCGGCTAGGGGCTAGGAAGATCTTACTTTCGGCTTTTATGAAACTTGTCAGAAGAAGAAGAAGAAAGGTTGAGAGATTCGGCAATGGTGATAAACTTGAAGAAGGAAAAGTGGAAGGAATCGGCTAGGCTACTTGTGTTTTCGGCTTGACCAAAATAAAAGAAAAGAGAGGATTTGCTTAGAGAATTAGGCAGAGACACAAATGAGAAGAAAAGAATCAAATGGCCTTCCTCTCCTCCCTTTTGCCAAAAATAACACTCCTAGATCCCCCCTATTCGGCCAACTCTCCTCTCCCCTATCTCATCCCTTCCTTTTCTCCTATTTTTCCTCTTCTTTATCCCTCAAAATAATCCAAATAAACCTACCATTATCTCCCTACCTTAGCCGAACTTTAAAAGGAGTTAATCCACATCCAAAGCACATCCTTCAAGTCTCCCCATGCCGTCCATCACTGCTTCCCTTGGCTGCAAAATAAAACTCCCCTTTTGCTTCCCTTGTGATTCGAACTCAAGCCCTTCTCCCTTGCTTGTGGCGTCACCTACTAGGCCTTAAGTGGCGCCTTGGAGCCACTTTGCCAAGCCCATTTCCATGTCATATTTTCCCTACTATTTCTCTTAAGGCCTACTCTGCCTAGCTTCCTCTTTTAAACTTAAAATCAAATAATTTTTAAGCTATTCCCCTACACACTAAGGTTCACAAAATTCATAATACACATTCACAACACACATAGGCATGCTATTTCATACAATTTAGTAATAATGCATAAGCCATAATCCGGGATATTACAACAAGAAACAAGGGTTTTGAAGCTCAAACTTGCAGCCAACATATTCTCTAACAAGTAAGTGATTTTAGGGGTCTTTTTTTGATGATTTTTTTTTGGAACCCTCAAACTAAAGCTAAAATTAGAGGACTAAATTGTAATATGGTTGAAAGTTTAGGGACTTTCCACGAGAGAGTTTATATTGATAGCTGAGTCTTTATGGAAGAAAATGAATGTTAGTGTGATAAGAAACAACTTTTGTGAAAGGTGTTGGCATGAAAACACCTAAATAGGACTTGAATGCAAAGACTAAAAATGTGTAATAAATGCATGAAATAGTTAAATCTGTGAGTAGTTGTAAGAGGAATAAATGTTCAGCTAGGCTTGTTTAACGAGAAAATGTGTTGAAAAATGATTTACAAGCCTAGGGGCAAAATCATAATTTTGCCAAAATGTAAGGGTAAAATGGTCATTTTTGCTTAAGTATATATTTTGATGTATTACGATCATAAAATGTTTTAAATTAGTGAATTTTTGTTGTTATAGACCAAGAAGAGCGTGGAATCAACCTTAACCGAGGAAAAGGCAATGTTACAGAATAGACCGTTGATTAACGTGTTTTGCACCGAGGAAAGTTCGTGTAAACGATACATCTTATATACATATGTTGTTAGTTATTGGTGCGTTGTATGATTGGGAACATGTATGATTCAAGGGGATTGAATTTGGTAGGTATTGAATAATTTTCGTATGAAAGACAAAATATATATGTAAATGTGAAATAACATCCGTAGTAATAAATTGTGGGCTGTGTGCGATACCACCTTACTACTTATCCACGATGGGCTATGTGCGATACCATCATTTATATTATTTGGTGGGCTAAGTGCGCTACCACCGTAAATATTCTTGTTGGTGGGTTATGTGCGATACCACCCTGTTAAAGATTGATGGTGGGCTAAGTACGAAACCACTGAATGATTGGTAGTATTATGAACGGTTTATTGGAAAATTATGAAGTGTTGTTTCTTGTGAACATGTGATGATAAGTGCAGGGATGCATGTTAAATAATGTGGGCATTTGGCTTGTGATATGGTTGGAATGTGGTAAGAGATGAAATGAGTAAGCATGATCATAGAATGTGGATTGTTTTTGCTTAGTATGTAATGCTATTTATTGTTTAGCACTTACTATGATGTTATTTGCTTTCATGTAAACTTACTAAGCTTAAAGCTTACTCCCATTTTTCTTTTCCCTTATTTTATAGAGTCGAAGAGCCGGGTCGGGATATGAAGATAATTGGAAGATCACCCACACTATCAACTCCTCTTGGTAGATCTAGACTTAGTGTTTTGAGTATGGTATGTATAGGGGCTAGACTAGGTAATTTGTTTTGTTATTTTGGCCAAGAATGTGTTGGCCCCTTTAAAGGTGAATTCTTTTGTATATAGCCATAGTTGATGGCTCACTATTATATATGAAAAGATGAAGTTATTCATGGAAGTGTATATTGCAAAGCTGAGTTGTTTAGCGATTTGTTAAATGGATTTATGTTGTGTGAGCTAGGGTGGTGAAAAGAGCTTG
Organism: Gossypium australe; assembly: GCA_005393395.2. NCBI lineage: Eukaryota > Viridiplantae > Streptophyta > Magnoliopsida > Malvales > Malvaceae > Gossypium > Gossypium australe. Next base: position 35,927,620 of record CM016620.1, read on the forward strand.
GGAAATAGCCTTGTTCTTGTCCACATGGGTAGGTACACGGGCGTGTGCCTAGGCCGTGTATGACAGATGATTAGTCCCATGGGTGTGTGACCAGGCCATGTGTCCCCTGAATGTTAGTTTTACAAGTCAGTAAGCTTTGTAATAAACACACGGACAAAGACATGACCATGTGTCTCAGCCGTGTGGGAGGCACGACCATAGACATGGGCATGTGCCTAGGCCATGTGAAGTCACCACCTTGAAATTGGAATTTAATTCGACACACGGTCTAAAGACACGGGCGTGTGCATTGACCGTGTGACCATAGTGAGATGATGACGTCACAAATAGAATGCCAAGGTTTTGGCACACGGGCTGAGACACGGTCCAGGGACACGGGCGTGTATCCGGCCGTGTGAAATAAGTCATTGTCGACCACGGGTGAGGGACATGGGCGTGTGTGACCACATGGCTTGCCCAGACGAGCGTGTCCCATTTCACACGGGCGTGTGGCCCCTGTTTAGGTAAAATTTTCTAAGTGTATGGTTTAGTCAGTTCTTAGACTACTGTAACGTGTGTAAGAGTCTAGCTATACATGCCATAAGTGTATACTGATAGTGTGGTGGCTTCTGATAATTTTAAACTTTGTTTTTATATAGAAACTTCCATCCATACAGCGCTTCATACGGTGCCATCCGAATGCTAGCCTGATAGCTGTTGTTGTATGCAAATTCCGCTAAAGGCAAATACTCTTCCCAACTTCCTCTGAAGTCTATCACACAACCTCTCAGCATATCCTCTGACACTTGGATTACTCGTTCAGATTGCCCGTCTGACTGTGGATGAAAAGCCGTAGTGAAATCCAATCTGGTGCCTAAAGCTTGATGTAGCGCTTTCCAAAACCGAGAAGTAAACCTTGGGTCCCTATCTGAAATGATCGATACCGGCACTCCATGCAACCTCACAATTTCCGCCATATATAACTTTGCCAACCTCTGCAAAGAATAATCAACTCGCACTAGGATGAAATGTGCGGACTTTGTCAACCGATCCACTATCACCCATACCGAGTCCTTCTTAGTAGGCGTAAGAGGAAGCCCACTAACGAAGTCCATGGTGATTCTCTCCCACTTCCACTGCGAAATCTTTATTGGTTGAAGCAATCCTGATGGAACTTGGTGTTCAGCTTTGACTTGCTGATACGTCAAACACTTGCCTACAAACTCTGTAACTTCCTGCTTAAGTCCAGGCCACCAAAACTGTTCCCTTAAATCTCTGTACAACTTACTACCTCCAGGATGCATAGCATAGGGGATACTATGTGATTCCTGAAGAATCCTCTGCCTTAACTCCTCATTCTTCGGCATACAGACCTTACCCTTGAAGCACAATACTCCCTCGTCATTAATACCATAATCTTCCAACTCTCCATTCTGTACTTGCCGTAACTTAGTACCTAGATCATCATCAACCAACTGTCCCTCTTTCACTTCATTCAACCATGTCGGCTTAACCTGCAGCTCTGCCAGCAGACTTCCATCATCATACAAGCTCAGATGTGCAAACATAGCCCTCAGATCTGACACTACCTTCCGACTTAGGGCATCCGCCACTACATTTGCCTTGCCCGGATGATACTCTATTTAACAATCATAGTCCTTCAATAATTCAACCCACCTTCGCTGTCTCAGGTTCAACTCCTTCTGAGTCAACAGGTACTTAAGACTTTGTGGTCTGTGTAGATCACTGACTTTTCTCCATAGAGATAGTGCCTCCACACCTTAAGAGCAAAGACCACTGCCGTCAATTCCAAATCATGAGTCGGGTAGTTAACCTCGTGTGGCCTTAATTGCCGAGAAGCATAAGCAACTACCTTCCCGTCTTGCATCAATACGCATCCCAATCCTGTATGAGAAGCGTCACAATACACCACGAAATCATTTCCTGCCTCAGGCTGAATCAAAACCGGAGCTTCAGTCAAGACCCTCTTAAGTTTCTCAAAGCTCTCCTGTTGCTTTTCCGTCCATACGAAAGGTATTTCCTTCCTCAACAACTTCGTCAAAGGTGCGGCTATCGATGAGAATCCTTCCACAAACCTTTTGTAGTAGCCTGCCAATCCCAAGAAACTGCGTACCTCAGCCACAGACCTAGGTGGTTTCCAATCTAACACCGCCTCAATCTTCTTTGGATCCACCCTTATTCCTTCTGCAGACACCACATGTCCTAGGAACGCAACTTCCTTAAGCCAAAATTCACACTTGCTGAATTTGGCATAGAGCTTCTTCTCTCTTAACACTTGCAGCACTATCCGGAGATGCTCATCATGTTCCTCCTCAGACTTGGAATACACTAAGATGTCGTCGATGAACACAACGACGAATCGATCCAAGTAAGGTTGGAAAACCCGGTTTATCATATCCATGAACGCGGCTGGGGCGTTCGTCAACCCGAACGGCATTACTACGAACTCAAAATGCCCATATCTTGTCTGGAAAGCTGTCTTATGGATATCCACTTCCTTCACTTTGAGCTGATGATATCCAGACCGTAGATCTATCTTCGAGAAAACCGCTGCCCCCTTAAGCTGATCGAACAAGTCGTCAATCCTCGGCAAAGGGTACTTGTTCTTGATGGTCAGCTTATTCAACTGGCGATAATCTATGCACATACGCATAGTTCCGTCCTTCTTCTTCACGAACAAGACCGGTGCTCCCCATGGAGACACACTTGGTCGAATAAACCCACGATCAAATAACTCTTGAATTTGAGCCTTGAGCTCAACCAACTCCTTGAGTGCCATTCTGTACGGGGCGATTGACACAGGAGCTGTACCAGGTAGCAAGTCAATTCCAAACTCCACCTCCCTATCCGGGGGTATTCCAGGTAATTCCTCCGAAAAGACATCCACAAAATCCCTTACAGTTCGAACTCCACTCACACCTTCTTCCCTTACATCCAACGCACTAACGAAAGCCAAGAATGCCTTGCATCCTTTCCGAACCATCTTAACAGCCTTTAGTGCTGAAACTACGTTAGACAAGTAGTTTCTTCTTTCTCCTATCATAACTACTTCCTTATCCTCTGGGGTCCTTAACTCCATTCGCTTGGCTGAAAAATCCAATATAGCTCGATGCTTCACTAGCCAGTCCATACCAAGTATGAGATCGAATTCTCCAAAAGGTAGTTCCGTTAAGTCGGCAGAGAATACCATTCCTTGAATCTCTAGAGGTACTCTCCGAAAGATCTTATTCACCACTACAGTTTGACCTAGTGGGCTTACTACAGTCATCTCCCTATCAGACAGTTCAAAGGCTATGCCTAGAGTTTCAACTACTCTACATGCAACATAAGAATGGGTAGAACCCACATCAATCAAAGCAAAGTAAGGCTTGCCAAATATAAGGAACGTACCGGTTATGACGTCCGGTGCGTCTCCTTCCTCTCTACGGCGAACTGCATATACCAAGCCCGGCTGTCTTGCCTCTGTATTACCAACACCTCTGCCAGGTGTTCCACGTCCTCTTCCAGTACCATTTCTTCTACCATTCAGACCACGACCTCGCTGAGGCTGCTGTCCACCTCTACCAGCCTGATTATAACCCTGACCCGCTGGTCGATTCCCATCCGGTCTCATAGGACAGTCCTTAATCATATGATCCTTAGATCAACACTTAAAACATCCTCCCGTTTTCTTCTAACATTCCCCTAAGTGCTTCTTTCCACACTGGTCACAGGTACAATACTGCCCTCCTATAACAGTCTGCTGACCTCGCGGCCCATCAACTCTAGGCCTCTTCTGCACATTCCCAGACGACCCTGACGGCCCAAATCCTCTCTTCTGCTTATTCCGATCCGTGTTCTGCCTCACAGAGTCCTTAATTCCTTCGGCTACCTTAGCCTTCTCAACCAACACAGCAAATTCCCGCTCTTGTTGCGGAGCTATCAACAAATTCAGGTCATCTCTCAATCCGTCCTCAAACCAGACACATCGCTCATGCTCCGTAGCCACTATTCCCCGAGCATACCGGCTCAGCCTTAGGAATTCAGCCTCGTACTCCGCCACGGACTTGTTCCCTTGAACCAGCCCCAGAAATGCCTTCCTTTGCGCATCAATGTAATGAGTGCCAACATACTTCTTCTGGTATGCCGTCTTAACATACTCCCAAGTGAGTTCCTCAGCCGTAGCACCATCCCGAATTGTGAGCCACCATTGATATGACTCATCGCGGAGAAGCGACACCATTCCTTTCACTTTCTCTGCAGCCGTCAGATCCAACTCATCCATAATTCGCTCGGTCACCTCCAACCAATACTTAGCAGTACTGGGTGCCACACCAGATACGCCACGGAACACCTCAGCTCCATTGGCTCGAAGTCGCTCGGGTATAGATTTTCGAGCTCCCATATGCCCACCTACTCCAGCCACCATCTCTAGAACTCGCAGCACCGCCTGCGATACGGCATCATCCCCCGTCTGATCTTGCTGCTCAACACCAACAGCTGGTGGTGGGGGTGGTGGTGGCACCTCATTCTCAGGCCCTTGACCTGATCCAACGGGTTCCAACACGGTCATCCTGCCTCTATCGCATCCTCGTACATTACGACCACGTCCCCTAGAGCTCATATCTACGATCGTGCTTTAGTCTGATTAAGAAATTTTATGAATTAGTCCTTGTTTCACTGATTATCCGCGAAGAAATCTTATGACAGAAGTTTAATAGTAGTTCTTTCGATCATTCAGAGTTTCAAGTCTTCTATCCTAATTCAAAGAAACACATCCATTCAGTAGTATCTACCACACACATTCACTATTCGAACATTCTTGTCTATTCCTATCCCAGGGGTATTTTCGTAGTTTGTCCTACAAGGGTATTTTGGTAATAAATCAGGGTCAATTTGAAAATCTTTGTAAATCAAGGCACTTTGAAATTTTCAAAACTCTAGGGTATTTTAAAAATTCCCCCCAAATCGAAGGTATTGCAGAAATTTTGGAAATCGGGGTTATTTTGGTAATTTTGTAGATCAGGGGTAATTTGGTAAATTTTTCGAATCAGGGTATCTTGATGTTTTTGGCAAAATAGGGTTTTTGGATATTTTTGCAAAGTCAGAAAATTTTATTAAAATCGAGGGTAGTATGGTAATTTTTTAGAAATCAAGGGCATTTTAGTAATTTTTCAACTAGGGGTATTTAGGTAATTTTGTAAATCGGGAATATTTCAGAAAAATTTTATAGAATAGTTTTTACAACTCAAAAGGGTAATTTGAGGATTTTAAAACTAGGGTTTTTATAAAAAACGGCTAGTCCCTTTCAGGTTTTAGTTATTGGGTTTAGCCCGTGAATAAATCCTCTTGGTTAGGGTGAACCGTCACTACGCACCAGGTAGGATTCGAGTGGAGAGGAGGTGAGTCACTAGGACTGCTTAAATACCAAGCTCCCACCGAAACCAATCCTAGACATGCACACAATGGTTGCCACACCCTAACTCGGCGACTTAGTCACAGGTTTGTTTAATTAGGAATTAAAGTCTTATGTAATTGTTGGGGTAAACTAGTCCTATAGTTCAAGTACTTAATATATTAATCTACGTTCCATTATACCCTTCTACAATTCATACAATAATTCACACAATGGATAGGGGTACTTACCTGGTGGACTTCGGGTCGGAGACTTAGGTGCCATGCTAGAAAAACCTGATTATTTCACAAAAATTTTCACAAAATTCCTTTGGGCTTAAAAACGTTTTGGGCCTTAAACCCAAGGCTGAGAGTTTAAAAAACTGGGCTCTAATACCAAACTGAAACACCCCAAACCCGGCCCACGAGCCTCGACCAGATCTGGTATGTTCCTCGAGTAAAACGGTTCAAAAACTATTTGTTACTTTGGAAAACTTGGATGTTTTTGAATAAAATTTTACTTTGTGTTGGGTTCGAATTGAAAAGTCTAAGTTTTATTAAAACTTTAATTTCGTACTTGAAAATCATAAATTAGAAGTATTGCCGAATTTGTGATAAGTTATCAAAACATTTAGAATTTATTTATTTTTGAAAATGTTACTTAAACGTTAATTTGATAAAAATTGTGTCATACTGAAATAACTAACATGCATGCATAAAATAGTTCAATCCTACTGGCCTTATTACATCAAAACAAATCCCGAATAAATTTGAAGTACTTAAAATATAAAAAGTCCAAAACGAAATAAATTCTGAGCTGAGCATGGCCACCACTAAGTTCCTGCCGGCCCGGTCCATCTACTGAGCGTCACCTGAAAAATATCCCACAACGGGGTGAGCTAAACAGACTCAGTGTGTATAACCACCTACACTAGGTCCCAACAGTTCATGGCGTAACAAATCATACATGTATATATAACAATTAACTTTAATGATGCAAACCCAAACCCAATCCTAGATACCATCTGCTACACATCACCCGTACCGACCCTCACACCGTGGGGACTACTAAGTCGACCCTCCATCCACTACACACCATCGAAGGCAGTCGCTGCAGATGACGTGCTCATCGCCCTTATAAATATTGTGGCAGAACCACCAGATGATAATACGTGACATAAGTCACCACATTCAGATATCGCGGTAAAGACCACCAGATCACTTCCCCTTTTCATATTCACCCATATGCCCCATGTCATACAAATCATGCAAATATCATGCCTTAAGCCTTATTTCACATTCTTATCAATATTCACATATGTGCCATATATTATACTCACAGTAGGAGTAGGTAAACGTATCTGAGTACTTTGTACCATTGCATGGTACTTTAGCCATATTCTTACACTTTCATATTAACACATTTATTAAACATAACCATAAAATCTATTAAGGCATAGTGTGGGGTACACACCTGATTTACTTAGCGAGTTCACTGAAATCCCGAAAATCCTGATCTAATTCTCTAGATCTCAAGTTCCTACATTCGGCCAACACTAATCATTTTAACTATAGGCCATTCGGCCAAATCATCAAATCCCGAAGGATTAACGCAACCAAAATCTTACCTTGCTGCCGATTTGACTGCTAATCAAATCCCGAAAACTTTGTGATGGCCCTTCTTGCAATCGGCTAGACACTAAATCACTGAACTAGTTAGTTTCCGGCTTTTGAATAAATAAGAAACATATCCCAATTACTAAATAGGGCCTTGGCCGAATATGCATGTTCACTTACCTTCCAAATCTTAAATCCCGAAGTTACTATCTGCTAATGAATATGTCGAAATCTTTGCATAACCCTTGTTAAAATCGGTTTCACCCCAAAACTCATAAAAGTGGCCTATGGCCGAATATCACCTATTCTCACCTTGCGATTTTGAAGTCCCGAAAGATCCCTTCCTATAGTCGACAATAGGCCAATCCGGAAGCCTCCTTCCAAGTTTCGGCTAGAAACAATAATAGGATTAGATTTCCTAGTTTCGGCTTAGTCTAGAAGAAAAAGAATGGAAATCAAATGACAATTGGCTCTTACCCTTAATACACCAGTCGACAACCCCCTTGCTTGAAGTCCCAAAGAGTTTCGGCTATCTTTGCTAGATAGTGATTGCTTTGCTTCGGGTTGAGGTCTAATGAACAATCGGCTAGGGGCTAGGAAGATCTTACTTTCGGCTTTTATGAAACTTGTGAGAAGAAGAAGAAGAAAGGTTGAGAGATTCGACAATGGTGATAAACTTGAAGAAGGAAAAGTGGAAGGAATCAGCTAGGCTACTTGTGTTTTCGGCTTGTCCAAAATAAAAGAAAAGAGAGGATTTGCTTAGAGAATTCGGCAGAGACACAAATGAGAAGAAAAGAAGCAAATGGCATTCCTCTCCTCCCTTTTTCCGAAAATAACACTCCTAGATCCCCCCTATTCGGCCAACTCTCCTCTCCCCTATCTCATCCCTTCCTTTTCTCCTATTTTTCCTCTTCTTTATCCCTCAAAATAATCCAAATAAACCTACCATTATCTCCCTACCTTAGCCGAACTTTAAAAGGAATTAATCCACATCCAAAGCTCATCCTTCAAGTCTCTCCATGCCATCCATCACTGTTTCCCTTGGCTGCAAAATAAAACTCCCCTTTTGCTTCCCTTGGGATTCGAACTCAACCCCTTCTCCCTTGCTTGTGGCGTCACCTACTAGGCCTTAAGTGGCGCCTTGCAGCCACTTTGCCAAGCCCATTTCCATGTCATATTTTCCCTACTATTTCTCTTAAGGCCTACTCTGCCTAGCTTCCTCTTTTAAA